>VWYH01005382.1:0-83477 GCA_013399365.1 Pampusana beccarii | reverse complement strand
TTTTTAAAATAGAAGAATATGACAACATGTATGATAAATAACGATCACTATTTGCTTCTTGTACCGTTCCATACGCATCAGCTATTAGTTACTGTCAAGGAGAAGATATTGAATTATATCAACTTCTGGTCTGACCAATATGTTTTGCATGTCCTTATTTTCATTTGAGTCTGAAAAAAGGAGGTTAAATCCCTACATTTCTGTCACCATTCCTTGGCCACCCTAACACAAACCTGGAAAAACAAACAAGATTTTCTTACTGACCTGAAAATAAAAAAAAAAATATTACCTCCTGTTCTCAGCTCCTTTGCAGAGCAGGAACAGAACAGATAATTTGACCCATCAGACTACACATATACAATGAAATCAAATGAATATATTATGTGCTGAGAAAGTGGATAGTTCTGGGACACTGGAACTTGATTATCTATACTGTTAAATTGTTGGAAAAATCCCTTGCATACTTCTGGCCTGGGCCAGCTAACACTCTCCAGACAAGTGCCAAGCATGGCAGGCAGATTAGCACAGGCCTAAAAAGCAGTTATGGTGAGGAAAAGAGAATAGTATAGACAGGGGCCATTCCATGCCAGCCAGCCTCAGTGCCAGGAATGATCCCAAGCGTGTTTAATTTACTACTCTAGTCACAGCCTAAGTGTCCAGGACTAAAAATAAACACATTCACTGAATATTTGAATTATGCAGCAATCTTTACTTTCTACCTCTAATTACTTCCACGCTACACAGGCTTCCATCTCAAATTCAGGCTCACTGTTTTCTAGATGATGGGGAAAGCAATACCAAACAACTCCCTGTCTTCACAGGTGTGTTCCTGATGCATGCTAAGAATCTAATCCATCAGACTTCTTATTTAGGAAGGTATATAAAGCAACTAGGAGTGTTACTGCTTTTGGATTGAAAGGATTTATTGTGCTGATGACATACAGATTTATGTTTCAGCAGTCAAATGTACTTCACAGGGCCTCGTTTTAAACAGACCATATGTACGAGTGAGCTGGCTGATGGTTTATCTTGACAAGAGTTGAAAATGAGTATGCTGGATTTGGGAAAGCTCGGAAGGAGTTCTCCATATCTTCCGTGTCTCTCTTTTAATTGCACATAACAAGGTTTGTAAATAAGGCTAATTTCAAATGAAGCTTTCAAGTGTTTCAAGTGAAATAGCTGGTAGGCAATGCAAGAAATTGCAGCTTTTCCTCTAGGATTTCACCACTGTGACCTATGCATTCTCCATTTTTGGAATTTGGCTATTACAATGAGTTCACCACAGTCTGTTTGAAAGATCAAACCAAAGAGTCAGAGATAGGCAGATGGAGTTTTTCTACCTCAACTGTATTAGACTTTTTTACTACTAGGAAGAGCTGATATTGCTACCACCTTCTTCTTTTTAGTTTGTTGTTAGTTTTAAATGACCAGAGCATCACCTACTTGGGCAAATGATTCAGGCTCCATCTCATATCAAGCTACTCCCTATGGATCAGAGGCTTTGCAGCTGTGCAGCTTTCCAGGCTGGGTCTGCTTTTTCATGGAAGGGAAGGGCACATAACAAATCAGAGTTAATTAGAGTTCCTTTCTTTTGCATTGTTCACTGAAGTATGTATACCTTTCAACCATGCTACAGCATCCACCAACTATTGCTGGCTTTTGACGACACAAATTTTGACTTGTAGTTCTTTTTAAACTCTATTATGTTGCCTGGTTATTATGGGAAAAGAACCATTAAAAAGGATTTGCAGCATTTAGAGTGAGCTTAATACGAAGTGCTATTCTGTGACTTGAGAATGTGTCAAGGTTTAATTGCAAGGTGACAATAAACCATGGCAGATGCCCTCTGTTAATCCCTCCCCCACCCTCTCCTGATAGGAAAGTTGATAAGGAGGCATAAGGAAGAGAGTCTTTGAAAGTGGGAAAGGTTTTAAAGGCTTTACTAATGCTACTAATAAATAGCGAAAATTACACAAAATAGACAAAACCAACCTTGAATGTCCCAGGGTAGCAGCTTTGCCCAATATGGAGTTGGTGTCACTCCAGCAGCGGCAGAGCTGGGAGCTGGTGTGGCTCCAGCAGCTGCAGGGCAGGCACCCAGAAGTCCTGGGCGGGACTTCACAGCAAAACAGAAACTGGATGCAGGATTTGAAGGCACCACTGGCAGGGTCCTCTTCAGATGACAGACGTGGTCAAAGAGAGCGAGACCCTCGTGATCTCCCTCTTATATAGGGTGTATGACGCTTATGAGATGGAATACTCGGTCAGTTTTATTCACCTGTCCTGTCTGCCCCTCCTTGCAAATATGCCCCTCTCGTGACGGAATGTGTGATATCTTATCAGTATTCTTGGCTGTCATAGCAATAAATCTAAACGTGAGCTTCTTCAGCATTCCGTTGGCCACTCTTATCTGTCTTGGAGCACAGTGTCCGAGAAACACACAGGCAAAAATTCAGAAAAGTGCAGTTACTTAGAAGTACTTAGCTGAAAGGAAAATTCACTAGAAGAAAACTGGTCTTGTTTTTGTCAAAACCAGGACAAAAGGTAATAATGTAGCATATGTGATCTTTCTTTATAGAACACCCTAAAAATATTGACTTTTTTTTTTCAAAAATATGATTTTGTCAGTCAAAATATTTTCTTGTACTATTTCTGTGTCAACAAATTACTTTGTTTTTCTAGGGTTGAAGTATTTCATTTCAATATGATGAAGCAAAACCATCCGCATGATCCAGGGGTGAAACAGACAAATGGAATCCTGTGATGAATCGTGTTCATGTTTCCAACAGAACAAGCATTTGCTTTGTGCAAATATCTTCTAAGACTTCATCAGCAATTTTGTGCATGATTTTGAAGATCCGTATTCAAGAAAAGGAAACTCAAAAGACTTTCAGAAAACAGTTAAGGGAATAATAAAAGAAGGAAAGCTGATCACATGTGAGGAAAAGAAAACTGCAAAAAAAGCCACTTGAGTAGGAATAAAGGAGATCAACAACAGGGAGAGAGAAGAGGCTGTTCTGTAATGAACAAATAGACAAAATAAGTTTCTGCAAGCTGCTAACAGAGGTGGGGTAACATGCTAGAATTGTGTTCCATTAGGATACTGATCAAAATAATGTGGACAAAACTTGTCATTTGTTTTAAGGCAGAACTCAATTAAATTCATTGAGATCGCGATCAAGGTTCAAAGCTCCAAAGTTTTATTATTAATATATGATATGCTTCTTTTGGATTTTTCTGTCAGTTTATATCTTGTTTTGAAGGGCAGGAACAATGTTATTCTTCTTGTGTTATGATTAATTGGAATAATTTGAAGCAGAAAATTAAGAAAAAAATACGAGATCTATCTTATATGTGGACTGCTCTTAAAGTTCTTATGTCAACAGAAACATTGGTGTTTAATTCTGTGGAGCCAAACTCAGATGAAATGTGAATTTACAATAGCTGGAGGTTACAGACAACATTTTCAAACTTGAATGTCTAAACGCAGGCACCAAAATATGTAGCACAAAGTTACAGCAGTGGCCAGCACTACTTCATTGACATTTAAGTTTGAATTTCTCTCTCTGTGTGGCTTGTTCAAACTGACACAGGTATGAAGGATAGCTGAAAAACCTTGATTTTTTGGTCACTTTATAGAAACTGCATAGTGTCATTACACAGTCAAATTCTGAAAGTTTTTATGTATCATGAAAGTCTACGCTTTCATCACAACGTTGACAGCATGGCCACTCACATGAAAGCAAACCAAGTAACTCCACTGTATTAATAATGGGAGGCAATAGTTAGGATTGCTGCTTCATTCTAGTTGTAGTTACATGTTTGCATCTAAAAGGGAGTTAGAACAGAAATACAATCTCTGAGTTAGATTTAGAGAAGGAATTGATTAGCAACTGACAATGGAAAGTGCTCATACTCTACTCTGTGGATACTCCCGTTGTAGCAAAATGTCAATTATAATTGATTGCCTAGGCAGCGTATACCGCTGCTGTTAAAACAGAATGAGGTACTTGTTTTGCCTGCAGCTAAGTATTCTGACATTCTGGCAATCCTTTATGTACTTGCCCAGAATAAAAATTCTAGGGTTTTACATTTGACAAGTATTTTATTATGTTCTGGCATTCTCAGTAAAATATACTTTCATCAGTTTTATAATGAACAACTTATCTGAAATGCACTGTTCTGTTAAAAGTGTTATTGATTCACAGTGATACAGAATAAAGACCACCATTGTTAAAGCAATTTTGGTTACCTGCAAGAGACTTCTGTCTCTAAAACTACAAAAAAGAAGAGGAAAATCCACATTTTATTTGGTACTACATTAATAATTATTTTTAGAGGTAATATTTCAATACAAAGTGATATGTTTTTTGTCTTACTTTTATTAATGTGGGATATTGTGTCTGTCAACATAATTTTCAGGTAGATTATATCCTCAAACCTCCTGTTAACCTTATTTCATATTCCTTTCTGCTTTGTAATATCAGCAAAATCAGACTTTGTACTCTAGAGAACATTTTAAATATTCTAAATGCCAAAAAAAATACATTTTCACAATACAATAAATATACATTAGTTAGAAAGAAACCCTACCATATATATGTATTCTTGAATCCTTAAATTCTGAGCTTCTTTTTGTAGCCTGCCTGGCACTGACAGGAAAGGAACTAGTGTATCCCAAAACACCATAATATCAAAGAAAAACCTTAATTAAGTCAATTTGCAATCCATATTTTACATTAATTAGATTCTGAGCACACTGTAATTATTGTTTATCCTTTTTTTTTTTTTTCAGAAATAACTTCCATTTTGTTTGTAATGATTTAAAAAAATAGTTATGCTTTTCATCTGGTATAAATTGTTGTAGCTGTATTGACTTAAATTGATTAACACCTGATTTACTCTTCCTGGAGACCCAGTCCATTTCCTCTGCAGATGTTGTCACTGATCAATATGTATTCACTCTCCACAGACGAGGAAAGCAAGGGACCACACTAACTCAGTTTTCATAATGTTCACTATGTCATGGGGAGGTGAAAGCAGAAAGAGAGAGGGAGAGAATGTAGGTTTCTTACATTTACTTGTAAGGAAAATCAAAGTAAAACTGTCAATACTCTAAAGAGTTAAGGAACATATGATGTTCATAGTCAGTTACCATAAAGGTCAGTTCATTTATTTCTGCTTTCACTGCATGGTAACAAAAAGTAATGGGAAAGTTCTGAAATCCCTTGCTAATAGTAATATTTTTTTCCCATCTGAAGTGTTGAATATCTGTTTAGGTCCTCTCATAATACATGCTACAATTTGCAAAATAATAAGATGCTATGTTACTGGTTTTTATTTGTTCGTTTGGGTGTTTTTTGGTTAACAATGGATGTGTATAAAATCTCACAGGAATTTTGTGTTAAAATAGAATTGTTTTTCAACGCAATCATCTCAGACATTTCCTACTATAAAGTACCAACCTGAAGTAGGCCTGAAAACAAGTTATGAAGTCTGGAGCCTAATGAATTCAACAGCCTCAACTGTACCCCAAAACTGAACGTTCATTTTTCACCTGAATTTAGGTACTGTGGAAGTTCCAGGTTCAGAATTTCACTATGCTAGAAAATGAAGAAATTTCCTTTATTTATGTAAGTTAAATGAAACTTCTTGTATCTGAATTAACCACTCTGAGCACACAGGGTTCGTGTGCTAGGAAGAACTACTTCCCTCTTTTATGAAGTATGCCTGCACACAAACACACACAGAGATATGTGTGAGTATAGATAGATATACAGAAACACTACATGAAGTGCTCCCACAACCCAAGTCTCATTAATTCTGAAACACATGATTGATTTGCCTTGAATTCTTCACAGATTTTTGCAGCCTGGTTTTGAAAAAATACACAATTACTGTAATTTTTTTTTACTTACTAGCCTCTAGGCCTTTCAAATGAACTTACTTATGCCTTAAATATTCATTGAGTCTATTTTAGGTAATAATATATATACCTTATATTAATATAAGTAATAATATATATACCTTATATTCCCTTATTATATAATAATAACAAAATAATTCAGTGTGACATACTGCCTAGTTTTACTCTGCTGTCGTCATGTATTTAATAATCTGAAATATAAAAAATTCATTCTGTATTCATTTGTAATTATTAATTTAAATCTTCATTAAAATAATTACTTCAGCCCGTTGCAATAGCGTCTTAAGTGCTTCCCCTTAGAAATGTCACAATACAGACTTCTGCTGCAATTTTAGGCTTACTTTGTTCGCCTTTGTTGCAGTATAACAAGCTCTATCATATAACTTTTTTTTTTTTTTTTTTTTTTTTTTTTTGGCAAAATTATGTGGTCATTGTTTTCCATAGGAATAAACAAAATGAAAACCCAAAACTAAAACCAAAACAAGCAAACAACCCCCCCTCACCAAAATAAACAAACAAACAAAAAAAGACACAACTGAAAACCAGCCAAACCTGTAGAACAAAAAAGAAGGGTTACTGTTTAGTACTGTTTAGCATAGACTGAATTACAATAAAAGATCATGTTCTGACCCCCCGGCCTGAAGGATGCCTGAATAGTTGCTCATTTTGAGCATTCTCATGTGTCTCTAAATACAGGGCTCCAGGGGAAACCACATAGACATACATATACCACACATAGCGGTAGCTGTCAAATAAACACACCAGCAAGAACTGCTGTAACTTGTGCATATAACCAACGGGTGAGACCCAGACTTAATTTCCTCGCTGGAAACCTGCTGCCTGTGCACTAGGCTGCCTTTTGTCAGGATTTATTATGTTTCAGCAGTGCACAATCTTTTCATGTCATGCAAATATGAATAATTGAAACAAATATGATTATTCTTCTCTCCTTTCCTTTCTTGCACAGTGTATATAATGACTTATTAATGATTTTTTTGTTATAAAAATACAATTTAGGCTGAACTATTTCTTACTGAGAGAACTGTTATAGGCTTGCTCAGAGTGACTGATAGTTGAAGTAGAGGAATAACATGCAAGTTTTTTAATGTCTCATTGAAAGATACTGTGGAATTAGCATGGCAATGATGCTGGGGGCAGGAAGAGAACCAATATAGCCAATTTATCAACTACTTCCGTGTCCCAATGCAGCCACAAATCTGATGGAGGCAAAAAACATCCAAACTGCACTTTTTAGTCATCATTGATACAGAACTCACAAAAAAATACTAATAGGGGAGGTTGGGCCTCCGGGAAATGTACCTTCGAGGTTACTATTTGTCCAACCTGCCATTTCACACCGCTAAAACTGCCCGTAATCTGCAGATATTTGATATGTTTATTCTTTTTAAAACAGAACAGCAACAACTTAATCTTAGGGAGAGAGAAAAATTAACACTAATAAACACTCAGAGCATGAAAAAAAAGCACTGAAGAATTAATAAACTGAAAACCAAATGGGAAACATTTGAGAGGAGATGATTCTGCTACATGGCAGTGTAATCCTGTAGCTAGGACACAAAACCAGATCTTGTATTTTCATTTCTTCCTCTGACCTTCAGGCAATTCATATGCCTCTATTTTGTCTGCCACTTGATGCCAATCTTCTTTTTGAAAAAGCGATTGTTTTTTTGGAGTATACTTGCACTATGCAGAGCACAGTCAAGGTAGAGTTCAGCCCGGGCCTCTGAGTGCTGCATGAATAATAATAATAATAGGATCACATTAATAATTTGGAATATAGCTTCTACACTTGAGAACTTTAGAGGTCCTTTTAGAAGACACAGAATAACATAGATTTATACAGATTAATACCTATAACACTCAATTATAAATTGCAAACTTGATGCAGAAACTAGTGAGCACTGTTCTGTGCCCTGTGATGTTAGCAGTAATGTTCAGAATGGTTTCTTCAGGCGTTACAATCAATGAATCAATGAATAGTAATGTGACGGGCTTTCTTCCTAATGTTTCCAATTAAATTCGAATTGCAGTAGATTTTTTAATATCATAAATGCAATCTTAATATATGGTATATTTTGCAATATGGCCAAGTTAATGCCTGAGGTGAAACCTCTTTCTTTAAAAGCTCGTTTTCCTCAGAGACCTCAATATTTCAGGTTTAACATTAAATTAACTTCAGATGTTGTGCTATTTTTTCTATTCTTAAACCAATCAACATAAATCTGCATAACCGTTCTTCTGAATAAATACAATGTAAAAATTTTAATAGCAAATCATTTAATGTATTGAGAATATTAAACCAATTCAAGTTGGGAAGTGGTTAAGCAATGCCACCAATTGGTGATGCAAATAAGTCAATGACAGTAATTTCCCCCAGACTTCCATACCCATATTTTGAGTCTTTGTGGAACAATGCATATCTTCATCTTCAACCTACCATCCCTTGGAGTCTATTAAGGACATTCTAGTGAATATTTATTTCCCTCTTTTCTTATTTTTTAGATTTCTGATCTAAAAGAATTTGAGTTTTCCCATAGCTTCTATCTGGCATAAAACTCAAACACTTTGTGTTTTTCTAGGTACATCTAGGTTTATATTGTCATTCATCATGGCAGAGATATGTGAAAATGGCTCCATATTTCATTTTGTTATATCAGCGCAGCAGTAATGGGAACATCTTTGACTCAATTCCCTACTTTAATGGAATTGTGGTTACCCTCTATCTCGAGGTTTCAAAACTCACTTTATGCTCACAATAACTCTCAGACTTGATGATGCTAGCCACTTTTTATTGCTCTATTCAGAATAAAATATAACTAGAAATGCTATGCTTTTAATGCTGTGCATATCACCTGCAGTCTGGTAATTTGGACACTGGAGTTCTTTGTCATCTTTATACTTTTGAGATGTTCCTGTGTGGAAACACCAAGGGAAATTTGTATTTTTAAGGCAAGTAATTTACTTAGAAGTATATGAATTGCATATTGGGATTTAATAGTAATTTAGAAAGTATCAGTGTAATAAGATTAAAATAGAAGCGCACGTGAAATATCAGACTAGAAAAGAAATTATCCAGAGTTAAAAATAGAATTTATTTTTTATGGTGTGAGGCAAGAAGACAAAAAAACTGCTAAATTGGCTACAATTAGAAACCGGTAAATGCTCTTGAAAACTCTATGTGGAAATCCTGTGAGAATGCAGGAATTTTTAAATGCCGTAAAGCTGTTTTTTGGTCACGTGCTTTGAAAGGATACCAGTAACCTGAAAAGGACGACTTATTTGATTTTATCATCCTGCATCAATATTTATTGGAGTAAACACCATGTTGCTTATCTATCCGTCTGCAACTCTCTACTGAGTCCCTTTATTGAAGTGATTTTACTCTTCTGTGGGGAAGACAGAAGACATTTCTAGGGAAGCACTTTAGGAATTTATCAGTGATAACCTATGCAAGCAGCAGGGAAGCTTGTAAATGGAAAGGTAGTGTAAAATTCCGTGAGCAGAAGATCCACTTGCTGTAAAGGTCTTGCTCCTGGGTTTTCTGAAATACTCAAAAAATTACAAGTCTTGCTGGTATCACCCAGCACTTGATCATCCCATGTATTTTTCATCAGGCCTTACATGGACTTTTCTCAGTGTAGAGAGGCTCCTAAATTAGCTGAAACCTAATCAGGAATCCATCTGGTACAAACTCACAATAAGTTGCTAGGTGTGATTCATAAAAATCACATTATGCATTTCTGTAGGGCATTATTAGTACTTCTCTTGCATGCTTTCAGAAATGAAACATGGCTCATTCTTATTCCAAAGCATTGGGCCAGCCCCATTATGTTAATAGCGATGCTGTTTAGACAACCCAGGAAAACGCATACTTTCACCATCTGAGTATGTTCTATCACCTGGCTGCACACTGAGGAAGGGAAATGAGAAAACAAACAAAGAAAGAAACAAACAGGAAAAAAACAAACAAACAAACAAACAAACAAAAAAAGCCCCAAACACTAAGCAAACATGAAACCAAAACCAACCAAACCAAAAAAGACCAAAAACCACACAAACCTCAGCCCTTTATAACAGAGATTTGACAATGTCTTACTGCATTAGTTGGAACCAGACGTATGACCATTATCTGATCATCAAAATACTTATCAGGTAAGTATAATTAACTAATACTTACTAAGAAAAAAACCTTAAAATGTTAATGCCTAGAATAACCATAAGCATGTTTAGCATTCAGATCGGTATGCTTCTGCGAATAATTTTTTATGTAAAATCCTGGCCTCCTAGAAGCCAATGATAACATTCCCTTTACCTTGAATTGGGTCTGAATTCAAAGCAAAATGGGCCTGTTGGGCAATGTTAAAAAAAAAAATATCAATGAAAAGTTACCAAATATGAAGCTGCCTTCTGATATGCTGAACACATTTTTCTGGGGCTTTTTTACATCATAAAGCAGCATCAGGAAGTTCACTTGATCCATATTGCCAGTGGAACCACAAGACAGTATTTCTCCTTTCTGTTACTGTAGTGTTTCTACTACTACTATAATGCTATTCTTATAGCAATAAGAGGGTTTTTTAACAGGAATAAGTTCTACACATTATTATGCATTTTATATTTATTCTTAAAACTTTTCCTAAACACACCAGTTCTAATCAACAACAAATGGAAAATTCCAGAGATATAACAAAACATTAATCAATTTACTTTTGGGGCCTTAAAGATTCATTTGAAGAATTATAGTACTTATCTACACAGTGAAAAGGAAAGCATTCTGATGACTAAGCCAAAATTGACTAAAGACTTCAGGATATATCTCAATTTCTGCTACATAGTTAAAAAGATAAAAGAGAGAGTAAACATGTCAGAAATCCAGTTTATATGCTTAGCATGTAGCCTTTTTTGTGTGAATCCTTAATAAATACTAGTAAGCAGAACATAAGGAAACACAATTTTTGTCACACATTAAGATCTCAGGTTTTTTTAATAAGGAATAATGTTGAACAAAATCTATTAAATTGTACGTTTCTTAATGCATATGCTTGGTGTGAATCAGGTAGGAACTATGTTCACATGCATAACAGCTAATAGGAAACACACAACAACAAACTCCTTACCTCTTCTATACCTGATTTTTTAAAAAATTTTTTGCTGTTGCTGTTTTTCATAAACATTTTGAGCTAATAAACTGCGATCACAGTTTCTAAAGAATTATTATTGTTTGTGCAGCTGGAGAGGAAAAACATAGTGTTCTTTCTTTAATTCAAACAGATGCTACTGAAGACTATGCTTGAAAGCACTAAAAATTAAGACTTTGGTTTGATCAGTACAATGAGACCTGCTGGGTTAAGGAAAAGCAGGTCTCTGAGGCAGAAAACCTTCCGTTTAGGACAAGTGGTCTCATATGCCAGTAACAAGTGAGACAATCCTGCTCGCCATCCGTTAGATTTATGTATCACTTCTATTTGCTCTTCCAGCAGTGTTTTAAATCCTTGAGTTTATTAAAATATATCGAGATGCAGGAACTCTGGCCAGGTTGAACAACACAGGAAGCAGCTTGGAGCTTTCATTAGACGTTACCTGCTCCAGGTCTGTTTCTCTGCTCTGGATGAAAGTAGCCTTAAGACTGCCAGGATGGCTGCTGTGATTCATGCTGAATGTAAACGGACGTAAGGGCTGAGAGTGAGCCACGGGATCAGTCCAGTATGGAGAATGGTTAAGCTGCCCAAACCTCTTCTATTCTTATTGATATAATCTTTCTAAGCAAATATCAGGAGGAGGCATGAGTACTTCCATTGAAGTCCTGCAACCCTGGGCATATTTCTTTCACTGCTTTGCCAGCTTTAGGCAGCACTGCTAGTTGCAAACCCTGTGAAAATAATGAATAAATGATCTTTCATTTCCCCTAGTTGGAAAAGGGAGCTTATGGAAGTTTTTGTATTTAACAATACATTTGGAGAATCTTCATTTGCCTTCTGGTTTGTAATTCATGCTTTGAAGCTTTTTGTGGCAAGATTTTTTAAAAAGAAAAGCTGAGATTTTGAATAATTTTAATTTTGAAGGAGCTGGATTGTTGACCAAGCTGTAAGAAGTTTAAAACTAGAAGGCAGAAAGTGCTGAAAAATTCCACATGCTCTATCTCATGATTTCATGTGGTTAATTTTGTGTATTCAGTATGCCAGATCACCCAACAAGGCTCATATCACTGATGACGTTTCTATTATCTTAGCCAGAGTACGTTAGTGGGGATTTTTTGCTTGTTTCTTTTATACGGGGTCTGCAGAGGATCTTGCACTCTTCCTTTTGATGTGTAAACCCTTTCTTCAGTCTTTTTGGTTACATTACTGATTCTTTAAGGCTTATGTTTTATTGTTTATCCATAATTATACTAACATGCAAGAGTTCTTTTCATTTTATTGTCACATGGCTTGTCAAAATTATAAGGAGCCCTCTACGAAAGTGTTCAGTATTGCTATAGTCACTGCTGGTTTAGTAAGAAGAGAAAAATAAGTTATTTTGTTCCTTTAAATTTTTGTTGTCCTATAGTGTAGAAGACTGTTTAGAGAACAGACTCAAAAGCTTAGCAGGTGTTTTAAAACTAAGTACCCTGAGCGCTCATGTATGACTTTCTGAAGCAGGTAAGAATCAGTTGTCAGTATCATTTACACTGCCCTAAAAACTCCCAGTTTCACCTGTGGAAGGCCGCAGTGCCAAAGGGTATTGCCTATGAACTCACTCTGCCTATGAAGATGGAGATGTCTGGGTTTGAACCAGCTCAGATAGAGCAAATGAAGAGTTAGCTCAGCACTACAGTAGAAAACAGTTTAGTGTAGGTGTTCTGTAGGGACCACCTAGAAACAGAAGGTGATTTTTAAGGGTCAGTTCTATGTCATTGGGACAGATATCTGCCAGGAGAGGCTGTTCCTGCAGGTCCTCTTCTGCTTCTATGATCTCCTACTTAATTTGCTGAGGATGGGGATCAGGCGGTATAAAGCTAAGAGCTACCTGCCATTTAGGGATTCAGCCACCTTGTGTGCATCTTCAATAGTTTCAGTTGGCAAGTAAACTTTCCCACCCTGCCCACCCCATTCAGCATCACAAAGGCTGGTCCAGCTAGTGTGTACTTCATAGATTCCCAGGGATGTACATACATTTACATCATGTACATTCATTTACATCATTCATAAAACATTTTCTTTTATTTTTAGAGGTCTCCTGACTTCACACAGTTCTAAGCTACTGCACAAATTACTGGATCCTCTCAGCTGCTCATGTGCTCATCAGTTTGAGGAATCATGTCCCACTCAAGTTGTGCGGGTGCATTAGCGCCATGGAAATTGTTTCTTTCCAAGGAGGCAATGCAAGGAGAGGACAGGTTCACAGCTTATAAACAAACCAAACACTTCCAACAGAACTCAAAGCTGCAGGCAGAAAGCCTGAGGAGTTTTCTGTATTTCCATATCTGTGCAAAGCCATCGCACAACATGCTTGTGTGGGAAGTGTAATACCTAGATTAAAATTAATTAATATCCCCTCCTTAATAATAATTAATAACATTGTTAAAATATTTGTTTGGAGGCTATTTTAACTCAGTTGCTTCTCTTCCTCATGAATTACAATTGCTGATTTCCCTCATGTTCCCCTGCTCTGCGTTCAGAATGTCTTATTTCACATGAGCCAGTCAGCAAGGAAGCAGGTCTACCGTGCTAAATGCTGAGATGTGCTGTAGCTGTATAGCCAGTTGTGTGACATTCTCACAGCTAGCAAATATATTGATAATGCAGCTTTAAAGTATTCGAGTTAGACTTTCAACTCATGAAAACCCATGCATTTCTACCACAATCGAAGAAACTATGGCTATTTACCTCTTTCACAGGACATAGACCTCTGGAATAAATTTGACATTTACATTTTAAACACCATAAATCCACAAAAGTGTCCTTAACTTTGCCAGAATGCTTCAGTATCATGTAGGGGTCACAATGCTCATGCCTTAAATCAGGAAAACAATTAACCACCAGACTTTTTGAGGTCATTCATGGGCAGGAAAGTAATTAGGTTTAGATCCTCACAGATAAAAAATTAGGTACCAAGATGCACAAATGGAATTTTCAAATAATGCTTAATAGGGTAAGATGCCTAACTTATATTGATTTCTTTTAAGCTTCCTCATTATGGTTTAAGAGTGTGTGAAAACAAAAGTACGTGCTTGAATGTTTTTTCTTGTAAGAAGACTCTTCCATAGACAAAATCTGAAATATAGTCATCTTAGGCCAAGAGATGGCAAAGGCAGCAATCATCCTGAATCAAGAGGGATGTTGTTGGTGTGTTTTATGCAGCGGCAGGCTGAGCAATGCCCTTTTCCAATTGAGATTAGTTCAGGGGGAACAGCTTTCAAATGAGTTATTTCAAACACATACATATGTCATTCCAAAAGAAAAATATCTACCCCTGGCTGTGGTCTGTGAAGCAAGATGGATTGCTAGTCCGTTGATAAAGCTCTGTGGTTCTGTTTAACTCAGTTTCTTTCTTTTTTGCTGTGCTTATCTTCTTCTGCGCTTATGCCCTGTGACCCTGTGCAGTGGAGCTGCTAAATATCCATGATGAGGTAAAGGAAGAAGGAATGTAGACAGAGTATAAATTCTCAGAAACTCAGGATAAATTAACTTGGCTGTGTGGAAAAGAGGAAATTCACTATTTAATGAACTGTTATCTTGGATTATTTTGGCCTAGGACAAAAGATGGCTTTTTGCCAGGATGAGAGTTTTGACCTTAAGTGTTCACCATGCTCCTCTGAGTT
Organism: Pampusana beccarii; assembly: GCA_013399365.1. Classification (NCBI taxonomy): domain Eukaryota; kingdom Metazoa; phylum Chordata; class Aves; order Columbiformes; family Columbidae; genus Pampusana; species Pampusana beccarii. The sequence continues at coordinate 68,730 of VWYH01005382.1, read as the reverse complement.
CACTCTGGAGATCAAGAGTTCATTTCTTTTTTGCATTGTGTGTTTTCCAGTACTCATTTTAGAAAACCCACCCAGGAATAATAAAATATGACTGTGCAAACACAAAGGAAATGTTCCTTGGTGGTAGGAATATGAATGAGAACACTGTTTAGTGTGTACTACCCATTATGCATATAAATATATCTCCTGGAAATTTCTAGTCTCTTTGCAAGGCACTTTATGATTTTGAAAGGTTGCTTTTAACACACACAAGTTTGAACTTTGACTTTACCTTTTTGATCCTTTTTCACTAGTTCTTCTTAGAGCCAGCTGAATCTGTCTTTACATGGGTATATGGAATCAGCCGTTTAGAGCTTGTGTTACCTATACCCCACATGATGACCAATAAAGGGATGCTAGCTTGGGCATTTTCCTGTGTAATTTGGCCATCATGGGAAAAAAAAAATAGCTACAGACCACATAAAATCAGCTTCCTTCTCTAGGATGGCCATAGAGGAAATATTTTTTGTTTGGTTGGTTTGTTTTCTTGTTTTGTTTTGTTTTTGTTTACTTTTTCTTCTGTTTTCAGAAATGCAGAGCATATTAGGTTCCTGTTCTATCTAGCTACCTAGATCCAGTCCAAGAATTCATCCCATCCAGGTAAAGACTTCATAGAAATAAATTATAATTTTATAATAAACCAAAAGCAGCTGAAGAATTAAAAGTGTTTTGCAATTTACTAACCTCAGTCTTATGCAACTGGTAAATTTCCTTTAATTTACTTATCTGGAAGGATGCAAGTTGTCTGTACTTGTACATAGTCTCTATTATATTTAATGAAGAAAAATCTTTTTATTCCTGAATGTTGGCAGTCTACCTTGAACATCTGTAAAGCAATAGGTTATTAAGCTTCTAGAAAGGTGTATGGCAGAGTTAGTTTCTATATCCTGCCAAAACGGACCTGAAATTTGTTCAAGTTGATCCTTTAAACTACAAACAAGATAGGATCCATACAGTGCACAGTTTGTTTTTATATTTGATTGGTTTTTCACATTTGTGGAATGCATGGATTTTTGTACTTTTTGCAAGCCTGCTGAGAAAGTGATTAAGACAATACAGTTCTTACAAATGCAATACTGAAGATGCTAAAACGTCTTGGAAATACATTTGCATTGTATTATTCGTGTTTCTGCTCTGCCTGCAAAGACTGCAAAACCATTTACTTCCTATGGAAACATGAAAACAACAAAAAATGCCATTGATGTTAAATGTATTTCTGCTACGTAAAGCTTGAATAGAATTATTTTGACACGGCTTTAAGAAGTTTTGAATGTTATGAATTTTCTGTCCAATACAGTATGCCTCATTCTTTTCTATGTATTGAAAGACTTGTATTTTGCTAGCCCAACATATTTGTTGGAAAAGAAACCAAATCCATTGGTTTGACTGATTCTTGCATATATTTGAAATGTTCCCCCAGCATTGCAGAATACTTTGTAAAATACCCTTTCATGAGTTGTACATTCTTATTACTTGTATTGTCACTGCAGACTGTGAAGAGAAACTCTGTATGAAAATTCCTCTCAGAAGAATGTGGAATGAAAAAAGAAAGGAATTAGAAGATAAAGTAGGCTCTGGTACCTTTACAGCTTATAGTGAAACAAATACATGGCAGTTTTGATGGAATTGTAATGCAGATTTATTACTGGAATCTGCAGCTCACTGTAAAATGCAGTCAAAAGAAAAAATAAAGAGCAATGCTTAGGAAGTAAAGATGTCAGATAGTAAAATGTCTCTTTCTAAAAGCCTGCCTTTTTCACAAGATTTTTCATGAACTTTTTATGAAATTTCTAGAGTAGATCAAAATAATTAGGGAAAAATGACCTTGAGGTTTATGCTGTGTTCAGAACAGTGACTTATCCAGTCACTGTAGGAAAGGGTGGCAGATTGTGATTGATGTTTTCAGAAGAACTACAAAGTGAAGTGTATGAATGGTACCTTAGCCTTCTAACCATGTATGACAAATGTGGGCACTGTGAGAAGCTCTTTATCCTGAAATGCTGTGAAAGCACATAGCAAATTTCATATGGATGAGCCTATGAGAAGACTATCTAAAGAGCTAATCTAAAATCTCATTTTCAGAGTTGATTCTGGTGTTTCAGAAGAGAACATATCCTTGAATATAGATCTTATATCAGGAGGATTAGGACGTCAGTGATTAATATGAATTTCATTTTTAGACATGTCATGAGATTTCTATGGCATATATAAAACACTGAACTTGTTGAACAGCATGTCCCTTTTCAATTACAGTTTTAATGAAGAAATGACTTTTACAAGAAAAACTCTCATGAGCTTAATATTAGAAAAAGCTGCTTCTTCCCCCTCCTGCCCCCCCCACCTTAAATCAGGTACATTTGGTTATTCTTGATAAAACAATAACATTTTCATTATCTTGCCAGGCTGCACAGTATTTTATAATGAAGTGAACCAACTCTTGTCTTTTCTACCTTTATTTACCCCCCTATAGCTCCACTAGCATCTTGGGAAAGGGGACTGTTTGAGTGAAGTCTAGCGGCAGGCTTTAGATTCTAACCATTGGTAGTTACCTAATCCCATTCAGGGTCAAAAGGGTTTGAGTATTCTGCCAGCCTTTTAACTGACATTTAAGTTTAATGGCATTCGTGTATGGGACAGTCCACCCCAAAGCTTTCAGAGTGAAGCTGGGGCTAGTGAAAGATTGCTACAGCACTAAACTCAATGATCTCTCAAATGGCAAGAAGACGCAGAGCAGTCCACTTGCCAGCATCACCACCAAAACCGTTGGTTTTCTTCCAGACATATGCTGTGATACTTCAGCTGTATCAACTCAAAAAATGTTCTCTGTTGTTTAGGATATTTGGCTGGGACTTTCCAAAGGAGTAGTGACTTGTGCACGCTCTTTATGCAGGAAGCAGGTGCTCCCAAAGGAAAATGGAACCTCTAGTCAAGTTTACGTGCATGGCCAAATACCTTTCACAAATAATGACTTTATCTCACTTGCTGTAACCTAAATTTCTGTCACATGGGTTTTTTGAGCAGTGTTTTATCAAGATTATTTGACCTACCTTTATTTCACACTTATGAATCTTGAAGCCTTACTTCTAATTAAGTCTGGAAATCACTTGAGAAAGGCATTACTAAACATATTAAGCAATCTCCCTCACCTCTTACATTTATGTGTTCAGTGTGTAAACTGATGCAGAATGCAAAACATATATTTCCATTTTGTTGTTTTCCATCTTTGGAATTCCATACAGAAAGGCTCTTTATTAATTTGTCGAGCGCCCCTTTTCTTAGCCAATCTGCATTTGAATCCTCAAGTTTTTTCAGTTAACATGTAAGTGAAGATTGAGGATGTTTTCAGCTATGGGAAACGTTATCACAAGGAAAGGTCATAATTCTTCTCCCCGATGAATTGTCCACTTAATTATGTAAATACAGCAAAAAGAACGTTTATGATCAAGTGATTAAATATTTTAAGCTTTATTTCACTGTCTGAAATTCTGAACTCATCTTCCTTCAAAATCAGAGTGAATATGTTTGAGTGAAAAATCCCTCTTACTGAAATATTAATGGTAAGGATGTAGTACACAGCTATGAAAGTGATAAAGGCCAAGTTCCTGCGGTCAAAAAGGTATTGAAACTTACAGTCTTCATTTCATAAATGGTACTGGTGTTTGAATGCCAATTACCAGGGAGTTATGATTCACATCTCTTTTCAGTACATTTTGCTCTGTTCACAATGTAAGAGACCAGTGAAACTGCAGGACTTCTTTTCCACATAATGCACTGAAATTACCCTTGGAAACGCATGAACAAAGAGCACACAAACGGTCTTTTATTTTACAGTTGTGGCTCAGATGTAAATGTAGAATGGATACCGCATATACAGAAATTCTTAGAAAAGAATCTAAACAAGTCCCTGATCTTCCATTTAACTATCAGTAACAATTTGATTGTTATGTAATAATTAAATAAATAGAATACAATAAATTATGCTTTGTTCAAAATGACCGCTTCTACTTTCTGACTGTGTTAGGGTTTCTCTATAAAGAGAATGTTTTGTCTTCCCCGGAACAGGAGAGCTCTTTGGATATATACATTTTATGATGGTAAAGAATGCTTTTTGTCTCCAAAATGGTTCTGAAGGTGTGTTTGCATTCAGCCCTGCCTGCTTGGTACGTCACTCAGAGTCTGCTCTGATCTCTCCCTGGTGCATTGTGGGTACTCTAAAATCCCCCTGTGGGAATGCAGTGACTTGTGCAGGCTCAAGGTGCCTGACTCAGGAACCTGTATCAGTGCTCTTTTGTTCAGGCTCTGGTACTCATATTTATTTGTCTCGGAATGGATTAAGAACGGATTATGGGCTCATAATAAATTATGGAGTTAAAACAGCAAATGGCTCTTTAACATAACTTCAGTACCACATATCACACGGTATTACTGAAACTTAACACAGTTTGCTCAGTGCATTCATGAGATGAAAAATACTTTTATAAATAGCATTTTATGTGGTCACTGTACCTCTTGACCGTGTATGCAAACTGTGGCAAAAGCTTTTTATTTCCTTCTTTTTCCCTTCTTAAATATTATCCGAAGCCTTGAATGCTTCTGGGCCTGGCACGTGGAGAAACAACACTGTGTGCACTTCAGGTGTTTTTTCAGCAGTCACTGAGAAAAATTTCCATGCCGCTTTAATGGATGACATTTCCCTGTAAGTTTTCCTTGAAGATAACCTGTAGAAAATAATTGTTCCGTCTTTGGGCTGGTACAACTTCTGACAATGTGTAAATGTTCAGAAAGCAATTAGTAGTCAAGTTTGGCAGGAGGGAAAGGAATACAGCTCTCTGTTGACTACATAAACAGAGAAAGTCAACTGTTAGAGTTTGCTGAAGCTTATGGAAGCATCTAGTCTCGCAATAGACAGGCTTAAAGTTGTATTAGATGTTAACACAGGCATTCATTGTTATTCCTTTCTGTAGGAGCATTAAATCAGCTTTGCAAATTGTCAGAAAAATATATTGACCTTAGCCTGAAGAATCAGGATGGATCATTTTGACTATGAAAATATATTTCATATCAACACTTAATATGATATTAACATTTTAATATCTTTCTATTCATTGAGTTATTGGAAAAAACTTTAAATTATAATCTCCACATCCAAGGGCTTAATGCTGAAATCAGTCAAATAAAAAGAATATTATGCATATATTTGCTAAAATACCATGTTTTATATGTCAGTTTTAAAACGAGTCTTGTGACATAATGTGACTTGCTTCTTCAAATTTTGCCACTTAGGGCTGTCAATATCATACACTGTACCTACTTTACATTCTGATCTGACTGCAAATGAAGTGTTTTTTCCTTATAACTTTAATAATTATACACATATACACATATATCTACATACTTTATAAAAACAATTATGCACATAGATTTATCTTTGAAAAAAGTGCTTACTGACATATTTTAAGGGCCATCCTGAATCAATATTTATAAAAGTATAAATTGTACAATACTAAAATACAAATTTAAATATGGATTTGATAGCTAATATAAGAAGCGAGGTGCTTAGAAATAGCTCAGATGAAAATAATTTCTGTAAAGAACAACAGCTAGAGTAGTAGTGTTGAATATTTCAGAATGGGCGATTGTCAGACTGCAAAAAAATCTTGGAGTCCTGCTGGGTTTCTTGGGATTCTTTAAAAAGATAAGATTTTTAAAATCACTTTGAATCACTTATTTGATGGATGTGTTTGTGAAGCAGCATAATTATGCCCTCAGTTTGGACAGCCATCAGTTTCCACACACAACCCTACACTATGGATGTATTTTTCTTACTTTTTTTGCTTATTCCCTGTGTGGGCAGCCTGTGGTCTGCCTGACTGTCTTCCTGAGATAACACAGGACACAATTCCAACAGCTTCTGTAGCTTTTGGTTTTGAGCTCTAGCTCTTCTCAGAACTGCCTGGATTTTCTAGTGTTCTTTTACTGTTTTTTGTGACATAAACAAGTCTGGCCTGCTTCCTATTTTTTCTAAAAGAAAAGTATACTGACAGTTCATTGGCCAAACATATCTTCTTACTCCTAGGTATTACATATGTTCATTTTTCTGTTTTCTCTCTCTTTCTTACTCTATAATTCAAAGGTTATGAATCATTTGGGGTAACTTTTTTTTTTTTCAGCTATATTTTCTGCTCTTTCAGGAATCTTTCTTTCCCCTGGAAGAGATTCCTTAACATTTTCTTAAGTATTTCTGTACAGTGTCTTTCCTGGTGAGTCCAGAGACATGGTACATTTTAATTCATTTGCGCTTTCTTCGATCTTCTAATACACTTTAAAGTTTGGTTTTTGTTTTTTTTTTTTTTTCTATTATTTTCCTCTCCCCTTCCCAATTTATTAACTACTGGCACATTTTGCTGATATGCTTGGTTTTGGGGAAGACGCTTACTATTTGCAACCCATTCTTTTATCCATGTATTGTAAATATTGCCCATTGCTACTCTGCCAGTGCTAATCATGATTTTGACTACCATACTTTCCACCAGCACCTATTTCCTACTTAATTAATAAATGCTCCAGTTGTTTGCAGGGTAGTAGCCCATTTATCTTGTGCTGCAGTGCTTTCCACTACTTCCATGAAAAATGTCTCTGTTATCAACTCTTTCTTTCATACTGCTCACAGTCTCCTGTCATGTGAGGACTCCCCTCCGTTGTACCCTTGATGGAGCTTCTTGTAGCTTTCTTTTTTCCAAATGTCAGGCAGTCACTTATCTTTTGGAGATGGCCACAGAATAGGGAGTTTATGCAGTGTCTGACATTGGTTCAGTCTCTGAGCTACACTTGCCTGGTACTTTTCATCACTGTATTCAGTTTCTAACTGTATATTTACATTTCATCTGTATACAGTATTAGTTTCTTTCATACTTGTTTATAATTGTTTGATATTTACTCTTTCAGCCTGAGTTGAATGAAAATTATCAAGACCACCAAGCTCTTCAGAACAAAACATTGTGAGTAAATAAACCACAAACAGGTTTTTTGGTTTGGGTTTTTTGTTTGTTTGTTTGTTTGATCTTGTTTTATTTTGTTTTTCTGGTATCCTTTCCTGGATGCTAAAATTTAAACTGCTTTTTTTATTGAATATTTAAGTAGAGCCAGATTTTAATCCCTTCAATCTTCTTCTCAAAGCCAAGGAATCTGACAGAATCTTCTTCCAGTGTCTAATATCAAGCTGTTCATCATTCATTCTCATTGGAGCTGCTTCACAATGGACCGTAAACACCCAAAGTTCCTCTACTATTCCACTACTAGTACGTTCACATGCCAGTATTGGCACATAAGGAACAACCTGTCACCAGTGTCCTTTCCCAGACGTATTGCTAGCAGACCCAAGGAATCCACTGGAGAAATCATAATGTTAATTCCCTTAACAAAATCATAATGTTAATTCCTTTAATAAGACTTCAGTTAATCTGTCTTTCACCTTCCTTGGCCTTTACAGGTGGGTTAATGTTGTGTTTGCCTATTTAGTGGTAGGCCCTTGCTGATCTCTTTTATTCTTGGACAACCCACATGCTCCAAATCTGGGAGGTATCCCCCTCTCTCGTAGTTGTTGCCATCGGTTACTGGTATTTGTATTCACATTCTCCTCCCTCTTTTTTGTTTCCAGGTAGGGTAAGTGAATTCATTCAAGCCTTGTCAGCCACATACCTGCTAGTCCTAACAGTTTGCTCAAGTACTTCCTTTCTTGTTAATAAAGAGGAATGTATTTCATTCTGTATTTTTTACCTATAAACTGACTCTCATCCTGCAAGTTGCAGTATGCCAGCAAATTGAGGCATCCTTAAGAAGCCCAACTGATTCCAGTGGGTTTTATGTCTCACAAACATAAGCGTTAGCTTTCATGGAGCTTTGTGAAGGCTTGTGCTGTATACACTTAGCTAATATGACATTATCCCTCACATCACACTGAGCTACGAAGTGAGATTTTACTTCTGGCACAAAACTGAGAATTCTGAAAGTACAAATTTTTTTCACTTAGTTTAGCTAAATATATGTGCTACAAGAATAGCTTCTTATGCATACTTCGTGCATATCTGCATAGAGGTATTTGCTTAAACAGAATCTGTGGAGAAAGGAAGATCAGAAAGATCACTTTGATTTCACTCCTCATACTCTCGGTGTCTGACCTGACAGCTGTCAAGCTCTTTCATAAGGCAAGAACACTTTTTAAAATTTGATATTAAGCAGAAGCTCCCACTGATGAAAAGATATCTCTGCTAACACACACTTGTTCTGTCATTCAATCCATCCACACTATATTAAAGTATGCAAAGTTCAGACAAATCCATCAACCTAAAACAAGCATGACGAGAGAAAAGGTCTGGCCTGGTACAAAAGCCTTAACTCCTACAAACAAAAGCACAATAAGGACAGTGAAGATACAGAGAATTAGCATAGATTCCCTGTGCCTGTACTAAATATTGCTTGTAAGTGTTTTATTAAACATTTAAAAGTACACTTTCAAAACTGCATGGGGCTTTCACTGCAAAATTCTCAGTGACACTAATGGGCATCACATGACTCCTTTGCCACACGTGGCTTTGAACATCCATCCTCTTCTGTGCTATAGAGTTTCTTGTGCCACTGTCATCATTATAACATCTCAGCATCTTCCAGTAGTGCTTTAAGTTCTGTGAGTCACATTTTCTATGAGTGACTTGTTCTTTTATAGTACTTATGTTGTTACTAATGTCTTTATAATTTAAGGTTTTAAATGGAGTTACCTAAAAGTAGCTCATTCTGGTGGTATTTTTTTTCATTTTTTCCTTTTTCTTTTTTCCTTTTTCTTTTTTATTTTTCCCTTTTTTATCTTTTTTTTTTTTTTTCTTTTTTCTTTTTTCTTTTTTCTTTTTTCTTTTTTTTTTCTTTTTTTGTTGTTTTGTTTTATCTTTCTCTCTCTTAAAATCAAATCAACTTTAGAGGCACCAAGCTCTTCACTCACAGTTGTTCACAGAAATTGGAAGTGTCAGGAAAGGGCTGACCCTAAGAAGTGTATCATTTTCTAAACTCTGTATCTGGTTCTTCAGGCCAACACCTTTTTCTTCTCTTGAAGTCAATAAATCCAAGGATCTCTGTCTGGTGACAAGGTGTTGTGATTTCATATAAGAGCTGTACCATAGGTCATCTCAATTTGATATTTCTGTTACTTAATTGGAGGGTTTATTCCATATAAACAATTTATTCTAAAAAAAAATAATAATAATAAAGCCAAGTTGGATATGTGATTGTTTCTCATTTGCCAGGCATGTACCTTTTCAAATTCATAAAAACACGTCTTGTGACTGTTACGAATGAGCAACGTGTTAAAGGAAAACTTTATCTTAAAGTCAATTAGATTTTTAGAATAAACTTTTTCCCTATTTAGTCAACTCAAATACTAAGAAGAAAATAAAACCTTATTTTAAAAGATTTCAGGAAAGCTAGGTTTTATAAAAGAAAATGTGGGGGAGTTGGGCGTGGGTTTGGTTGGGGTTTTTCTTTGGTTATAAGTGACAACCTGAAAGACTTCAAAGGGCATAGGGAGATCTTCCTCTACTGCCATGCATTTACGTTTAAATCGTAACATGCAGGCAGTATTAGATGAGTTAAGGTTTTGTCAACCAGCTTGAGCTGACAGTCTCAGCAGGAGACAATGAAAGAATGAAATGGCGTCAAAAGAGACATAAGTAATAGGAAATGTCCTGTCATCTGAGAAATAGAGGACTTTGAAACAACTGTGAAAATTCTAGCTACTGTACTTCAAGTGGTACCATATAGCAATACCTTAAGGCAGCTGGAGTTCCAGTGGCTGAATTTTAGCAGTACCTGTATGTTTTAAAAGTTTCAGCCATCATTTATCTGATATGCATGAACAATTCCTAAGGCACAACGACTGTCACTGTAGCATTGAGTATGAGATATAAAACTATTAGTAAGATTTTAATCTTTCTTTGTGTCCAATGATTTTTTTTTGCTGTGAAGATGTGCAATTTATAGAACTGCATCATCCTTTGAAGCAAAACTAAAAGGATACTCAGCCCAGCAAGATCACATTCATACTTTCACTTAGTCTATGAAAAGTCTAAATATTTACCTTACCTTCCTGCAGTGGGACAAACTGAAGAAGTAAGCAGCTAATGTTGATAATACAGTAAGAAAGCAGAAAAGATACGTGTGTGTCAGATGGCACATTTTACAAAATTGAAGACAGATTTTTTTCCTAGTTCCTGCCGTGGCAACAGGTTGATAACCCATTCCCACCCCCTACCCCAAGACCAACAGCAGTAAAAGCCTGAGCTTTCAACACCCCAAAAACATGGTGGTGGAAAAGTATGCCCCTGGAAATCCATCCCGGCATTTCAAGATGTGGTTTTTAAGCACTTCTGGAACTCCAAAGTTTTTCAGCAAAGTGACTGCTTTTTAGTCACTTATAAGTCTCCACTCAAGAATTAGGTGAGCAAAGCTGATGAACAGGATAAATTACTTCCAAGAAAAGTGCCAGCTCACATGCATCAAACTGACCAAAAAGATATTTTCTCTCTCTTTAATCAGGGGATGTAAATTGTGCTTTAGAAGCAAAGATTTCTCTGCATGGTGGGGTGGAAAAGAATCCAGAACTTTTAAACCCAGGGAGCCTTTGAAAGCTATTTTAAAAATTGTTTTTTGCTGCAGGGTTCTACTGAGCTTAATGAACTTAGTGGGCTTGGCAGGCAGTCCTGCTGGCTCCTGCAGCTTGTGCGAAGTGTGGTTACTCTGGAGCTCATCCATCTCTATGTTGCATCTCAAAGCAGCAGCTCTACCAGATGTGCTAATGGAGCAGCTCTGCCAGCCTGGCTGATAAGCACTTACATTTTAAAGTATTTGCCTGCTAAATTACCCCTGTACACTGAAAGCTGCACACATATACACACACACACTCCGACAGGCAAGTCACTGACAAGCCTAGCAAGCATAATAGTGCTAAGATGAAGGTTTCTCAAGCCATTTGCACATCCCTTGCAAATCCCAGTTCAAAGCAAGCATTTCATTAAATCTGTATAGGAAATATCTCCTTCACAGAAAGAACCTCTGTAATTATTTCCAACAGCATCACTACTCTGGTTTGAATTCACAGGCTGATGTGTAGCAAGTTGAATAGCTAAGAAGCAGGTTTACCGTTGCTGCATGGAAGTGGAATACAGAAATGTAAAAATAAACATTAGAAACAAAAACCAACCAAAGAAACAAACAAACCCAATATATTTCGGCATGTAAATCCCATTGGAAGTGATTAATAGCCTTTCTCTTTAATCACTGTATGATTTTAAAATCTCACCAAAACTAAGCATGACAGTAGGAAGTATGATTAAATTGAGGTATACCATGAATCATTTTTACTCTCAAAAGAGGACACTGATTGTAATAGTTCAAATCACAGGCAATATTAACATTATCTAAAAGATATTTAGGAAGGCAAGAAGGTGCTGTCACCTGCCTCAGAGCTGAATGTAGGAAGCATAGAATAATTCACTTGTAGAAAATATCGTTTTACTGATGTAAATCCATTTGATCTCCATCTGTAAGCTCTGCAAGTCTGCTCTCAGGTTCTCTTACTGCTAACTTGCCCTTTAATTACACTTTTCTAGGGTTTGGAGCAAGAATATGTAGGAGTTTGACCTGTTTCTGGTGGAATCAACAGCAATATTTTTACTTATTTCAGTGAAGAACAATCAGGCCTTACAATATTTTTAAAAAACCTGATCAGGAAATTTATAGAAGCATCTGTACGCTGTAAAGAGTCGCAAATGTACAGGGCTGGTCCAGCAATATCCCACCAGTTATGTATACTCCAACCTGAAATTATGGAGGCCATTTTCCTCTCTGCCTTTTTCTCTTGATCATGGGAGTGTTTTAATGCACTGCACACATATACCTCATGGGATGTAAAGTTGGAAAAGCAGGGGGCAATACTGATGTCCAAACTTGTGGCACCTGTTGATTTGAAAACCATCCCTCAGCTTCCTTAAAAACTTAATTTATGTGTTTCCAATGGCTAGGCTTCAGAAGCATACAAATGTATGTGATCTGTTTCAATATGGTATTTTCACATTCTCACTTCTGTAGGAACACCTCATATGTCACTGCAGATAACAGACTAAAACTACTGGAGAGGAGTGCAGCCCAAGCCAATCAGTGTCTGAGAACATGGGGTGCTTTTAAGCTCTTTCATAAACCTTTTCTGTAACTCCTGTTTTGGGTTCCAGCCTATGCATTTTTTAGTTTAACATGGTTTCACCGGATTATGAACCAAAGTGATTGTAGAGCTTGGAGACCTTTGAATAATGGGGAAGAGGTGAACCGAGAAATTGGATTTCTTCAAGCTTCATGGCCCAAGTGCTCAACCTAAACCTAAGTAGCCATCTTTACCCACTTGCCCAGCCTCCCTTCTTTCCATCCGTTGCTACAGAAAGCCAAACCACTTTGAACAGACAATGACTTTTTCTGTTTCAAAACCCAACAAATCGCAGGCTCTATAGGTTTTGAGGAATGAAAATTGTGGATTTTGATCTTACAGACAAAGAGCTTTGAAAATTAAGACTTGAGCAGCAGCAGCATGTAAAAGTCTGGTCTTTTATTTTAAACATAGGGTAACGTAGATCACAGAAGCATCTAGACTAGGGCAATGCAGGCTTTGGGGACATTTTTTTTGGTTTATTTTTAATGATTGACCAACATTTTAAGTATTTTGACAAACCAAATCTGTGAGGAAAATATACTGATATTTAGTGTTCTGACCGGCTGAAGAGAATTCATGCCCTATTGGTTTTGCTCCCACTATCATTAACTAACTTTTCAATTTGGTATGTGTGGAGGTATGATCTGTGTGGAGAGGATCTACTGATGGTAAATGTATTTACTAGAATATTCTGACAGAGGTAAGTTTTCACAGATGAATGAGCTGAAAAAAATCCATACTATTCTACCCTTCCTAAAATCTATTGGGTTGTGAAAGAAATTTCAGATGCTTGATCTGAACAAATCTGAGGAGCCACAGACTTTTAGTTCATTCTTATTCTCTGTGCTTCAAACAACATTTAACTTCTGTTATCTAACAAACTTTTCCCCATCATTGCAAGTTTTTCAAAATACACTAGATTAGATCAAGTGTCCTTAATTTATTTTTGCTGATGTCTTCCTGGTAATTCTAACTGACTTTATCTGAGGAGGAAGTGGTCTCTCCAGATATAACAAGGAAGTACATCAGATATTCCAGAAAATGGAAAAATACTGCCTTGTATTTGAGAGGTGTGACAAATCTGTAGCTGCTTCCTAGAAAAACTCTCTTCATAGGAATCTGGGAGACACTAAGCATATTGGACCCTCTGTGAGGTTGAAGTAAAATGTATTTAAAAGTAGATTACAGGTTGTTTACAGGTTGGTCTGTGCCATTTGGTATCCCCGAGCTAAATCCATTGGTACCTTGTGACAACCCAGCTGCATCAGTTTGTTTCACTTGGTCGGCTATAAAGAGTTACAGGATGCTGTGCAGTTTTCTTTTCAAGATGGGAAACCCAGACAAAGGGCTTTCAAATTTGAAAGTTATGTGAACTTAAGGCCCTAAATTGCTGTAAACTACTCTGTTAAGAGTACATGAGAAGTTCCTTTCCACTATGCACTCGTACTGATAGCGTACAGGCTCACGAAAAAGACCAATATTCTCTGTACCAGTTATGAAGACATAAATAGATTTCTTATAGCAAAATCTCTTAAATCATTAGATGATAAAACCAAAGTATACTTCCAAAAATAAAAGGGCAGATAAAATAGAAAATTGGCCTCACAAACAGTAGGAGTCTTATTAGCAGTAAGAAACGTTATCTGGAGATGGTGAGTGTGCTCAGCATCTCTGATATCAGGCTGTGGATTCATTTCACTGACTGTTGAATCAAAATACAAGTTCTAGCAGACAGCTCAAAGAGGCAGTATGAACAAATGATTACTGCAATGCAGCTTTAAAACTGGGAGATTAAATCTTCAATTTCTACTTTTAAATGAAAGGTAAATATCTTACAAGATTCTGAGTATCTGAGAGGGGATAAAGTTCTAATGAGTAAACTTTGCAATTTTTGCAAAAAGTTTAAATGTACAACATATACAACAGGTGCAGACTGTGGCAAGCTGGTTTTCACCAGCTTTTGGTTTAGGACAGCAGATTAAAAGCAAAAGAAAGAAAAATAATTCGAAATTGTGGCAAGTTTCATCCTGCTATCCCATGTCTTGTCATATTAGTTTATATTTTATGTGATATGACTTGATATATGTTAGCATAATTCAGCAAAACATGATGTAAAAGAAAGTGGCATAGTGGAAATTTGGAAAGGAAAAAAAAAAAAAACAACAAACCCAAAACCGTCTTGCCTGGGGGATAATGGACCACCTCCTTCTTCTTTCTAAACCACTTACTACATTGCTAACTTTTCAAACCACCGCAGAATTACAGCATACTGACAGCATAATGATAATCACAAAAACTCAGCAGGACATCATCCTGAACACAAGAAGAACAAAAGATGTAAAAGAGAGGCACATGGCTCTGTATCAGTTTCACAATGCAGCTCTGCACAAATACAATCACATACTTGAATGTTCCCAACATTACTGTTATGGATCAAAAGAAGCATGTAGCTGTAGCAAAGGAACTCTGAGACAAATGCACTGGTCCCAGGAAAATGGCAGCATGTTGTAATTGATTAGCTACAGGTGTTTGATAAGGCTGGGGGCTCAAAGCATGAAAACGTATAAAACAGTGCAGAGATAAGGTCTCAATCAATGTCAAAGAAAAAAAAATTCTGGTAGGAATGAAATATATATCAGAGATAAAACACTTAGGAAATGACATTTAAAAATACAATTTTTCCTCTTTCCTCTCACCTCAGTATTTTAAACAATGTGATCTAAAAATCAGCAAGGTAAAGCAAGTTCTTACTCTCTTTAACAGAGTTTGAATAAGGCCTCAGCCAGACAGCAAAAGCCTTAGCCTTAGACAAAAGCAAGCGAAACTGGGAATCTTTCCATTGATTTCAAATGACGTTGGATTCGATCCATAGTAAATTGTCTTTTTACAGAATCCTTCACTGTAACAAACTGAACAGGACACAAGTTAATTAGATCAAAAGTCGTTTTTGAGGTTTTGATTGGTTTTGTCTGTCTGTATTTTTAAACCAGACTTCAATTTGTTTCTCTGACTTAAATACATATTTTTTTTTTTTTAATTTACTCTTTTTCATTTGTATGTAAAATAGAACAGCTTTTCTCCTGTCTTTTGGCAATCAGTGTTTTTTCCACTCAAACACCCTTGTATTTATTCTGTAAGAAACTATTCACTCATGTGAAAAAAATTCTTTCTCTTCCAATTTTCATTTAATTTGCTTTGGTATCTCAGAGTGACTCAGAGATTCAATTTTTCAAATACATAATTTTTAGCTTTACTGCTTGAGTTGTAAGTAACACAGGAACCAAAGAGCAGCAGCAGAATAACAGGATATACAAATAATTTTTTTTGTTGCAAAAATTAAGATCTGATAAAGTAAATCTTTGTAATGTAATGTTCCTTAGTGAATCAAGATACAGATGTACTACAAGGGTAAGTTGTTAGTGATATTTTTTATTGCACTATGGAGCATTAAACATCATTCTAATGCTGTTTAGCAAAAAGCAAACTTGTTAATTTGTCCTATTTTCACATTTTCAAACCTTCTCATTCATTGAGAAAGCAAAAATGAATGTAACACAGATTGCACTGCAATTGCACTGCAATTCTATGCATTTAACACCTGTACATAATTTGCTTTTAGCTCTCTTGAGATATTTCAGCACTGGGCAGATAATTAGAATTAATTTTTTAAGTCATCTTTAGAGATCTACTTACATCCAAACAGTAAACCTGTGAACACCATCCTGTTGCATTTCACCATGACTAAGAAAGCTCTGCTCACATGTGCATGGGCTCTGACTTGTATGCCACTCCCTACCCTATCCATTAAAAATTAAAATATGGATTAAAATATCAAAGACCAGTAGGAGATGCAAATAGTCCATAACTAATTCAGAAAACAGAGTTAACAGAGAGAAGACCCACCAGAGGGTGAGTCATAACACCCATTTAATACACATTTTTAGGATTAGAACAGTTAAGTTCACAATGCTTATACTATGTTTTATGAAGAGACAGAATTGTTGAAATCTTGGTACATGTAGCCATGAAATCCTAACAACATTACAGTGTAAACTGAGAACATGGCTTGCCTATGACATGAGTGGTCTGAACAAAGTAAAACAAAATATAAATGTGCAAACTACAGTTACAATATAAATGCAGAGAATGGGTAGGAAAACAACAGGTGTTCCAGGATTTATCTCACTTTTCCTGTAAAATGGATATATACCCTACTCAAATCAAATTATCTATGTCTACACGAGTCTATTACTTTCCTGCAACCTGCACCTCGTACTTTTGTCAGCCTTTATGACACCAACATATCCTTGTTTTCTTCCCTAAACTGTTGTTGTTCTGCGATTGCTGGAGTTCTTTGGGGCTTATGTTCCATGCTCTCTGGAGTGTTGGTGTTCTGTGTGGCAAAGGGTTTTTCCTGCCTTCCTCTTGTAGAAGTGCAGCTTTAACGATCCTATCAGATGTTCAATTCAAACAGCCCTCATTTCTGATGTGTTAGTTTACCGCTTCTGACTTTTGGGGAACTTAAAGTTTCCTTTTATGGACTATTTCTTAAGTTATATTTCTTCAAAATAAACCTTCCAGTTCTTTTTCAAGTTACTTCTTTGAGCTATGTCATCAAGGCAGAGAAAGGAAAGAGTGAGACCATCTTTTGCAGCATGGTGCTGTCCAGTGGCAAACAGCAAAGCTTCAGATTTGCTTTTTACATCACAAGTTCTCTGATGCCTGGTGAGATCTGCAACCAAGGAAGGAAATGTAGCGGGTAACTTTTTGTACCTTACTACACTTCTCTCCAACAAACAAAACAAGGGCTACAGAAATTATTCTTTGGTGTCCTGCATAAAATGTTGATGATATTAGCTCTTTCTATCTATCTTTATCAGTCTTCTATTCCCAAAGCACACACATGCAAAAGTTTCATGGTGTTTCTGTTAGCCGGGGAACTTTTTGTCAGTAGAATGAGACAGGTGATGTGAATGGGAAATCAGATTTGACACCACAGCCTTTCATTTCTGACATTTTTAAGGAAAAAAGTCCCTTTGGCTAAGTTTTTACGGCTTCATGTATGACATTTTGTCATTAAATTTGACTTGATATTGGGTGCTATTTCTAGTAGAAAAAAAAAAGAGAGAAATATGTCAGAGGAGCATACATGGGAGCAGCTCTCTGTTCTAAGGGATGTTTAAATCCTGTTCTTGTCAACGGTGAAAGCTGAAACCCACAGAATCACAACAGACTATAGAGATTACTATCATTTTTTTCAAATAAGCATTGCACCATATACTGTTGGAAGCTTTTTTTTTCTGTCTAAGATAAAACACCCAATGAATGAAGATCAACAGAAGATTAAAAGTAGTAAAAAAATACTAAACTGTAACATAAAAAGACATTTGCTCTTCAAATAAAATGTGTTTTCTTGTGGTAAGAAGCACAAATTTGATTTAAAAAAAGGCTTGATAAAGAATTTTGGTGAACAAGGACTAGATAATCTAGGTAAAAAGGAAAAGTGTGACCAGTCAAACAATTGCTAAGGTGGAACTGCACCAGATTTTGCAGCTCCCCCTAGATCATAAGGGCCAAAGAAACAGAAAAGACTGTGCTGTGCTTATTGTAGTAATGCCAAAGCCTGGCTGGCTAAAATCAGGTGGCCTCACTTACCCTAAGAACAGCTTAGGTACAACAGGATGCTGGCAAAGTGCTTGTAAAATGTTCACCTCCACAGTAAAATAAGATTATTTTTTCCTCTTACAATGACTATGGAATATGTAGATTTTTCAGAGGTTAAGTAGGCATATGAATGAGATCTTGGTGTGCTGAACATGATTTCAGTTTTACCTGGAAGGATGACACAGTTCAATATGCATGTACCAAAAAAAAAAAAAAATAAAAATTGATATTTCCCCAATATCAGGATCCTGGGAGCTTCTACTTGTCAACTTGCACTTGTGAAAGACCAAGTGGCAGTCTCATCTTTCAGAACTGAAACGGCCAGAATTGTTTCTTTATACAGTAGCCCTATGGTTGCTGTACTCACTGAGACTGTGGGAGATTCACATTCAATTCCCTAATTTTCCTGAAAATATTTGAATCCCTGTGAAATCTCTGTGAAAAAAACATTTACTTGACTGTTTTAGCCATCAGGCTAGATATAAGATAGACTGGGATAGCTGGATGGATGATGCTTCTGGCATATTTTCGTTGTTGCTTGGGGTAATGATAAATAAGACTTCTGTGCACACCTATTATAATACATTTTCACTGGGAGCAAAAAGATGAGTGGGATTCAGTCATTGGAGGTTTATGCTTGTTCCTGAAGCATTTTTTTAATTCTTCCCTGCATTTGTTGTACCCCATGCCTTAAGCTTATTTGGGAACAACGATGGGTAATTATGGGGGGAAAAAAAAAAAAGTAATTTATTCTGTCTCATCTATCTATCCTCTTTTCATCAACCCCCCCGCCAAACTATATTTATATATGTACGCAAGTCCTGCAATGTGTGCAACAGCACATTAATATTTGTAATAATACTCTGACGTTATTTGGCATCTTATAGAATAACTAATGAGATGTTAGGGTTTGTATTATATATTAAATGTTACAGTATGTATTTAAGGTCTGAAGGCCTTAAAACTACACATAGTTGAAGAAGACTACGTGTTTGTGTGTGCATATCAAGCCCATTCAATCTCTAAGCATGGCCATAATAAGTTTGATACATCACTCTCCATTTTATTTTTAATTTTATATATATGATGCAGAGACATTTGGTAACCAAGACAGGTCCTTGGAGTAGAGGCACAGAGGAAGGTATCAGACATAAACAGCACCAATGCACAGATGGCTGTGTCACTTGGCCTTCAGCTTCAAACCTAATAGGCCACCTGAGGCAAGATGATACACATCCTGTCATATCGCATGGCTTAATTGCAAGAAGCATTACTACAAAAAGCACGGATTTTTAGCATGAGCCTATTATTATACCAAGAACAGCAATTTCCATGGGCATGGCCAGTGCTATTGAAATGAAGAGTTAGGTGTGGCTATTTACTAAGTCAGAGGGAAAGGATTGTCTTTTGTTTGGTGAGACCTTTTATAAATGGACTTTATGGTAATAAAATGCAAGGTAAGTATATATGAATTGAATCCCTCACCAAGACTCAGGTGTCAGCCACTGTAAATTTAGATTTATGTTCCTTTTAGCTGACTGTTAGCATAAGAAATTCATTTCACGAGACTCAGAAGTCTTCTGGCAGTAGCACATATATACCTTACATTTTAATTTTCCTTTCAACAGAGTAGTGTTATGAGCAAAAAAAAAAAAGGCAGAATTATTTTTGATCTTTAGAAGAAATAATTTTGATTACTGAAGTGTGAACAACATGTATTTTTTGTCAATTTCTAAAAAATCAACATGTATATTGATTTCTGTTAAATGTTATTGGAAACATACATGAAAAGTCCATTATTATATAGGCATAGGCCTTCTTTCCTCAGTGTTTGATTTTGAATGTGACATTTGGAAATAAGAGCTAGTAGTCATTGAAAAATGTGTTTAATTTAAATGATTCCTAATGCAAAATTGATTTTTTTGTAGAAAATTCAACCAAACTATAAACAGTATTCTCTAACCATAACTCTTAACAGATATAACAAGCTAAAACTTTTTTGATGGCATTTGTTTATCAGAAATTTGTTTTGACTTTTTTTTTTTCCCCACTAAAATGGTGTCTACAAAGACTGTTCCATTATCATTTCTACTGAGAAATGATGAGTCCTATTTTCTTGTACCCAAGCTACGAAACTGATCACTTCATCTATCCATACTCCATGATTGCAAATAAAGTTTTAGGAAAGAACTGTTACTGGAATAGCTTTCTGCATTTAATGCTGCAGAGGTGACCTTCACTGCTACAGATACTGCTGCTCTGGAGAATACTTAGATATCTGTGAATATCTAATGCAGTAATTCTCATATATATTTCCAGTCAAGCTCTGAACATATTCATGTAGTCTAAACTGAAATGAGAATGTGCACTTACTAAAAAAATTCTGAAATGGGCCCTACACTTTTGGAAAACCAGTTGTATTTCACTGAGTACTCATCACTTAGGAGACTTGCCAATTTTTTCAGTGAAAGTCTCTGAAGCTTCAGAAAGTGTTATAAAAAGAGTAATGATTTATTAAGACATTAGTAGATCAATAAGAATCCCAGTATATTTGAATTGTCTTTTACTTTAGCTAAGGAACAGCTTGAAGTAATACTTGAACACATCTAGGCTCTCTCTAAAACCTATCCAGATACTGCTTTTCCTTTGATACAAACTGCACGATAATTTGCAGAAAATATGTGCTAAATATTCAGTTGGAAGAGACAATACCCTAAGATGAAATATCAATCTCTCACTCAATACCCTGAAACCTAAGTTTAAATCCTTATGTGTACAAATTGGCTCCATTTTACAAACATTCTGTAAATGCAAATATGAAACCATACTGAATTTCACTACTAAGATTTCTGTCATTTCCACCAGGGGAGCAATGTCAGTCTAATAATATTTTTTGATGTTTTAACATTAGAAACATGAGAGTCATATGCAATTGAGGGAGTATTTCTGGAATAACAGATAAGGATTGTTGTAGAAAATAAACCCTGCAAAGCAAACCTCCCCAACTTTGTCATTATTTCATCTACAGCATATTCCAGCATCTGTTTCAATGGAAAAAGGTACATTAACCCTGTCATCACTCTGCTATGGTTCCCAGAGATGCAGGAGAAACAACAAATATAAATCAAGGTATGCTAAAGGTAAGCAGAATAAGTTTGCCTGCTCATAATATAGGAAGGTCTTTATATTACAGAGCATCCTTACAAAATAAAATGGTAAAACACTGGCCCCACTGAAGTCACTGAAACAATGTCTTTTGGCTGGTGGTTCAGGACCTGTGAATCTTAGATCTGTTGGTGCAAAACACAGCTTCACGTTAAGGAAATAAATGATGCCAGTCCTTTTTAGGCCAGGATCATATACGTTGCATTGATGAAACTGTGTGCCATTTTAGGCATTCTTATTAGGGGTTGGATAATACCATGTTATCCTCTGAATTCAACAATCTATTAAAAATTTAATAAAACCTGATGTGAAAAGTGCTTCCTTTCACTGTGCCACACGTAAATAGAAAAAGATCATACAATCATCTTCTCTCAGTCAAAGAAAGATAGCAACGGCTGTGTCTTGTTAAACCATTTTTTATGACCATACAACAGCATTAGCTACTCAGCTAAAGAAAGCTGAGTGATATGCCAAACTGACGAGAGCTCTTTTTGTCTGACTGGACTAGTAACACTTACCAATTTTTTCTAGATTATCCATCTGTTTAACTGGGAAAAAAATAGAGATTTCTGTCAGTAAATTCTGATTCCTTCTCTGATAAAATGTCTTCGGTGGTGAAGTAGTTTGAATGCTGAAATGACAAAAGAGGGACTAAAATTAAAAAAAAAAATAAAAACAACCGAACAAAAAAGGATCTTGTTTGTTTTTAGCCAGAGCAATGTAGATTAATATTATAGACATTTAAGCATTAAAAAAAAAAAAAAAGGAAAATCCAATTGGAAAAGTGAAATCTAGACAAGATGGTTGGATATCTGTTTGACTTCACTAAAACTGACAGGCCGCATTCATTCTTACAAGCAATCTGCTATGTTCAGTAGTACTATTTCAAGAATTTGGCAGTTGCTCTTCTATGGATGCTATTTTTACAGATATAATTCTCACAAAGGCCAGTAACCATTATCACAATAAATATTGAACAAACAAATATGAAAATAGGTTGAATATTTTTTCAATTTCATTATTTTACTTCCTAAAACAACATGGTTCACTTGAAGCTCTTTCTATGTTAAAGCATCTGACCAGTGCATGCCAAAGCCATTCAGAAGCATATTAAACACAATGAAGATCAAGAAACTCCTGTCCTTTGCACCAGAGGTATGAGCAAAGAAGTCAGGAAACCTAGAGACCCTCTGAGTGCTCTCTGGACCCAGGATGGCTAAAACCAGAGTGGGGGAACAGCAGGGTAGCTAGTGCAGGGTTTGGGGACCTGGGAGCACTGCTGGCTGGGCGGTGTCCTTACCCATATGGGATGCAGCACCAAGGTACCCCAGCAAGAAGATCAAAGAAGGTCTGTCTGTGCCAGGGTCAGGCACAGCCCGGATCTCCAGGCAGGCCCAGGGCCAGATCAGCAAAGGAAGTCAGGCAGGGAGCAAAGGCAAGGACTTGAGCAGCCCCTATGACAAGTGGGGAGGCCCCAGAAGAGCTTCTGACAGTTCTTTTTCACAACGTAGCTGTTTTCACAGCAGCCCAAAACAGGGTCACAGCTGCTCTGTAATGGAGCTGACCTTGCACACCAGCTGCCAGCCCCTAGAAACGTGATGAGGCTGCTGGTGCCCTCAGCACCTGGAAACAACCTGGAACACCTGGACCTGTGTGCAGTTTGGAAAGAAAGTCATGAGATAAGAAGGAGCTTTATAGCAACAGGAGGACTACTGGCAATGTGAGAAGTTGAATATGAGCCACCAAAGTCCCCTTGCCACAAACAAGGCTAACAGTATACTGAGTTGTATTAGATGAAGTATTGCCAGCAGGTCGAGGTGATCCTTCCCATCTACTCAACACTTCTGAGGCCACACCTGGAGTACTGTGTCCAATCCTCGGCTTCATCACAAGAGGGACATAGACATACTGGAAAAAGCCCAATGAAGGGCCACAAAGATGATGAAGGGGCCGGAGTAGCTTTTCTGTGAGGAAAGGCTGAGACATCTGAGACTGTTTAGCCTGGAGAACAGAACGGTCAGGGGGGATCCTATTCTTAAATAATAAGTATATTAATAATATATGCAAAGATATACTATATTATATAGCGTAGATATATAACAATAGTTATATCAACACCTGGAGGGAGGATGGAAAGATGATATAGTCAGGCTCTTTTCAATGGTGCCCAGTGACAGGATGAGAGGCAATAGGCACAAACTGATACACAGAAAGTTCCCTCTGAACATCAGGAAACATTTTCTTACTGTGAAGGTGACGGTGCACTGACACAAATCACCCAGGGAAGTTGTGGAAATACTCATAATCCATCTGGACATGATTCTAGGCTCTAGGAGGCCCTGCCTGAGCAGGAGGGGTGGACCAAATGAACTCCAGAGGTCCCTTATAATTTTGGTTGTTCTCTGATTCTGCAATTTCATGACTCTCCTTGAGGATGAGGAAAACCAACTGGATTGGCTGCAGCAGCATCACCAAGACTTCCTGAGCCCCGTGCACACTCAGTCCGCTCCCTTCCTCTAGGTGGACTGGGGTATCATGTTTGCATGAGAACTGTTCTTTTCCTCTCTCCAAAGCACAGGACAGTTTGAATGACCATCTTAATGATACAATGAGCAATGAGAGGATTGGAGAGTGCTCCCATACACCCACTAAGTTAGACATCCTCTTGAAAAGTGTTGGTTTCAATGTTCTGTGGTTGGGCCAGACAGGTAATGCAGGCTCCTGTCCATCAGACTTTGCTCACTAGGCTACAGTGGTCAATGACTTTAGTACATAAACCAAGGAAGAAGACAGAAGGGTAGGAGGAATCCTCTTTTTCACCTCAAGGTGTGATTTAGAATAAACCGGCAGGTCTCACTACATTTTGAATGGAGCCTAGGCCTGCGAGTTATATTTGGACATGCTCCCAAATACTCCAGTGGGTCCAAGTACCTACTTTGGGGATCCTCAGTGGACTCACCTGTATTGAAAATGAGGCACTTGTGCAGAAGGCACTCAGGGAACTAAAGCGTTATCTGCAGCTCATATGGAAGTGAGGTTCCTTCATAAGTTAGCTGATTTCAAGAGCATGACTTTTGATTCGTAGTGCATACCTATGTTTAATTTAGCTAAGTTCTTAAGTCTTCTGTTTAAATTTGGATACATCATCACATTTTTATCATTTTAAACGGTGACCTTATTTTTTTTTTTTTTTAAATCATTCATCAGTGTCTGTCTCCAGGCTGCTGTCTTGCAGTTAAAAGGATCATTTTGTAACTAAGTGCCTTACTGAGTGAAAATTTGGAACATAGCTTAGATCATTAAGAGGATACATACTACAGTGATACTATATTTAAGATTAAGTTGTATGTCTGGCAAACATAGATGATTTAGACGTCATCTGTTGTTGATGGTTATTTGCATTATTATTATGCTGTTCTTTGTGACACCATAACGAAAGTCATCAAGAACATAGTAAAGAGAAGGTTTAACATCCTGAACATCAGCTATTGAGTACAGACATTTCTTGAAATAGATCACGTTTCTCATTAAATTACCTTGTGTCTTTCTGATGCGTCTTTACATAGGTCTGCTTCTAATGCCATTTAAACTGGTGACTCTCTAGAAGCCAGATGGGATGCATTACATTTAAAATCCCATCTGCCAGAATAAGCACTTGTCCAATTTTCTTCTATTTCTTCACTGCAAGGCAGTGACTTGTTCATTCATTGGCTCTTCACCTATGTAGAAAAAGATGTGTCTGTGTATTTCAAGGGTTGTTATGCACTGATTCTATCACCCTATAGAAGAGGCTTTAGAGAACAGACCCAAAATCTGCGGTCGCATCCTCACCTAAAGGCAAGAGTTGCAAGTGGCTTGTAGCAGAGGTAAATGCAACTGCTAAAGCAAGAGTGACCACAGCCAAAGAACTTCACTGACAGCTATTTACTGTACCCTTTCCCGTCTCAGAAAGAATGTCCTATTTCCACTGCAGTCTCCATAATGTCATATTTTTTCCCAAAAAGAACATTAGTCAGCAAGGATAAAATTAATTAGATTGATTTTTTTTTTCGCAAAGAAACTGTAGAAATGAAAATAAAGAGCAGTAACTTTTGTACCACACTGAACTCCAAAGAATTCACATCACAGATACAGCTCTAAATGACCAGTAGTGAATTCCGTAGTGAGGCCTTCATGTAATGCCAAATATATATATATGTATACGCACGTATGTATTTATATCATGAAGTAGAAGCAGATAATTTTTCTTTCTGTAGCCAAAAAGGCTTTAATAACTTACTTGTCCCTTAAGTCAACATGAATTGTAGCCTTACTTACCTTTACTTCTGAATATAGCAGTTGAAGATAAATCTAGTACTTAGAGGTCTGTCAGTTTGATTAGTTTGATAATTAACTATCCTACCAGATGTGAGTATATACATATTAGATGGAAATAAATAAACTAACCATACAGAGTTTGATGTGATGAGATATCTACTCAAATATTTTGGAAGGCAAAGAAGCCAATCAAATAGCAATGAAACCATTGATGAAAAACATAACATACATAGAAGGGTGTATTATGTCTATTCTCTTAAAAACAATGGACAAATAAGATTTATAATACCTGTGATACTGCACTGTTTGGAAGTCTACAAGGCTGGTTATATAAAAGGCATGTAGAATAGTGCACATCAGACAAGTCAACACCTGGAGTGTGAAGGAAGATTAAATAAAGAAATGCTTGTACAGCCAAAGTACACTTTTGCAAAGGGCAAAACAGAAAAAAAAAAACAACCAAAAAACATATATATATATATATATACTCCTTTCTACATGTAGTAAGTAGGCCAAACAAAGGAAGTCTTCTCTAGTACCTGCATGTGTGGAAAATGTTTTTCAAAGGATTTCCATCCACATTTCAACCACTCCCTGTTGCTTCTTCTAACCTCTTTTTTTTCATGATGAAGGGAGCAAAAGCATGAGTACCTTGAGATTTACAAGTGCTTTCTGTCTTACCTGCTACTCCCACAAGAAGACTAAGCTAACCAGCTTTGATATTTTCTCTATTTACTGTGCATTGTACAAGGAGTTTCTGAATCAAGACCTTACTGCAGAGGGTTATGCCCAGAGCATAACCTTTCTTAGTTCAGATAAAGCAGTAACTCACAATAGAGTTGAAATTTAATGACATTGAGTTCCCTGCTGTGCTTGGCACAAAGACTTGCAGAATATAGACTTTGGTGCACATAAACAGTAATACATTTAACATTCTAATAATCAAATTATTTAATAACGTAGCAAAGATAAATGAAGAGACTCACTCTCACTGGCCATTTCTGGTGAGAGATCTGAAATTAGTTAGCTAATTTATTACTTTAAAATGATTCAATTTATCTTACAGTATTAACTAAGTGCCCTAACCTGAGTCAGAATGACACTGTGAAAACACATTATAGTCCCAGCCCCAAAGGTCTTACAACACAAACTGACAACATAGACAAGGAGTCAAAGAAGGCACATCCAAAAACTGTCAGCAAAACAATGGTCCCCTGATATTAGAAGTTAGTGAGTCAGAGATTGGTATCCCTTCTGCTTCTTCATGCTGCCTTAAATCAAAACCAGAAGAAAACAAAAATAATAAACAAAATACTTCCAAAAGTTCTGTCTTTCCATGCTCACCCTCTTGTCTCTAATGATGAAAAGCCAGTATAACCCTTTTACTTCGAACAATGAGGAAGCACTCCTTTTAGACTGAGAGTCCTTCTCTTAGCTCTGGCTTTAGGAAACATTTAGTAACAGGTGTGGTCAGCTTTGCAGACAGTTGTAAGAAACCCAGGTATCTGTCAGAACAAGAATCACAGTATCTTTACTTTGGAACAAAGTAAGTGTCTTACATACAAGTTGTTCAGCTCTCAGAAAACCAACATGTACAGGCAAATAATGACAACAGCATAGTTTACGTGTACTAAACGTCTGATTTACAAAGGTCTAACACTTTTGGTTATGTAGTAGGCTTTGCCATACCCTCTGCATGAGTTCAGCTAGGTTTTACAGGTACATACGCTGGAGAGAACAAGCGCACACTGAGCTACCAGGGCTGAGTGCATGTCCCAGCCTTCTGCTGAATCCATAATGGTGCTGAGGGCTGTGTGTGGCTGTCTGTATGTGTATATGCGTTTTCAGTTAAAAAAGAAATTTTGGCATGAGGTAACTTGCCCTCACAGTTGCCTGCAAGATAATAAATATATATTGACATGTATGCAGTCAGAACAGTAATACTCCAGAGACTATGCATTTTAATAAATAACAAAATGCTTGTTGTAGAAGTATAGGTAACTGATAATATCTTCTACGCAAACAATTTTCGTAGAGCTTTCTCACACCCTTTAAAATGAATAGGAAGTATCCTGAAATTTTCAGTCCAAAAGATTATTTTCTTTTTAAATCTGAAATTTGTATTTTTTACAAACTATTTAAACTTTTTTTTTATGAGTCTTACTTTTTGAGAAGTAATAAGTCACTGACACAATGTTTCTTGAAGGCAGATATGCCGTGCTGTAGTTAATTGATCAGTCATATTTCATGAGGTTGTTTTTTTCATCGCAGAGCAATTCCTGATCAAGTGTCTCTTGAACTCCTTATGACGAAGTTGAAAAGACACAAGCATTATAAACAGAGATTTGGCAAAAAAGTCAAATGATTTAATAGAGGTTGCTGCCTCTGAGTGAGTAATAGAAACTCAGCTGGCTTTTGGGTTAACATTTGGTAGTGTGCACCAAAAAGTGGCCCTTGCTGGCTATAGTGCTTTAGCAATGCAGAAGGAAGAGAATTTACTTAGTAATCAGTAGCCATTTAAGCCATATATTGAACATTGTATGAAAAATTCACTGTGACAATGATAAATCCAGAAGCTAATTACAGCGATTGTTCAAATATAACCATTTAAGACCAAGCCCATTGGCTTAAAATTTGTTGTTTCTGGATGCTAATTGCCACAAGTGTTTTGTCTGAGTGTGCTTTGTAACTGATGGGAGGGCAAAGCAATTCTGTCTCTATCACACTCTTATGGTGTAACTAATTGGACAAGATAAAAAGAAGAGAGCTTTGTGTTGTGAAAGCAGAATCTCCCATAAAGAAGAAATGTTCTCATTCTATAACAAGGCTGCTAAAGAAAGTCACAAGTCCTGATGGCACAAGAAAGGGCATTCACATTAGTCAAAGATCAAGCATATCTCTTCAAGTTCATTTTCTGCCATTGGAGAAGGGAGGCAGTTTCCTCCCAGGGGTGATGCAAAGCATCTACTGTAGGAATATATGCTGAAATCATGGAATGGCTGCAGTTGGAAGGGACCTCTGCAGATCATCTAGTTCAACCCACCTGCTAAAGCAGGTTCACCTAGAGCAGATTGCACAGGAATGTGTCCAGGTGGGTTTGAATGTCTCCAGAGAAGGAGACTCCACAACTTCTCTGGGCAGCCTGTTCCAGTGCTCTGGCACCCTCAAAGTAAAGAAGTTTCTCCTCATATTCAGATGGAACCTCCTATGTCTCAGTCTGTGTCTGTTGCCCTATCTTCTTGATACCTACACTTCAGATATTTACAAATATTGATAAGATCTCCTCTCAGCCTTCTGCAGACTGAAGAGACCCAGCTCACTCAGTCTTTCTCCAAAATATGAAGAATAATAATATGGTCCAGAATGTCCCTTGAGGACATACTTTGCATATGAGGACATATCTTTCTACAGAGTAACTCTGTAGGGACCATTACAATAGCTGAGTTACCCAACACGCATATCACCAGCATGGCTCCCTCAGTGTGACTTCTTTGTAAATTTGGTAAATGATTGCACTAAATCTATTCAATATTGGCTAACTATGGGAAAATCAACATTATGAAAGAGGATTCTTGACTACTCTATTACTTCACCATTCCTTTGTTCCACTTATTAATTGCGTGAGAGAAGGAAGGAAGGAAGGAAGGAAGGAAGGAAGGAAGGAAGGAAGGAAGGAAGGAAGGAAGGAAGGAAGGAAGGAAGGAAGGAAGGAAGGAAGGAAGGAGATACTTCCATAGTATTCCTACACTTTCCCTGGAAGACCTGCTGTTAACTGGCACAGTCTCGTTACAACCGTTCTCCCTTGGCATTTCTACACTGCTCTGGGTTAGAAAGCAGAGAAGGAAAGTAGGATTCCTGTGAGCAACCCTTATCCTCCTGAGCTTAAGCTATAGACAGGGACTGAGGCATATATCTATGCATGTACGTAACAATATACATTCATGAATGGCAGCAGATCACATTACAAAATGCCAGATGAAATTATTTCAACCTTCAGCATATCCTCTGAACATCTAACTTCACCTCATATTGTAACATTTCAGCAAATAACATCCTCTAGCCCTTACACTAATATACTTTTTTCTTTTCAATAGTAATTTTAATTAATTCATCCTTTCTGACATTTGCATTTGTCTTTAAATGCCACTAGATAACAGGGTTTTAATCATTCCAAATAGCTTTTTAATTATAGACCTAATTACTTTTGCAGAAGGTTAAGCTGCACAAACAGGAATAAAACTGTTTGCTTGTGCTCTGTATTAAGAATGATGTAGTGTTTTCTCATTAGGTATTCTGTAAACTTGCTCGGTCAGTTTTATGTGACATTTGGAAAAAAAAAGGAAGCCCCAAACTGTATATTCGAAGAGTGGAGTTAGATTCTAGGACAGCTTAACACCCAGCTGTGTGGAACAGTCATTGATCTTTTAATTAATTATGAATTCAAAGTTAAGCATCATTTCCACTGCAGTGGTCATTTTGGGCTGACATATTTGAAAATGTAATGGTACTGGGGAACATATAATCTTTCTGCTGAATGAAAGGTTTGTTCTTTGTAAACACTTTTTTTCATGTGTGGTTTTTTTCTCTCTGAAAATTTTCCACTACTGATGATACCCTGCTGGGTCGGTGGAAAATAATTTCTTACTGGAGGGACTCTGCATCTCTACTGAAGGGTAGCCAGTTTACAAAAACAGAAAAAGAGTGAATTTATAAATCACTTTTGTCATGTATTCTTCTTGAAAGATAGTTCACCCTTTGTGGATAAAGAAGGTCTGAATAAGACCTATGTGGGCAGGAGCTCTTTCATTCCTGTTGAAAAACATGCCAGCTACATTTATATTTTATAGTGTTACTATTGTACTAGGACAGCTATCTAATTGCATAGCTTAATTTGTACATCAGCTGCTATATACATTACCTTTAAAGAACCACAAAGCTAAATTTAGCTCAGAAAACTGAAACACGTATTTTGCTTCTCCTCTAGTCCAAATAGGTTAATTAGAATTGAAAAAAAAAATATTTTCTACACCTATGGGCCTGACTTCCATTTGATAGTGTATATCTCACTAAGGTTAAATAATATCAAGATGCCAGCATATTGTTTTTCAGAGTTTATTCCACCCTTGTACTGCCTAATGGTTTGATCATGTTAATATGTATATGTTTTACTTTTCCACTTTTCTTGGTTGGATTTTATTCAAGGGAACCTTATTGTTAGGTTATGCTGCAACAATTGCTTTAGAAAAAGTAAGCTCTCCTTTCTAGAAACTAAAAATAAAACTAGGCCTAAGTGGAAAGTTTAGGACAAGAAAAAAGTTTCAAAGTCCGTTACCAACCAATGTCACACATTAAAAGTATAGACTTGAGAATGCTGATGCAATCAGCGTTGTTCAGTATCTTGA
This sequence comes from Pampusana beccarii, assembly GCA_013399365.1. Taxonomy (NCBI): domain Eukaryota; kingdom Metazoa; phylum Chordata; class Aves; order Columbiformes; family Columbidae; genus Pampusana; species Pampusana beccarii. The sequence goes on along the minus strand of VWYH01005382.1, from coordinate 37,899 downwards.
TCGATGACATAGATAGAAGGATTGAGTGCACCATCAGCAAGTTTTCAGGTAATGCCAAGCTGAGTGGTGCAGGTCGGAAGGGATGCCTTGACAGACCTGAGTAGTCGGGCCATGTGAAACTCATGATATTCTGTAGGCCAAGTACAAGGTCCTGCACCTGGGCTGGATCAATTTCCAGTATCAGGTATCCCAGATAAGTTGTGGATGCCTCATCACTTGAAGTGCTCAAGGTCAGGCTAGATGATCCTTCGAGCAACCTGATCTAGTGGAAGGTGTCTCTGCCCGTGGTAGTCGGTTGGGAACTAGATGATCTTTAAAGGTCTAAACTCCACCATCTCATTTTCACTGGTGACCAAGGCTGTTTTCAGCTTTCACATTCCTGACCAGTTCTTCCATATTTGTAAGTATGAATGCTATCTACATTTTCAGTATGTCAAGCAACATTTCAGTTTGAGAATTCTTGGGTTCTCACAATGGCAAGGTATCTCTACTCAGTCCCCACTCTTCCAGTTGATTAATGGTATCTTGCAAAGACAGAATAGTGGATATGGTGTTATCCTGATGGCATCTTCCTACAATAAGAACAGTGGACCATCAGGTATTTTTAGGGTACTGGTGTTATCTTTCATATTTTTTTTTCCCTGTAGGCAGCTTCTGTCAAAGCTAAGAATCTGTATCTGTAAGAAGCATGAGGTAAAATAAGCAAATTCCCCACAAGTGGCTGATGGTCTGGGCTCAGTTATGGCTATCAAATCTACTGCTTTTTACATTTCAGATGTTAGACTTTATGACAAGGTTCTGAACTCATAAAGAGAGTCGTTTGCTTGTGTATGGAAATATGAACATAATTGCTTTGGATAAGATACTGAATTTCTAAGCTGTCTTTGGTGTACTGAGGCAAATTTAGTTCTAAAATAGCTTTTTAGTGCAAGAAGAAAGTGCGTTGAGTCGTAATGACATTCCAGGTCCAAAAGAACAACCCTAAGACTCACGAAACCTCGACACAGATTTTAGATTGTCTACATTTTCTCATCCTAAAAGAACCTATAACAGCACTTTCCCAAAACATCATTCTTACACGACAGTTGCTAATGCCTTTATAGATTGTTGCATTTCTCTCTATGCTGTAAGTTGTAAAAAGATGTGTAGGCCAGATGTAATAAAAAATGTTTTGTGGTGATTCTTTGCACTGAAAGCGTGCAATTAGTTGCTTGATATCTCTCTGACCTTGCCCTTATTGCTCCTACTCAAGGTTAATTTGGTAGCCACATAACTGAAGTCTCATTAATGCAAGATCAGGTTCTTCTTTTCTGTCCTATATTTATAATTTTCTTTTGTGTACATAAAACATTATACTCAGGCTGTATGGCAAAAGATAAAGCAGAGTGTCTCACAGCTATTCTGGTGGTTTATAAACAAACAGTGGGAGGTGGCCGTAAGTTTATCGCATATAACTATATTACCTGTTCTTAGAAGTTCTTGTCTCCCTATTTTGTTGCCAAAGGAAGACAGATTAAGTTTAATTATTCAAAGGAACTTGAGCAACACAACGTTTTATAGCACCATGAGGTAGATACCAACCCAAAAAATAATGTGGAAGTTGCATAGAAAGAGAGAGAAGAAAAAGAAATAATGGGCACAGAATTGTAAGAAATATAGTTTTATTGTTTTATCAGCTTTCTTGGATAGTCACAGTTCAACAACTTTTCTTCTTGATTAAATTATTTACACACAGACACCCGGTGCCACCAAAGATGTACTACTGTATAGATGAACTTATGACCCATCTCCAGCTGTGATTGCAGAGTCATGATTTGAATGTATATCCTGTCATGTCTGCTAGACTAAAGCAAACTTCTCAGATACCCTAAAATGTATCAAGTAGCACTGGATGTATAAGTGTGCCAAATGACAAGTCTTTGGTCTGTAAAGCTAGGGGATCCTGGAGTTATCCAACTGACAAAATAGTGGTGTCTACTTTGAGTTGACCAGCTTTTTGGCAGCCAGGAACTTTATTGACCATAACAGTTAGCACACAGCTTAAACCCAACACCTTATCAGGAAGCCAGGCTGGGTGCTTCTGAACGTCTTAGATCATACCAGAGATCCAAGTGTAGACAACTGAGCTGACCTATTTTTCTCTCTGTTGGGAATTTAGACACATGGGGTGGGATTCACCTTCCTAAAAGCAGGGTACATTCTATCATGTTTTGGTGCTGGGGCAGTGTTGCATATTTTTTTTCAACTCCTGCTACAGAGGCATGCAGTCATGCATCATACCTGATGACTTACTCTGACGTACTATATACTCTAGTGCATCCCAGAAAATATAAGATGTCTATGTTTAGGCAACTGAGTTCCTTTTGTGTGGGGAACTACATTTAGGTGTTTTAATCTGAAGCTGAATCCCACACAAATTGCTCATAAACCAATTAGGTTTAGTTTAGCTAATTTATTATTATTATTATTTATTATTAATTATTATTTTCTTTACACAGATAAACTCAATGAATACTACTCATTTCATTCTAAAATTCTATTCATTATACTAAATTATGTTGCACGAAAAGCAATATTTCGGCTTCATGTTAATAATGCTAAAGAAACTAAAGATTTGTTGGGTGTTTTTGACCTCATCTCATTTCATGAACACAAGAGAAAAATAGGACTGTTTTAGTAGTAGGCAGGAAATTCTTTGTCTCACTGAAAGTTATTATGTGGGTGCTAAGTAACGCAGGAGCTGTGATGTCTTTATTTTATAGTCAGGTCTAAATATATCCAGAACAGTACTGTCCAAAGATATCTTCCGTCTTCACCAGTGGCAGCTACAAATCAATAGCAGCAACAGCTGTTATTTGTTCCTATGAAAAATTCTGTACTTAAGAGCTCTCCACTCATCATATTTTAAGAAAATGTGAGCATCCCAGTGAATTAGTTCATATAATAAAGAAAACTAATTATACTGCATGCTCATTTTAACTAGTGCTCATTTGAATTTCAGTTAGGAAAAATAAAACAGGTAAAGGCAAGTGAAATGTGAGCTTATCTCACCATGAATTTTAGAGAAATGAAGTTTGTGAATGTGAGATCACTGACATTTTACAGAAATTACAAGTTGCTTTCAATCATTGCAAAACGGCTAGGCTACTTCCATTTCTATTGATGTTGTCATATCTCTACTTGCAAGATCTAAATATTGCAAGTTTCTACACCATTCCTAAATACAGAAGTCACTCATTATGGGTATTGATATTATCGTTCTTCAGACTCTGGGGATATAAAAGTATAATTGACTCCCATGTTGCTGACACAGTAGATGCTTACTAGGCCTAAGTCATAAAATGGCATTGAACTTCAGTCCAATGGTAGACGAAGTTTGCATTTATAAAATTAAAGGCATAATCAGCTCTCCTGTGCAGAAAAAAACAAATGTTTTCTTCATATCTTTAATGAGAATTAATAACCTTTCGGACATTATTCTTGCTTAGGGTGATATTCCCTTGAAATAAATATCACTTAGAGTGCGAAGACCTCAAAACCTTCCAGAGCTTTCTTCCTTTAAATTTCAATTAAAAAAGAGTCAAAAACAGTGACATAACTATACTGAGTAATAAGAAGAACTCCACTTGTAAAACTTCAACAGTCCTCAGAAACAGTTATTTTATAGAATAACAGGGATTTTTAGTTCCCACACCCTCAAAAAATTCCCAACATCTTATACTCACATGCCTTTTTTAACACCTTTTCAATATCAAGCACTCTCTCCATGGAGTGCTAATACATTTGTTGGATGTTCTCTCACTTGGTACGTAAAGTTACTTTGTGAACAGAAGTAAATTTAAATTCATCTAAAGTATTAATATTCTAGCATATTTCAATTTGATTTACTGCTAAGTTATAGACTCGCACTTTAAATTTTGTTGTCTGGTTCTGTATTCAGGGCATGAACAAAAGAAGTACTGCAATGGATGCCAATAAGTAATTAGAATATTAGTCTGTCTTAACACAATAGAAGAATGAATAGTAGTGATTGAGAACATCTGCAATCCTGTGTAAAGGTGATGGGGCCCAAAGAGCCCAAGAAGTACCACATTGAAATATAAGTACCTCATTTGAAGGACACGATTCAGCTTTGTAATTAGACTAAAGGGTAAAGCCAGTGGATTCACCTGAAGTAAGGTCAGTTCCTATTCGGATACTGTGTGTCTGAACTTCCGGATCTCTGAACATGAGTTTTTAAAGGGAAATAATGGTTAAAATATCAAAAGCAAAAGCAATTCTAGTAGCAAAGCATTTATCTGAAGCAAATGCCAAAGGTTACCATGAAATCTAATAGGGTAGACAAAGAACCCCCTTAGCTTGATTTATTAATAGACAAACCACACTTTCTATGTATTACCCACAATGCATTTAAATTGGAGTGAATATGCAGGAAAAATTGCATGTCTGAGTTCAGGAAATAATTGAAATATACTTAACTGACAGACCCAATATAAAGCAAGATGCTAGTTTGGGTGACAGATTGAGCATGTCTAATGCTGTTAAAAGTCACTCACAGTTTAAGTGAGGACAGAATATAAAACATGTAATAATATCCCATCACAGCAGTAAGAGGATAGAAATCTCTATGTTTTCGAAGTAAGATTTATTTTTATAACTGCCATCTAATCTTCAATTTTTGCAACATCCAAATCTTGAGAGTTTTAACACTGCATAAAGCTGGACTTGGCTGTAAGAAAATCAGGCCATTCCCTAGAAAAGCAGTGTGCTGGCAGAGTCACAGCTCTGCTGCCTATTTTGCCTCTACCAGAAGACTCAGCCATTTCATTCAGAGAATGAACACTACCAAAGGAGTGAGACCCTGTCTCCTGGCCTAGAGAGTTGGGTGAGTGGGGCTGTGGCTCTTTTCTCTAGAAATTAAGGCTGACCCCAGGCTGGGGGGTAACAGCAAAGGCTTCTAGCAGCAGCTGCACTCTCTGATCCTTTTTTGATGATCCACAGTATCATGGGGAGGAAGCCTTACGCTTGGTTTCTGGTTCAGCAACAGCAGTTGACCAATCTTTCCCAAATGCTTTCCCATCCTACCCACACTTTGAGAGAAATTACTCATGAGACACAGGATAGTGTTAATGACATGGGACTGATTGTACAGGAAAAGAAAGAGGAAGAAAATCTTGGTGGATTTCTTGAGAGGAAGGGAGAGGAGGCTAGAGTCACAGTTATATGGGAAAAGAGCTCTGTGCATCACAGCCTTGAAAGGAACTAGGGATTTAGTGCTTCAGGTAAGTTCAGAAAACACAGGATCAGGCAAAGGAACAGCTGAAGGCAGATATCTGACGTATTTGTACATGATTTCCCAGTTTAACATGTACTGTGTGCTATATATGAAGTCATTGTATTGCTTTTATTTTCAAAAAATCCATCCTCTAGATTTCTTGCAGTCAATCTGTTCCTTGACAGTATGGACCATCATTATGAAATCCCTCCATGCACACAATTGATACTGGCATAGAAGAGAGAAAACACATAATTAGTCAAGATAAGTACTGTAGCTGGAGTCAGTATTCCCAAACAGGCAGAGCTAATTAGTTATCTGGTGCCAAGAGGTCGTATGAGCATCTTGTTTTCAAAATAGGCTAATGCATATGACATATTTCTACAGTTAATGGCATGCCAGTATTTAGCTTCTCAGTGAATTTAAGTGACATGGCCCAGGCTAAAAAGTAAAACTTTGCTTATATAGTTCCAATAAATGAATAAATTACATTCTGTTGGTTTAAAATGAAAACATTGTTGCCACTTAGCAAAACATGTAGTTTCAATTTCACCATGTTCCACCAGGAGATCAAGCTGTTGGCCGATTTCCCGTTTCACTTCAAGAACATCCCAGGATAAACCAGATAACAGATGAAACCGGGGGAGAAAGGACAAACAAATGTGGTAAGTACAGGACATTATAATGTTGCACAGATCTAATAGCTACAAGGTAAGAATTTACAATGGTAATTAATGCATAACTGAGCAAGGGATGTCACTAGAGAAATGAAGTTTTCCTACTGACACATTTTTGTACACATGATTAAATGAGATTATAGGCCTGTTTCACAAAGCTGCTCTTGTTCAAGCATTCTTTTGTTTCACTGAAGTTCTGTGTATGAAAATTTTCCAGACTACTATGTCTTTTCAGTTAGTCCTTTCTGTCTTTATAGATGCAATATATTTGGCTAGCTCTACATTCCCTGGTGTGAGTATAGAAGTTCTTAAGATGTATTGCTTTTTACCAGAAGCTACTATGCTCTTTGCAGTGAAATTTCAATGAGGAATCTTCTTAGACCTATATATTGTGAGTTGTCAGTGTGGATTGTTTTGTTTTCAAAGACATAGAATTTTTTATTTTAGTTGTCTGAATTTCTTTATAACTGGGCAAAAGGTTTGCCATTTGGGCATTTCTATATCATCTTGATAGGTTCTTACAGCACAGTCAAAAGACACCAGCAAACTTTTAAAGTGGACAACTGTGCAATTTTCTCATTTTTTATTTTTACATTGACTTTTGCTTTTGCTGACAATTTTTTATTAAAAAAAGAAGAAAATACAAAAAGTATTTTAAAATACATAAATCATGTGAATTGGAGGAGTGCTTACAACAAACTAACAAATTTGTTTAATTATCTATAGTAATTAAACTGATTAGAGAAAAGGCACAATTTTAGTTTCACTCACAAAGTATAAATTCAGAGAGACTCCAGTGACTTTGAGATGATAAACTTTCTTTGAAGGGAAAGAGCTCTGAATTTGGCCCATAGACCTCTTCATAACCCTTGATTGAGAAATGACAACAGCTTACATGTTGACTGATTACTTAATGCCTTTTGAAAACCAAATGTTATAGCGTTTACTAAAAATTAGAGGAAATTGCATATTTACTAGATGTATATTAATAATTCATAACAAATAATTTATTCAGGGAATTTCAACCCTTCCTTAAATTGAGTAGATTGTAATTTTTTCTACTATATATTCATTAATCGAAGAGCTTTAGTGAATAACTCTGTCCATTCTCTCGACATGACTATGAGACAGGGAGTACTCAGAAAACAAAATATGTTAGTTTTAATTCGTACAAATAGATATTTTTTTTCTGGTCAGATATATTCTGATTAAAAGCACTTCTTAGAACTTTTACCATTGAAATGAGAACTGAACAAAATAATTTCTGACACTAGCCATCAATTTTTCTTGAAAGTTCTTTGCCTCTGTGAACATGAATGTACTTGCTACCACTTCTTCACTTAGAGCTGCCCAGAATATGAATTACACTTTCTTTTTTTCATGTCAGTTTTTCATAATGAATTATAGTTCCTGGATACTGAACTAAGGATTTTATCTTCTGGAAGACAAAGGATTAAAATTATTATATAACAACAGTTTTGTAGCAACTGAAATTGATTATTTAGCTAGTTGTTTTCTTTCAATAGAAATGCACTCGATCTTTTTTTTTCTTTATCTAGCACCAAGGTTCTGCTGTCTTCTAGGACACAGTATTTATTTGTTCAACCCAACTCCATTTCGCCTCAACATTGTATCCTCTACAGGTCATCACATGAAACAATCCATTGTTTTAGTGGACTTGGTCAAGTTTGTCGTTCATCTTTTGTAACATTGTCATTATGCCTGCCTAGTTGCTGATGCTTGCTGCAAGCAGTTTATGATATGTGTAACAAAATGTCATCTTTTATTGTCTGTGATCTTTTACAAAAGTTCTAAAACTGAAAGAAAAATTATAGCTTTGGAAGTTGTTGCTTGCTAATTTTCAGCGGACAGAAAGTAGGGGATGGTTTTGTTTTTTTCCTGAACATGTCTTGAGTTAGGGATTGCTTTGGATCCAAACCCATTAGGTAGTTCAAACAGAATAGGCTTCCAGTAGAAGTCTGAGCCTTCTACTTAGAAAAAGCTCCTATAAAAGCTAAATGAATAATTGATTTATTTTTTTTTCCAGTTTGTCTGCTGAAATGAATCCTAATATCTGTTCAGATTTAACCTAATTTAGTTTCTGTTTTTGCTGTACTGGGAAACAAAACAAAACAAAACAAAAAAAACAAACCAAACCAAACCAAACTGAACCAAACCAAACCAAACCAAAACAAAAAGGTCCACAACACTGTTTCATGTTAAACTACAATTTTCACATCCGTGTGTCCTGCCACCATTGATATTGTGTTGAATCCACACTTCCAGTGAAGAAAAAAAGGATGGTGGGAAACTCCATCTCCCACATCCCCAATGAATATGTTAGCTTCCATGTTATACTGCTGTGGTAAGAACAAGTATTTCCCTCATGCTCTGAAGTACAACAGTTGAGAGACAGAACTAAAAGATGAATACTAATCTTAACTGCAGACCACATGTCCTCAGCACAGCTGAGGGTGATGAGGAGGTAGAAATAGGACACAGCGTTTGTATTTTGCAATGCCTAGAACCTCCTTATGTTACTTTTACCATTCTCAAGACCCAGTCTGAAAATGTGCTGCTCCAACTACTCGTATTTCCCCTCAGAAAATGAATTCAGAATTGAGATGCAAACTGTCTGCCTTCGTTGGTATCTCGAGGAACAGTATGAAATAAGCTGTTGCATGCTTAGTGTGAGCTACATGTCCCTGAGTAGAGCTGCTATATCACAAATAGAAACATTATCACCACAATTCACAGTCACTGCAGAGTCCGAAGCAAGCTGATGGCTTAGAGACTGATGCTCCCTGAAGTACATGGGTCCTTCACACAAGAATAGTAGCGGTCCAGTTCAGTACTGAATCTTCCATGGATGTTTGGTAAGTAGTCGCTATAACACTGAGGCAGAAACAAATCCTTTTCCTTTAGCACTCCTCTCCCTCTGTAAATCTTTAAAGTTCTTCTTATTCATTTTTAAACATATAAGAACCACAAAAAAATCTACTACTATCTTTGATGGGGCTGAAGTCATTAACTTGGCCTTGGTTTACATGTTTTTTTTTGCATCATGCATTAAGTTCAGTGTTAATATGCATAAAGTAAACTGTGGCAAGTAGCCTGGAACACTTAGTCATTGCAAGTTACTCGTGGATTTCAGTGATAATCATCTACGGAGCAGGCACAGTTGAGTACAAAGCAGGATATCCACTATGCTCTTGAAGAACGTATAAGACCTTACCGAGGAACTGCTACTCTTCTCCCTGGCCCATTTAGAACAGTATTCTCTCTCCCTCCTAGAGAGAGGGAAAGGACTTTCATGTTAATCCTCTTGGATTAACACTGTAGTGTAATTAAAAATGTGATATTTAAGCTGTATCTGCTACTGCATAACACCTAGCCCCAGCAACCCCAGGATTTAACTAGAAACTATAGAGAAGGCAAATGTTATTAAGCTTATTTGTCTGTTTTCAAAACAAGAATGCAGCAGAAGCACAAAATAAGAAGGGAGTTAAACCCCACAAGCACAAAGGCTTGCAAGTCTTCCATAAGAGTGCACTGCTCACTTAACTTTGAAGTAATTTGTTGCCTTAGGAACATGAAATAGAACATAAAATAAAAGAGTAGCTTAAAAAGAAAAATATGGAGAAGTGCTGAATAGCCAGGTTACATACATTATATTTAATGAGTCTTGAAGTGGGCTTCCTGTATTTTCAAATTATTTTAAACGTGTGAGGTGAAAACTTGAATCTAGAAAAGAAATTGTATTTTGAATTCTGAGCTCATACAGACGGTTCTGTTTTCTTTGCTTAATCTTTTCCTATCATAAGATAATTTAATGTGGTTAACATAAAATGAATGTATTTCTGAAATAAAACAGGAAGAAAGGTTTATGACTGGCAGAAGAAGGATGAGGCAGCAGTGGGAGAACAGCTGCTTTCTCTGTGTATTTTTCTTTTATGATGCCTGCTACCTTAAGTTGTCACTTTATATTTCATCGTTGGATATGGGTTGTCACAAAAGCTTTATGTAACCAAAACTTGCAATGAAGCTGCACCGTATGTGTGCCCTCTCTTCACACACAACCGTGGCACCAAAGGTGACATGTCATTGCTTCTTGGCTCTGAAGAGAGACCTCTGTCTTCCAAAAGTCTCTGGACATCAGTGGGATATACACACATGCCTTCAACCTCTACTGGGCAAATTATTTTAGGAAGGAATAATTCCTTCTTCTTCCTCATGGCTGAGCAGAAAGGACACAGGATGCCCTTGTTTACATTAGGACTGCCAGTATAGAAAGGGGGATTTTTGTTACCCTTTTAAAAGAGAGAGATAGATTACATTTTGCATAGCAGATGGTCTCTTGGTATGGAACCACATGTTGAACTGAATGCAATTGAACACAGAACTAAGGGACATAAATACTTTAATACATTAAAGAATAAGGCTGCTTTTTTTTTTTTTTTCAGTCTGGCTGTGGTCTGACTACCTTAGTGCAGAAATAGATCTTCATGCATGTAAACATGTTGTTCGATACCAAATTGCACACTAATTGCATCTGCCTTCATTTCGAATATATTAAACTATCTATTTAAAAAACAACTGGCAGGTTTTAACGAATCGTCTCTACACTTCCAGAAGCATAAGTTATGTTCTTGACCTGCTTCCTTAGCCAGTCTCTGAGGGAAGACAGCAGGCTATGCCCATATGCTGTTCTTGCCATAGATGGTTAGATAGCCTCAGTGACTTATCTGAAACATACCCGAATTAATTTGGTCAGATTTCTCATATAACTTCAGCAACAGTGGTGGAATCTGTCTGAGGTGTTGCAGTTAAAAATATCCACATGTCTATTGCAGTTTGCATTTCCCGTTAACAAATTCTCCATGATAGGTGCCTATTAAAGGCAGATACAGTCTGGTTTTCTTCCTTGAAGAAAGAAAAAAGTATATAAATTTGCATTCAGGAAAGGAGTACAGAACTGGAGGAGAGGACTGAGAGATTTTTTGTCTCATCAGCTTTAGACTGTCTTCCAAACTGTCTGCCAATCAGTGCAGGCCAGCATGACTTGCCTCCTTTATAGACTAGCAATGAGGAGGCAATTACATCTCTGAGACTTGTACCTGGAGGCACGTATCTCTCAGGGTGGTTCATCATATACACTGCTTCTTGCTCAGGGCTGTGCTTACAGGCACAATTTAGCTCATAGGTTGACTATTGGGTTGCCTAGTCCTTGCCTACGCCAACAGAAGAGGGCACCTTTTCGTGCATTCCAAAACGCTTCGTCCATTTCCGTTTTGAACTTGACAGCATAAATTACTTTCTCATTTTTGCACACAATTCTGGTCATAGTAATGATAATTTCACTTTTCAGTCAGTCCTCATTTGGATGCAAACTCTGCTCTCAAGATGTGCACGGCTGATCTTGATTAAGATATTCTTCTCTTTTTACATACATAAGCCTTTGAAGCTCCACGCATATGGAGAAAGAATAATATTGGAATGGAGTTCTGCCTTTCAGAGCTGAGAGGAAAATTCCAACCTTTTAATTAGAACCTCATTTTCAAATATGATATAAGCAGTTCAGTAGCCTATATTTTATCTTCTACAATAAGGGACAAATATGAGTCACTTTCATGGGACAGGCCAGATTCTTTCATGCCTAGACTGCCTGAACCCTACTTATTTGATTCAAACTGACTGTTTATAAAGTAAATTATTTTATAAAAAAACCTAAAAATAACGTGAGCTGGCTCAGTGACTTACTCAGATTGTGCATTCATATACACAGAATTGATCTGATATATGCAAGGTTTGATTTCACTGTACACGTACATATGTGAGAGAGGAACAGAAACAGAGAGGAGCCTGCTGAAGCTGTAAAACATGTGGGACAGATATTTAATCCATTAAGACATTCCGAACTCTGCTCAGTAAGTTTTTCTGATTGGCCTGGAAATTTCATGAACCCATTTAGCCAGGGTGGATTGGCTGCAAAAATGTACTGAAAATGCTAGATACAAATACCTCTTACAATAACGGTCATCAAAGAAGTTACCTCCACGTCCCTGTCAGAATGTACTTTTCAGCACAATTGTACCCAAATACTCTTCATGTTGCCTCAGAAAAAGAATCCTATTACGCTTTCTAGAATATATGGAAAACAGATTAAAGATTATTAACAATTTTTTAAATTGTTAACGTTTAATAATAGCCTGTTTCCATTGGCAATATGCAATATATATAAAAAAAGGAAATCTTGGTTTAGTGATTTTAATGCTTAAAGAGTAAATTAAACCATGCTTAGAGTCCATCCAATTAAACATTATCATTTCATAGCAATGTGTAATGCCACAGCAGAAATGTCACCGCTGTGGACTTCTGGTGAGATTCAAGAAATATTACAAATTGCTGTGTGTCATTCTAAACGATATAACCTGCAATGTCTCTTTTAAAAGGAAGGTTTTTCGAATCTAAAGGACAACACTAGCACATTGTCTTTCTCATGAGAACAATATGGGCTCTCTCACAGCTATAGCATAAATTCTAATATTGACCCAAGGAAAGCTTTGTGAGATGTAGAAGTTGTTATCCTGCTCCAGGAACCCAACACACAGCATTTTCGTCTGAGTCTGGACATGGAACTGGTTACTGCTTACTCTCTATAGGCTGTGGATGAGAGCAGGGGGACCTCAAGCAATCCAGCCCTTTGCCTTCGGCACTCCAGGGCAGAGTATCTCCCTTACCACAGTAGTTTCCATCAAATATGTAGTCTCCTACAACTAACTCTTTCTCATGTCTGTGCAAGTTCATAGAAATGTGAGTAACTGCTACCAGCTGCCCCATGGACATAAATATTATTCAATAAGTAAATCAGTAAAACCAAAACAGCAAAACATTTGGCTCAACAATTATTAAAAACAAACAAACAACCCCCAAAACAACAACAAAAAACAACAGCAAAGATCAAACAAACAAAAACAACCAAACAACCAGAACAACTAACCAAACAAAACACAAGTTTCCAGTTTCTTCAAATGTAGCCATTCTCATAACAAATATGTGGGCAGAGACATTTTTTTCTTGCACAGAAAGTCATAGCCTGACCAGTACACAAAGATAAGACTCTTTCTAATATCTAATTTGCAAACCCTTCCTGTCTATCTATCGTTTTAGCAGAGCTACCAACGATTCAGAAGAAAAAATCCTAGGAGATGCTTTGCCATTACTTCCATGGGCATAAATATGAAATTATATTCGAGAAGAAATCCAGCAAGTAGAAGTTCATCAATGGGACATTTAGTAATAGTCCTTTTCCAGAATAGAGTCAGAACCAGCACTATAGCAAAAATAAAGCTAGAATATACAAAGGATTTTATCATAGCTTCTATGTGTGGGTTAGTCCCTGTGTATCTGTGAGAAAGCTCTTCCAATAACGTATTTTCAATATTAAACTGTAAAAGGTAAAATAAAAAAAAAAAGAGCTGGCTTATGTGCTGCTTGTGTGAAGAAAAAGAATTGTCATGTATCACTTTTCCCTCAGTTGTGAAAAAAAACGCCCAAAATCTTCAAAAGCATGTCATAAATCAAATATTTTTATATGTATGGTTGCACTGACTCTTCTCTGCATTTTTAAACTGCACTTGAATAAATAAAATAACAGTGACACCATATACATAGGGCTTTATAATTAAATCTGAATACGTTTGCAATTCTACTGCTCATCATCATTTTACAGCTGAAATCACTGGAATAAACTTGCTGTTTTCTAGCTATTAGTAAAATCCCTCCAGGAACTCCACTTCATACAGACCTTGAAAATAGCTTCTGTACATGTTCTGAGATATAAATCTATTGCTATGTAAGGAAAGATGCTGGGGTTGTTTCACAATCTTGAATGCTAATGACTGCTACAATGAAAATGCCCTACAAAACATGTTATGCATAAGTCCCCACCACAAACAGACACAAGACATATTTGTGAATCATAGTCACCAGTTTCACAACGAGACAATATACAAATAAAGCAAAAAAGCACTATTTATCTGATGTTTCCCAAGTCAGGTAGGGAAATGGAGTTTGCGGTATGAAATCCCAGATATGGATTATTTTAACTGTCACTCACAATTAAATTATATCATTCCCCTCATTTAAGTAGCCAGAAATATTTTCCCATATTTCAAAATGGCTGAAATATATTTGTTTTATTTTTCCCTCTGTGTAAAACTAAAACAGTGTAATAATAATATTTCTTAAGAATCTTTACAAATGTTATAATTTCATTAAATACATGTTTTGCATTAGTCATTATTCTGAATTAAAAGCTTTCCTGTACTTGCTCTCAGAGAAGAAGAGAGGCAGAAGGCAGCTTCCAGATTCTTTATGCTGTCCATTTGCTCTGTGCACTAAATTCCACAGCAAAAAAGGGTATTTAATTGCCCAATTCCAGCCCTACTATATAGGTTTTATTGACTTAAGTGTGATTCTTTCAGAACACTAGAGACAGTAAGAAAACTAGTGTGCTTTGAGGTGATTATTTACATGTTTATTTAATTCTCTCAGCAAACTGACCATTAAATGGCATTTCTGATCCTTACATGTACATTTGATGTCTGTTACCACACTGAACAAAAGCTTCTCCTCTGATGATCTAGTCCTCAAAGCAGATTTTGCTAACCAAAAAGAAACAAAAATTTCCTCAATTTGGACTTCACAGAAGAGTGTGATTATTTTAAAGTTTGGACTAATTATCTCGTTTTCATTGAGCTCAGAGAGTTTCCAGAAAAGCTGAGCTGAAAGAATATTCTCTTCTGTGGTTTCCAGTTCTTTCTGCTGTCATCTTACAATGTTTGATTTCTCCACCTACAGCACAGGTGTCAAACACCCAGGAGGGGGTTTGAAGGAAAGGTGAGCCTGAGTGAGAGGGCTTGAGTATTATTTAACCTGTCCTAAAGGACATCTTGGTCTTTCACTGAGGTGGCACACCATACCATCTTTGGTGGAACAATTTGAATCTCAAAATGTCCAATAAGAGAAAGGTTGATCCAGAAGGAAGGTAATTTAATGATAGATGGGAAAGCAAATACATGTGTGTTTTTCAAGGAGAAAAAACAGTATGTCTTTTGTGTTATGGGACAGTGTTAGTAATAAAGGGGTACAATGTGCATAACCGAGTGGCAAACACAAGGCCCATGAGCCAAATCCTAAAATTATTTGGCCCTTTGAACGCAACTGTGAGGCTGATGTGGCCCTCAGTGAAAATGAGCTTGACACCCCTGCCCTAGAATGAACTGTCTCATGCACAGAACACTTAAATATGGTAGCATAACAGTCTGTCTACTGTGCTAAAGTAACTCACTGGCTTCTTAATTTTATTTATTTATTTATCTTCATGGGTTTCTGGGGAAAATTACAAACTGAGCACAGCTCAGTAACTGGGTTCGTAGGTCAAATAACAACTTCATAAAATCTGTTCATGAAGAAGAAAAAACATCAAGCAAATGTCCCATTTATATTTGGATTAAATTTTGCAAATCGGAACATGAGATGCCCATACAAAAACCCTCATTATCAAAAAGCATTTAATTTTAAACATTTATCCTTGTGTGCTGCAGCCAAAGTGGCCATTAGGAAAAAGGCAGATCTTATAAATGATCAGATAGTTGGTTTGACTTTCTTGTTTGACCACTGTACAGGTCTTGATGTAGACAAGCAGTAAAGCACATGCAGACAAGCAGTTAAGCATATATTTATTTTCAGCATGGTAACCCTTGAGTAACCCTTTCACATGGACTGCTCACCCATTTTCCTCAAATAACTCCTCAAATACTTAAGATCAAAATTTCAATAGGGTGTGTTCCATTAGAAAAAAACACTTCATAAAAGCATGAAGGATTTGTTTTGTGGCTCTAATGATTTGTTTTTAATTTAATTTTGTTTTTATTTTTCTTTTACACAGTTGCTGACTTTTAGCCCTGCTCTTTTGAGTGACTCTGCTTTGTGACTTGAAGCACCACAGATTACAAGAGCACAAAGGAGGAAAATGTGGAAAATTAAATCACTTGACACAACAAGATGAATTAATTCAAGGTGAATTTAAGTACTGACCTTCAGTTTCAACTCATTCAACAGAAATGTACATGTTATAATTTCTTAGTGGAAGACCCAGACAGAGAAGAATGGTACCATCCATCAGAGTAAGAAATCAAAATTTAATTCTTCTTTCCCTTTTCAAAATGTCATCTTATTTTGGTGGTTCCTTTGGAGCTCTGAAAAGGTTTTGGACTGCTCAGTATCAGATTCTCTCATACAGTAATTAAAATCAAACCTATTCATTAATTGTTTTTGAAAACCCAGATCAGATATTTTTCCACTTTTTTATTATTATTTTTGTGACAAAAGTGTTTTTCAAGACAGGCAGATTTTCATACACTAAGAGCAAAAAGATGGGGAGTTTAGTTTATTTCTTTAATTTTTTGACATTTTAAAATGGACCACCACTAAAAAAGAGGAATGGAAAATTTCCCTGTTATTACTTTCTGATTGACATTTTTTGCAAGGCTCTGTTCATTGAAACTTGAAAAAAACATGGGCTCCCTAAAATAGCTATATAAGTTAAAGAACTGTTTGTAAATCGTGTAATTGGAAGTGTCTGTAGGTTTCAGAATATGCTGCTCAGCTATCACTGAGGTTTGCTGTTTTCTTTGTACTTTATAGTCTGCCAGCTGTATCTGATCCAAAAGTACAGAAACAGACTTGTTTAAACTCAGCCATTGTGTAGTGTTTGTGATGTGTGCATAATGAATTCTGAATGCAAATATATGCTGTAAGTGAAATACTGAAAACCTGTATGACAAGCAGTAGAGCTTCACAACACAAAATATGGTTTTATAGCATAAATATTCACTTGTGTCAAATATATAGGAGCTGTTCAAAACAGAGCATTCTAATTATGCACAGTTTGTTACTCACTCAGTCTCAGCTATTTGATCTCCTTCCTTTGAAATGTTTGACCTTAGCTGCAAGAATAAAACAGAAAGAGTAAATATCTGACTTGTAATAGTCACCCCCCAATTCTGCAGCAGCAGAATATTTTCCACTTAATTTTGATACATTTAGCTCCTTGAAATAATTTGGAGAGGATTGCTAGGATATATATATGTTTTGGGTTTTTTTAAATCTGAAAGAAGTAAAAATGCCACCTCCTGAAAATGAAAAGGTGTTGCATAGATGTAGGAACATGAAAAGCATTTATCCCAGGCTGATTGATAACATAAGCTAAGCAATGGTACAGGAAAACAAAGGGTTGGACACATAAAGCTCTAGTTTGTGTGAACAACTTTAGAATTTAATATGCAAGAGACTCCAAACTTTGCTAGAGGCTCAAACAACCCTTTCTTCTCTCTTGGGTTGGTCGGTACACTGTGGGTGCCACTGATGTCGCTGTGGCACTCCTCTGAATTGCTGACTTGCACCAGTTGTGCCTGCAGTTGTTTGCAGCTTCAGATCTTGAGCTTCAAATCTGTGCCCTAAAGGCATGTTATGATACTTTATTAAANAAAAAAAAAAAAAAAAAAAAAAAAAAAAAAAAAGGAGCCTAAAACTAAGAGCGAGGGGGGAAGCTTAGTTGATCTGTTCAGCTTAAAGCAACCACACATGTGTGTGAAAGAAAGAAGAAACTCATGAAATCATCTTATACCACCTGCTCTTTGATTATATGTGACCTTTTCCTTAGCTTAAGAAGTGCCACAGTAATGTGCCGATTCAGCTGGAGACACATAGTTCTTAAAGAAAATGGAAATGGACGTCAATATTTGAGAGTCTGACTGAAATGCAACCTCTAGAATGTTCCAGAGATAAAAGAAAAATCAAACCAAGAAAATAAGAAAGCAGCATTGCTCTGCAGGTTTTCGTGTCAACAGCTCGCACCTTTATCGGCCATGTTCAGTTCAAACACTGTAAGCAGCCTCTGCTTCTTATACTTCTTTGCAATAAACAAACCAAATCAGAAAGAAATAGAAACAAAGCCTGGCTCATTGTTAAAAAACAGACAGATGGACACATACACACACTGGCAGTTATCTGGAATCAACGACACACAGAAGACACACAAAACTAGATTCTGCCAGATTTTTATGTACAGAGATACCTTCAGTGTCGTGCTGCTGTGTTGCAGGGTGCGACAGTAGCTGCTCCTGCGTTTTCTTCAATTCCTTCTGTAGGGCACAAATACACCTGCTGGAATACACAAATTCTCTCTGCTTCCTGAGGCATTAGGCCTGTAGAGCTGAATATGGGTGGACCAGACTAACAAAATGATACTCACATTTAAATTTCTAAAAACCACACAAACAAATAAACGAAACCCAAAGCAAACAAATAAAAAAAAAACCCCACTGAAGCAAACCCGAACCAACCAACCAACCAAAAATACCCAAACAAAATCCAGCACCTTATTACATGCCTAAATATTGGCAGAGTCTACAGTTTTTTCAATGTTGTATCTATTTTTCTGGGTTAACTGCAAAGCAGGCACATTAAAGAACAGAAGTCCACTTTAAGTAGGTTCAAAAGCGTTAAGGTTAAAACATGCAAAATCAGTTTCTGAGATATTGGTCCAGATACAGGCTCTTAAAAATAGATAAATTACATTAAAAATTCAATCTGTAGCTATAACTTACTGGGGAAAGAAAAAGTTTTCTTATCCACTAGAATGGAAAAGCGTCTTATCTCTCACCACACTCTCACAAACACAGAAAAAGTATATTGGAAATGAAAGAGACTTTGCTATGCATGTTGAAGGTCAGAAAAGCCATCTTTAATCAATCTACTGGAGGAGACGCTGTGATACAGAGGTTTTTCTCAGAAAAAAAAAAAAATCTCAAGAATTTGCCAAATTACAATAATTCCAAGCCCTTGTTGTACATATGACACAGTAAGAATGGAGTACTGGAGTAAACTTAGAAAAGGTACAGGCTAACCATTTTAGTTAATTTGAGAACTAGAGCTTCATAATATGCTTACACGCCTGGACAATTTTGAATAGGATTAATATAGAGATATGGAAGATACCTAATCAATGGAATTGTTGTCTATATTGTCTCAGACATCTGTAGCCTCTGCACCGGACTTAGATGATCATGATCACTGAATAAACTTTCCCAATTCAACAATTTCCATACTGTTTTTGAATTACTTGCTCAGTTCTGATTGCAGAGGCTATACTGATTCTGTGCTAATACACATACTTAAGTATTCAAAGTCATCAGACTGCCTCTTTTCCTGAGAGCTAAATTCACTGAAAAATATGACAACTTAAAAAAAAAAAAAAAGCCAGTTAAATCTAACATTTTCTGCTGCACTTTATGCTCCTTTTCCCCGCTTAAGGGGTTGAAGCTACAGAAAACATTAAGAAATTGCTCACATGGATATTCTGTGTACATTCAGGGTTTTACTGTAAGTTAAAACTGTCGTGGTAGATATAGACTGCAGAACAAGGCTCTGGGTGTAACACAGGTTTGTTTTTTTTCATTTCATTTCATTTCATTCATATAGCAATATAGTGATTTTAAACCATCAAATACTCTCCTTTGGAAATGCTCACTTTTCAGAGGCTACTTTTTCCGCACAGAGGTACTATTACATTAGAAACTCAAATCATTCATTTTCCTAGCAATTGCTCCCAAATTTTAGTTTTATTCTTTTGCTTTCCAGGCAGCTATTTCTTTTAGGCTTAATTTAACATGTGAGGGTGTGTGAAATCTTGTGTTGGTACCAACAGGACTCAAATCAAGAATGGGAGTTGAAATTATATTTATTGTGCATGCTTTCTCTACTCTTACACAACAGTTCCTGGTTATGTATTATCTTATTTTCTATTACAGAGTACTTTTGTGATCATAGGAAGCATTCAACTACAGTGTTGTTTGTCCCCTCTTTCAGCATAGTTGACACATTCATAGCAGACAATTTATTCCAAAATTTCTCTTTATGTCTTAGTTCCTCTCATTTTGTAATTTATTTATATATCTGCATTACTTTGGTATCATCTTAGTTACAATGTATTTTCATTTTCTCCTCCAAAATGCTAAACAGTTTCTGACTTTTTTCTCCTTTCTAGTCCCTGGTTCATTCCCAGACAAAGCCATCAGCTGTCTCCTAGCAATATCTACTTGTCTTTTGTAATTTTCATTTTCTCTACAGATACTTTATTTATTGCCATGTCAGTTTACACCCATGTGAATCTTTTACATTTACATTTTGCACATTTTAAATTTACTTCATCATTTTAGATCACTTTAAGATCTTAATATAGTAAACATCTATATATAAGCCATAACGGGTACAAACTGGAACACAAGATGTTCCACTTAAATATGGGAAGAAACTTCTTCACAGTGAGGGTGCCAGAGCACTGGAACAGGCTGCCCAGGGAGGTTGTGGAGTCTCCTTCTCTGCAGACATTCAAACCCCGCCTGGACACCTTCCTGTGAAACCTCATCTAGGTGTTCCTGCTCTGGTGGGGTGATTGGACTGGATGAGCTTTCGAGGCCCCTTCCAATCCCTAACATTCTGTGATATTTTGCATGTTTGTTTGTTTGTTTGACAGCTAATTTGCATTACCAGTACATTTGACCTTATCGCTCTCTATTATGATAAACATAGAAGTTACATTTGTATTTCTTTCTAGCACATCCACTGGGTTTTCCTCTACTAGCCTGTGTACTTCCTATTCCTATTTTTTGTGTGAAAAAAACCCAGTTATTGCAGTTGGAGTCTTGTTCTAGAAATTAGTACAAGTTCTTGGAACAGAATTGCTTCTAATTTGTTTTGAGTGGAATGACTGCTCCTGCCGCTAACTAACCTCTCCTTATCACCTCCAACTGATATAGTATATTCTGAGTTTTTTATGAAATGAGCAATGATGTTAGTATTTTCATCAGTGTAACAGAGATAGGACTCTAGTCTTAAATCATAACAGTACATTATGGTTTCATCTCCTACATTCAGTGCATTTTGCCCAAGATACCAGCTGCCCTCTTTTGTCTTTTACTTGTTGCATCTTATTTCCTTCACATCTGCATTATACTTCACTGAGCATGTCTTTGGGTATTCATTATTTGTAAGACTTTCAGCTTTAAAAATCTTTCAGTCCTGTGTCTAATGAAAGTGATTTTTGAAACTTGCTCTCAAGACATACAGGTTATACTTTTCAATGGTTTCTTTAAAAACTTGACAGCACTGACCATGGCTATTGTTCAGAATCTTTATTTTGGAGATGTTTTAATCAGACCTGTGGTTTACCTTATGCTGTGCATAAGAATCCTACTGCAGTCAACCATATCTTAATCACTGACCAGAAAATTCCCTGTGATTCTAACAATTCATACAGAAGAAAAGGCTGAGTCGGAAAATAAAATGCAATATCTTATTTGTTTACAAAGCAAATGTCAAGCAGTTATATTTGTGCTACTGTGCTCAAACAAAAAAGTCAATTTGCCTAACTCATATCTAGGAACACAGACATAGGAGAGTTTTAGAGGGCAAATGAAGGACATCACAAAATAATCCTTGCATCAGTTGGCCCAGATACCCCTCTGGGATAAAGAAGAATGAACAATACAAGTCTGAATTATCAACAGCAGTGGAATGGGAATATGAGTCTCAATGTGTGGAATATAGAACAGGTATTAGTGAATTGTAGGACAATATTTCTATTGGGGGGGGTTCCAGTGAAGGTGTGCACTGCACACGTGAAAACATAATTCCCAATAAGCTTATCTTTTTAATCTTACATAATTCATGGACGCAGCAACATCAAAGCTGCAGGACATTTGCATTTTCTTCTGTTTGTCTAGAGCATAGGACAAATACATGCAAATCAATGTTCTTTTTTTGCTTTATTTCTGTTCTCTTGCTCTTCATTTGTCATGAAGTCAAATAGCTTGACATTTTGACAGCTGACATTATATTCTTATGGGCACAAGTCAACTGATAAAAAAAAATCATACCTGCCTTTCACCATCTTTAAGCTAAGATTGCTTCTAGAATAAATAAATCCATGACAGTAGATTATTACATTTTCTACATATGAACTTACTCCTGTATTATTCAGGTACTCTATGATGTCTTTCCTGTAAATGCCAAGATTTACTCATGCTGTTTGATCTATGGTTCTTGTATTTTGGTAAAGTTTCGGTTGTTTCCCAATTGCTTTACAAAGTTTTCCTGGAGATGGTTTGCAAATAAAAGTTGATTTTGCTATACAGCTTTGTTTCAGGGAAAAAAAAAAAAAAAAGGGAGGTGCAAGAACTCACAGAATTGATTTGTGCTATAACATCACACAAGTTAAAAAATTCATTTTGGGTGTAGGATACCTGGACTGAAAAACTAGTACCTAAACGAGTTCAAGACCCGTATTTCACAACAATACTGTAAGTACTTGGCTGGAAACTCTTCTTACCTTCGTGTGTATTCAAATATTAGTGCCAAGATATCTCTGTCAGAAGCTCCAAAGCTGTATCAAGACATCATTTTATGACACAAGCATCTTTGAGGAGCCTCTGAGTCTGGTGGACTGAAGCAATTTTTTGGTAGCTGCACCTTTCCGCCCATGCAATGTGTTCATAGGGCTGTTCCCAGTTCTTATCTTGACACTGCAAAGAGATGTGATGGTGGGCAAGTGTTCAGTTTTGGGAACTTAGAAACATTCCTGTATCTCCCAATAGAAAACTAAACCCTTTTTGGTAGGAGGGGTAACCATCTTAGCTTATTGTTACATAATTAAAAGGCCTGATTCCATTCTTTCCTGGATTTGTCATTCCAGAATACACTGAGGTGGGGTTACTGTCAGTATCTACTTTTTGCTAAGACTTCCTGAGTCAGAGAGAGAAAATGATTGTGATTAGGATGTTGTAGGGTGTATCTGAGATGGTATAAATCCTCAGACACCTTACTCCAAGGGATGACTAATGTAATCATAAGAAGTCACTCAAAAATATATAAAGCATTTGGAAAAAAACCAGAACATCCTGCATTACATACAGATTCAGGTTCTTTCTTATGTTGAAAAACTTATTTTTAAATTAAATTCAGTTTGAACTAACCTGATTTTTTCCTCTCCCTTTTTCAGCTTCATAGCTCAAACACAGAATGAGTTATTCACAGTGATTTAGTTGGGAATCAATCAGGAATAAGATACCTCAGACTTGACTGACTTTGCCGCTGTACCCTAGTCTATCCTCTTGGTCTTTGTAACCCAGTGTAATTTCTCTTGTCCTAATTGCTTCTTTCTCCATTCTCTCCTGTTCTCTCATCCCTTTCCCTTCAGCCTGTCTCACTTTACTTCTCTTATTTTCTTATATAGCCTACACAATAATTTCTACAGCTTTTGTATCATGGTACCATCTCGGTATCTTCTCCCTTCCAGCCCTGTGCAATTGATTTTTTCTTAATCTCTTTTCTCTCTTCTTTGCTCACTCAAGTTTCCTTTTCCTCTACTGGTTTTTCCACTTCTTTATCTCTTATTTGTTTTCCCTACCCTGCTGCTCTTCATCCTCTCTGGTTACCCACTTTCACTTTCTCATCACTCTTATCGTTCCACTGATTTTTACCTCATTCTCCATCCCACTCCTCTGGTTTTTTTCAGTTGCTTTCTCCAATGCCTCCTGGTGTGCCCTGTAGCTCCTCTACTTTAAATTCTTCTCCTCTGCTCTCTACTTTCCAGACTTTCAAAAAGTGATCCTAAAACTCTACAGTCTTTATAAAATACAGTATTTTTCAACAGTTTCTTTTTGTATTCTCGATTTCATAGAACTGTCTTCTCAAAATCAGTGCTTTGAGGGAGATGAAGCAAGAAAAAAGTTTCACTGCAACTAAATACTAAACACAGAGTAAGTTTGCACAACTTGGAAGAATTACTCCAAATCTCTAATCTCTTTTTTTTGTTTGTTCACCTCTGATAAAACAATTGCCTGTGGTCATTAGAATTAAAAATGAAAACAGTGACACTTCTTTATGATTTTTTTCATTCCTAACTGAAATTTTGGTGCCATAGACAAACAAATTCATTGGAAAGCAAGCATCCCCTTTCTATTATTAGCACAGTCAAAAGCAAAAAAAACATTCATATTGTTTTGGGGACTGATATGAACAATTACATGTGGAGATGTAGATGTGTTTGCTTCAGGTCATTCCCATGCAGACATTGATTGACCAAGTCATCACAAAATTATGCTATTCATTACTATTCCTAATCTTTATCAGAGCTTGTATGTCAACGGCTCAATATAAATACACAGTGCTAACAGTGTATACAGAGTGCAAGAAGTGTTTATGCTGTATTCCAGTACTGCTCAGGAACACATGGAGAGTCAGCAAAATAGGAAGCTGAACTTGTAAAACTGAGTAGTTAATCTTTCAGAACTGGAACATGCAAAGGTGAACAAATGGCTGCTTCCTCTCCCTCTCCTGCTCCTCCCTGAAACATTTCCTGATTTACCCATTAAAAGGTTTTTTGTTGCTGTTTTGTTGTTTTTTTTTTTTAATTTGTTTGGTTGGTTAGGTTTGTTTGTTTGTTTGTTTGTTTGTTTGTTTGTTTGTTTTGTGGGTTTTTTTGTGTGCTTTAAAGTGAGCAAAGAGTTCACCCTTACTCCCTGGGGCTCTAATGTCATTTACTCTGTGTGACAATGCATTGCTTACAGAGCATAAAGTGCATCTTTAGTCCTAGCAAATATGTCAAAATCCTGAAACTGCACATTTCAGAGAGTTTCTACTGTAAAAATTACAGTAATTCAGAGAACAGGATTTTCACACAACTTTTCTTGATGCCTGATAGGCACCCATCAATAAAATCTTAAACAATAGTATTGGTGGGAAAACAAAAATATTTGTGACACTAGCACCAGTTCCTTGCAGAAAAGTAGCATTGATGCTGAGTAAAATGAACCACTTTCAGCCAACCCTGGGCACACCAGGACAACCTCTGCCTCTTAAGGCAATGGAATTATGGGCTCGTTTTTTAAACTTCTACTAGAGGTGACCGTTGTCCTCAGAAGAAAAGCATCCTAGTCCTACATGGCATTCAAACTCTTGGCAGACAAGCTGAAAACCTTAAAACCAGAATAACCTTACTGTAGAAGCAGAAAAAAAATGAAAAAAAAGGAAAAATCTGCACTAGTCTTGGTCACCAAGCACTAAAGTTAAGGTTTATTTTTGAAATAAGGTATAAATTATCGTACTATGAAGCTATGAGATATAAAAAATGGTTGGAGGGGTGTTTGTTTGTTTTGTGGCTGTTGACCACATATATTCTGTAATAAAACCACATTTATCTTATTGTCTCCGTATTTCTTCTGATTCATGAATCTCAGCAGTGTGCAATGATCATGCTGTGTGTGTTCCAGTAATCAACTTCAGATTTCCATAATCGACTTCAGAAAGTGAGGTTTAGGTATTTGGGATCTTGCCTGAACTTGAAACAACACACATTCACTTTCCTAAAAAAAACAAACAAATTTCAGAATTTCAGTCTAAATAATGGTTCTCTGTCTCCCTTTTTTTTTTTTTTTGGTCTTAAGACAGGAATTTCAGAGCATTCAGTGGTCTTGTGCTTAAGGCATCAGGACATCTGGATTCTGTCTCAGTTTTTCTGAATCAATATAAATTGATCAATATTGATTCTCACTGGCTTAACAAAGTAACAAATAAAACCAACTTTTAAAAATTGTTTTTATATAGCTGATAAAAGGACCATTTAGTACAGAGATACACATTCCTCCATTTGTTTTGAAGAGTTGTGACAACATCTGTATTAAACCACTCAGACCTTCCAGCTTAAGTAGAAAGACGTATGTCCAAATCTAGAAAATAAGAGTTTACCTTTTCTTTTTTTACAGCTGCAGGTCATAACACTCAGCACTTGGTTGTATTTGAGCCACTGAAAAAGATCTACACTTTAGGTACCTTTGTCTCAGAAATGAAAATAGCCATGATTTTATACTTAATTACTTCATGATCATGATTAGCTCATGTAGGTTATAAAAAAAGCACAAGCTCCTCTTAGTGAGAACTATCAAAGATTTGGCTGCCATAAAATTATTAAAGGAGTTGTTCCCTGTTAATTAAACTAAATGAGGACCATATCATATTACTAATAAGAACAATAAATTATTTAAATACTCGATCTTTTATGTTACAAATATTATCGCCTTTTAAATTACATATTGACATTAATAAAATGAAGAAAAGGAACACTTAAGACTTGGAGTTAATGTGGGTTTTTTCCAGCTTTTGAATTTCTGCATGTCTTATATCTGTATCAAGTTCATCAGATCTCAGATAATGTAGCTAAACATTGATTTCTGAATAGTCTCCTGTTGTGCTTGATGTCGTTGCCTGTCATTATAAAAGACAGGAAACTCCAGCAAGAAGGCAAAATTTATTTAGCAAGATTTTTTTTTTTTATTTCTTACTGTTTCAAATTTTTTAACTTGCAGATTTATTTATCTGATTATCCACTCAGAACAGTTAATTATTATTGAATTTCATGTTCCTTTCTAGAAACCTAACATGCATGTATCTGATGATGCCTTTTTGAATTAGTAGCTTCATGTACTAAACAAGAAAATTTTCAAAACCCTTTCTGAGTGTTTGCATTTTTCATTTTATTGTGTTGCTTTTGTGAAAATTTTTATTTATGGTTTGATTTTTCTTGTCTCCTTCAAAGAAAACATAAAATAATCTCTGTAGAGAAAAGGGCTTGATCCTCAAAGACTTATAAAAGCAACATTTGAATTTTAGTTGGTCAGGAAGCAAAAAAATAGTGCATGAAGTAGAGATTTTTAAAGAAGTGTTAATTTTATTTGTAAAAAGTATAAGTCAAAATCTCATACAGACACTGTCTTTCTTCTTTTGTCCTCTTCCTTCTGCAGGAATTGTAAAATTGCTACATCTCTTTAATTACATTAATCCTTGTAGCACCTTGCTACTAATAAACTTGCACATACTCTCCTGCAGAGACAAGAAATCAACTGCAAAGTCAGAATATTGAGCAAGCCTAGTTTAAGTCAACATCTGAAAAATGGTTCATTTTACAAGTCATTTTTGTTGCTAGTTAAACCAAACCAACCTAAAACCAAAAGCTGTGAGTAGAATAATAGAAGAATGCTAGTAGGTCCTGGGGAAGGGCAACAACACAAAAATGGTCATATGACAAGAAGTAGAAGTAAGATAAAAGAAGGACTTGTTAAAAATTTGAAGTGGCTAAAAGAATTAAGTCGTGAAAGAGTATTTAAGTCATGCTAGGGAACCATAGAAGAGAGGAAAACAGCAATCTGAATTGTGCAAGAAGATTGGGGGGCTAAGACAGACAACAGCCTTATTAAATTCCTGAATAAGTACACATTAACTCTGGAGCAGGGCAAGACTTTCATTGTCCAAGAACACTCATTAAGAATATTCTAAGCACACATTTTCTCTATCAAGAAATGTCTGGTTTCATTTTTTTTCTCCAACTTAAGTGCTTCAGAGATGAGTTATATTTCAAGACAAAAGCAGTGTGACTTGCCCACCTGACAGATATTATTTTCCGTGGTTGTCTTTTGGAACATGCAGTAGCGCAAATAGTTCAGTGCACAGCAGGGAAGAAAAGCAAAAAAAGGCAAAGGGGAGCACTATGATTTACCAGAACCATGTTTAAAAATCTTGTTCTTGTCTTGGAGGGAGAGTTAAAGTGATATTATTTATTTCGAGAGAAAATAGTGAGAGGTGAAGATAAAATTTTTACATTAGATTATATTTACCATTGATTTCTTTCTTCATAATGTTGTCTAATCAGAGGAAAGTGAACCACTATTCTTAAAACCTGAAACAGCTTTCACAATTAAAAAGATCAACCAAGAACAAAAATGTTACATATTGAGATAATTCATTAGATAATGTACCTCCTGACTCTGTATGCAAATACAGGGATTCATTTGATTTGTACGTAGACAGGACAATACCAGGAGAAGGATGAATAATCTTACTAATAGCAATTTTAAAAGATTGAAAATGATTAGTAATTCTGCTCCACCCCCCCCGCCTCTCCCCGCCGCATTATGTGCAGGTAGAATCATGCTGAAGGAAGGAATTCAAACAAATCCAGCAGGGAATATCAGCTGAATATGAAGAATGGAAACCAGCACAAGTCAAAAACACTAGGGTCATAAGGAACTTCACTCAGTAATTAGGGCAATCATTCAATATTTGTTTTTTCCCTTCACCAAACCAGTTGGGATTTGATGGGACTTGACAGGTTGTGCCTGACAATGTCTGAGATGGGTTATCCATTACATTTAGACAAAACATGAGTTTTATTGCAGTCAGAATGCAACAATAAAAGTGACAGGATCAAACTACATATAATCAGTTGTAGTTGCAGTGCATATACAATTGTATATTCAGCATGGTGGCAGGTACATAAATAGCTGGACTTACGAAGACATTGTAGATTTGATATCTTCTTTATACAAGAAATTGCACAATTTAACAAAATAGATTTTATGTGAATTTTCAACCACATTTTCAAAGACCAAAAAGATGTGCTACAGGAAAATCCCAGCTGCAGCCATGGAAGGGGAAAGCTTGAGCAGGATGAAGGGCTTTGCACCTGTGTTCAGACTTTAACTTAGATAGTTCATATACAGTAAATATTTGGAAAAGTTTAGACATTATAAGAATATCTGCGGCATAGGTACTGAGAAGCTGGCGAATCAGAAGTGATACCAAGAACAAAATTAAGTTTCAAAGGCAGTAGCTTGGGCATGAACTAGGTAAGTCTGTGAGACTTCCAGCCTGGAGAGGAGAGGAGAGGAGAGGAGAGGAGAGGAGAGGAGAGGAGAGGAGAGGAGAGGAGAGGATGAGGAGAGGATAATGAGACCTAATAAATATAAAGAGAATGAAATGAAACTTTATTTTGAAGTGTGCTTTGAAATTAAGGTACCACTTAGAGAAAGTGTCCATTCGAGGATGCATGGAAGGAAGAAAAAGGAAGAAAACACTAATGACAGCCTCGAGATAAAGGAGGTAGAGAAATTCGTAAAAGTGAGGTTCAGGCAAACAAATTTAATAAGGAACAGGTAGATGTTATTTGTGCAATCAAAGTGTGTGTGCCACACTCTCAATTTAGGAACAACCGTATGTAATAATAAAAATAATAGAAAAATATCTTCCAAACAACACTGACAAAGTTGTGCCAAAATCCTCAGTGTCAGTTTTCAGGAGAAGTGTTTTGTTTTAAAAATGTTCACCTTACAGCTGGGATACTTGAAGCTTCTGGATGCCAGTGTCCATGTTCTCATGGCTGATGTCAAAAAGAAAAAAGATGTAACAAGGCAAACTTTCAGTACAAACAAACAAAGATGAAGCATCAGAAGCAAAGAAAAGGAGCTGGGATATTTGTTCATTTATTTGTTTATTTATTTAAAGCAAATAGCATTACACCAACAAAATCTGATTCTCTTAGGAAGAGTAAAATGTTTATTGGCTTGGTAATTTGGGGAAAGCATAATAAGAACAAAAAAATGTCTAAGTTAAATCTATTAAAGAACAACACACTTAGAGTTCAAAAATCTCTTGTTTGTTCACAAGGATAGAGGCAAGCATGTGCCCAACTACACAACAGGATTAACTAGAAACTATCATGTACTAACTCTGTTAAAATTTATAATGATAATAGAAGAGCATTTTGCTGGTTTTGTGGGTTTTTTTCAGTTAAAAAAATGACAGTTTCTGTTGTTGCTTTTGGTTGGTTGGTTTACAATCAGCCAAAACAATTCTACTCTTTCTACATAGAAGGTTTAATTGGGTGAGAACTGCATTTATTTCACTTCAGTTTTGATTTTGAAGTTTTAAAAAATGTGTGTTAAAAACACCAGCATCATGCAACCCTTTTACAAGTCACCATTTATTAGTTGCATTTAGAAGATAACAAAAAGCCTTTTCTGTGCTTTTTCATGGCAGACTCAAATAGACTGGCACCTCAGCAGTAGAGTACTCTGTCTCCATGACACCTTGAAATATCCAGTTACCATAGTACCCACAATTTTAAAAGATTAGTCATTCCAAACAGATTAGTAGGAACATGAAGGAAACAATCTAGAATATATTTAAATACTGCAGTGTCCTGTTGTTCCAGGTAATAGCAAGTTTTTACCAGACAACAAGGACTTTAATAGCTTTGTTGGTTACTGATCCCGTTGTAGTATCACTTATGAAAAAAACCCTGAATTATGTGATGAAAAAGATAAGCAATAAGTTCTCTTTGAGGATATTTATAGGTACAGTTTTTAAAACACATCAGCTTAGGAAACCAAAATAATTCTTCTTTGTTTAGCTGGTAAATTATGCCTTAACAAATATTTCAAAGGGTCTGTGTGCAAAATCTTACAGATAGCTATAAGCAAACTGAGTGAATCTCTCAGTCAGTCAGAGGTTATAGATATTTCCAAAGTTTTCTATCCTATTTGGAACTGTTAATTTTCAGATCCAAAAGGATGCAGTTACTTAATTCATCATTAGCTACTTTATACTTTTTTACTTCAATCCCTATAGTAACATCTTGTAAAAGTTCAATTTGACGAAGAACAATATGGGATATGCTTCAGAATTGCAATTATAAGTTGACAAGCGATAAATCCGGAAAACTCTCTGGCAAAAAGAAAATAGGATCCTGCAGATTTGGAGACAAAGGACAATGAAGAGGAATAGGAATAAGAAAAAAAAAGATGATCCGATAAAATACACTGAATGGTTGAAACTGCTAGTGAAAGTAAAGCGATGGTCTGGCATTCATACTTTAAGGAGCATGATGAAAGATTAAAGTTAGTGAACACATTGACAGATAATATACTGTTTTAAAGAAAATCTTTACACTAAAAGCTATAGAAAGCTTGTTATGTTTAGATTAACAAAAAGAAAGTGAAGTTTCAATTGTTTTAAATTAGTATCTTCACAGATACTTCACCAACAATGATTATTTAAAGGAATTTAAGAGATGTTAATTGGTAGAAATTAAATCCAGACAGATTAAAATTTGTGGCAACATACATTGATAGAGCAGGCTGATAAGTGTTGCAGCATCTGCCAAGGGAAAAAGCAAATTCTTTATCTTTTGATAGTGTCACGACAACAGGGATGTAGTCTCTTGCCTCACAGAAGTTATTGGGCTCATTTTCCATACCATCCACAGAATGACATTTTAAAGGTGCTAATAAAGATTTTATTTTTGTTAAAAATTTAAAGATCCTGAGTTACGCTCTGGAATTCTATCAAATACATGAGTATTATTACTGGCCTTGATCTTGCAAAGGCTTACACAAATGATTTTACACATTTTGTAATTAATTGCTCTACTCACAATATATGCAGAGATTAAGAACTGCTCAAGGAAGGTCTTCAGTAATATTTAGGTGAACCGATGACCTATTTATTTTTCTTAATTGGTAAGAAGGTAAGGCTGGACTTTTTAGCACAGCCACATCTGGAAAAAACTGGGATTGCAACACAGCGTTACCTGTCAATATTTGTTGATCTAAGCTGGAAAGAGTGAAATCGAGTCAAGCTTTTGGTTTCTGACTTTTCAGATGGGTTTTCATCTCCAAGTACCAAAGAATATTAAATATATCTGACTCCATCTTGATGATCAAGCACATGAAAAGTGATTTTTTTTTTTTCTGTAATATCTGCCAAAAAAATCCTACTAAGTTAGGAGAAAAATTGACTTTCTACACAGTAAAAACTTCAGATAATTCTTAGTGTCTAACTACGCAGTAGCAGTTTTATTTAACATTCACAGCCCTAAACAGTTTGTGTGTAGAATTCAAGAAAATATTTAATTCCCACAGCAACTGATAGGAAGAAAGAGTCATGAGTTATGAGGGACTGTTGCCTTAAGCATGATAGAGGTGGTAAAGAGTTTACTCACTAGAGGCTGGGGTGCAGATTTCTGCAACTAGCTCTTTAACTTCTGGTTGGATAGATTGTTGGGCACTTAAGCAAAGACAATTTGTAGTGGGAAGTGTAAGTTTAATTTGATTCTGGTTTAAAGCCAAATAATTGCATATAAGCTCATAGTATTATACCATCCATGCATAAAAATTAAAGAGCTAGTTACGCGTAAAGTTCAATTGCTAGTTTAGAGCTTTTAGATTGTCTAACCAAAACTGGGCTTATTACATGCAGAGCACTCTTGATCCAGCATGCATAAATGTCTTGGTATGCCTCTTTTACAGGAGAAATACAAAATGTGTGCTTTTTGCTATAACTATTCAAAACCCAATTGAAATATTAAACAGGAAATAAAACAGCCTTTCTCATTTGCAACTGCTGGGTATGAAAAGTAGAGACAAGTGACCATAAAATTACTTTAGTTGACCCCAAATCCTCTAATTCATAAATACAATTGAACTAGAAAATCCTGCTGTGCAGTCTAGGCACAGATTCTGAAATTCAAAGTACCTGGCAGGTGAACTGCCCAGGGTCGCTCTGAATTTTGGGTTGCATGAAAAAAAATCCATGGGCTTCCTCATCCTTTTGTCAATTAGCTATAGTTTCTAAAGTGATGTTCTCTCAGTCTGGAATTGCAGCAACATAGGAGCTCTTATACCCACAAATACATTCCTTACAATAATTCATGCCATGACTGTTCTTGCTAGATAAGGCAAGTAGCCAAGTGTCTAGTGCTGACCTTTGAGGTTTTCCTCATATATTGGGAACATCTAGTTGCCTGTTCAAGGAAGCAAATGTAACACACACATGCATAGCAAGAGTCAGGAGCTCAAGTCTGTTCCTCACATTATGAGTATCTAACATGTTAATGTGCCCAGAAATTATAGTAACCTCAGAACCCCCTTTCTGCATGTTATGAATTACCAAAACCAAATCAAACCAACAAAACCAAACCCCAGCCAACTAAACAACAAACAAACAAGCAAAACACAACCGACCAAACAAAAAACAACGAACAAAAATTAAAAAACCCAACCCACACAAAAAAACCCACCAAACCCCACATTATTCCAGAAGTTGAAATTCAATACATTTCAGTTTCTCTTTAGGAAACACCTCTTTATGAGATGTTAGCAAATCTGATAATTTCACAAACATCAGCACATTTATCTGATAGTTACCCGAAACAAATGTGAGTGACTGGTAGTATAAACTGTATAGCAATTAGTCAGGACTGGCAGATGGCAACTGAGCACAGGACTGGCAGTGGAAAACCACAGAGCAGACAGCAGTGCTTACAGTGATGACAGATTGCCTGACTGGAAAAAATCTTGAATGCTCTTGTGTTGTTTTCCCCAGTGTTTTAATGGTGGACACAGAGGTTGAAATTTAGCTTTACATCCATCTTTTGGAGAGGTAATCTGAATTAAACATAATACGTACAGAATCTTTATATGTGATTTTCTGTCATCAAATTATAACTCTTTTTTCTGATGATTCTGATGCTTAGCAGAAGTCTGCAGTAATACAGGGACTACAACACCACTATGGGTACTTCTAAAAATAAGAAGCCAATTACAATATGTAAGAGATTAATATATAAACGAATTTTCTAAGAAAATTTCATGTTCCCTAAAAGTGTAATTCGCTGATAAAAACTATATTTTGTCCATCAGCAGGCCTCATTTGATTGCTTAAACCGGATCACCTTAAGTCAGAGTTGCACTCCATCCTTCCCAGCTCTTTGAGATGTAATTTGATACATAGTGTCTATGTATGGATTGAAGAAAGAGACTCCGTAGCTTCTCATAATTAGGTCACCTTTGCCTGGCTGACTTTTTTAGCATTACAGTAGTTTTCAACATTTTTCACTTGGAAAATGTTAGAATCATTTTGATGCTAAAGATCCTTGAATTAGAATGCAAATGTCTCAGTTGTTTCTCTCCGACTTTCTTAAATACCTTGCCAGTCTGTAACAGACTTTCACTAATTATATCACCTTTGTAAACATTACTGTTACATATAGTACAACTATTTGCTGTCCATTTTGTTTAATTATGCCACTGTAGCCAATGCTGTATCTTTCCTAAGTGGACACATCCTTCTCTATAAACTAAAATAAAATGTAAAAACAAGAAAAATAATTAAATACTATTTTTAAATTATTGATAGGTAGCTACTGCAGTAATGAGTTTACAAATTATACTTGTTTTATTAGATGCATTTCTAATGGTTTTCATTTAGCACAAGACTTGTGGCATGTTTATATTTTTGAATTAAATTAATTCAAATAAAATTTCTGTAAACATAGAGGTTAGGAATTTGAAGTCTGACTTCTGTTAATAGTTTATGATATTTGTTCATGATTCACAAGTTCTCTCAAAGATCAACTGTGCAAAACTATTTCAGAAGAAGACAAGGAAAAAGTTATTGAAAGCTTTTAGAAAGAAGAAGTTCGTACTATTTTTCTATTACTCTCCAAGGTACAAATAAACTAACTCTAAATTATCACAAAAATGTATTTTGCTAGGCATAAAAAAATCCCAATTCATAAAGTTACTTTTTAAGAGTAAATGACAGTTCCATAATGTAGAAGAACCAGCAAAGTATAACATCCCAATTAGTTTGGTGTGAATTTCTATGTATATATTGTATTTGAACAGCAAGCTACATGATCAAGTCACATTACTGGTCTACTTGTATGTTTACATCTAAGTGCATGCTAAGTAGTTTTATAACAGCACACAAATTGATCTGTAATATCTGATAATTCTGTAGACATCTAGTATTTCATGTACACAGTCTTTCATCTTAATTTTCTGTCTGTTAGCAATTCCTATGTTTTAAAGAAAAGCTTTAAGACATTCAAACAATTTATGTTTGAAAGAAATATATTTAAGTCAATGTTAACTCCAAGTCAGTATCATGTCTCTGACAGCTGTCATCCCTGAAAAATAAACAGTTATGTTGCCAAACAATTTCTGTTTAGTATAAATGCACAAAACATTGTGCATGTGGGAATCTCTGTATCTCAGTTTTTCCTTGGATTTTCTCCCAGAAGAAAGACATTATGCACCTACAGTGCTCTTGCAACCATATGCCTAAAAACGAGTGCTTCACCTTCATTAGAAACAGAAAAGAGCAGGATAATCAAAACACAACCCTGACATCATTATAACCCAGGATTATAGATTGTATATGTAGCACTCTGAATTTTACTAAAATGCTGTTGATCGTCTTTATAACAAAATAACATGGATAACTTCAAAGGAAACAGATGGAAATAACTAGGTATGGCTAATGATAACAGCTATAGTTACTGGAAACAGCTGTAGTATGGGCCGTGCTGAGAAAGAGACATAAAGTTTACCTACAGGGTGATGAGTAGAGAGATAGCAAGACCTTCAAGAGCAAACAGATCTGCTTGTTGACTGTTCAGCAAGAAATACATACCCTTCCTCACCCAAGTTTGTGTTGTTTTAAACCTTTCCTCTCACACTAACTTTTTTTTGGTAACTTCCAGGCAATTCAAGGCATAAATTAAACCATTCAATGTAACATATGGTGAAATTTCATATCCAAAATGTATCAGGCTGACTCCTCATCCCTGTGAAGGAGATAAAAACTGATACATTTCAATTTTATTAGATGCCGCATTACATTTTTGGAGACTTGGTGCCTTCCCTGTCCTCCATTTTCACACTTTAATATTAGTTTTGTTTGCACACTACTTCAAATTTTCTTTTTGGCAGACAAACTGACTGTATTATTTTTAGGTTTTGGTTGGTTTTTTTGTTTTGGTTTGGTTTTTTTTTGTTGTTTGTTTGTTTGGTTGGTTGGTTGGGTTTTTTTTTTGCTGCTTAATCCCTTGCTGGACAAGTGTTTGGTATTTGAGAATGTCAAACAACAGCTTCAAATCTTAAGAAAAGTTTCAGATTTACACCACCAGAATAATAATCAAATGTTAACAAATTGTTACAACACACCAAACTTACTCTCCTGTTGTATGTTTCTTCTCCTACTGCCTTTTTTTTTTTTTTCTCTAGTTTTCTTTTTCCAGGATACTGACACATAATGTTTCTCTTCCCTCATTCTCCTGCACTCATTTCCAGTTCTTGAATTAAAGATGCAGCTATATGGTATGGCTCCAGCACCCAGAGGGTTTTATATGGCCACCTCTATTCAACTTCAGACTGGCAGAAGCTGATAGGACAATCTGAGGAAATATTACAAAGTTTTTGCCCTGCGCTGCCTTAAAAAGCCTATTTCTGGTCAGGGGCTGCTTGTGTAGATAAACCTTGAGTTTATCTGACCCCTTTGTGTGTTCTTGTGTTTTGTGCTGGAATTCACCTCCTACTCAAAAGTGTACACCAGGATCACCTTACATTTTCATATGGTGATGGGACAAACTTTATGCAGCCATGTTGTCTTTCATCTGAAAAATGTGCAAATAGACTTTATGATGTATCAAAAGACTTAAATGCCCTGAGCTGTATTAGATATTCCCTTCTCTCTTATCTGTAAACTTTGAACGACAGTTGCTTTGAGTTTCTGTAACTTGTTTTTATTAGGGAAAAAAAGAGTATCGTATTTTTACCCTTTTCTATAAGCTCAAAAAATATTACAGAAGGTCACTCAATTTATAGGTTTTTGTAGAGAATAACTGGAAGGAGAGATAGAGTACAGGTGATGAGAGAAGTCAGTTTAAGTCATGTCTAAGAATCATAGAAGATAAGCAGAATGTCACTGCAGTCCTCAAGAAGCATGGCAAAGAATTAAATTCTCAATTTTATCAAATGGAGAAATACTCTTGAAACATGTTATATAATTTTGTGACAGGATTTTTACATTATTTCAAAAATAATAACTGACCTTTTGCAGTTATTCTTCTTCTGGTCACTGTGGGAACATCTTATCCCACATCCCATCCTTTCATGCTTACAAAGAAATAATAGTCTTGCAACGTGTGTCTTCAGTGTAATAATGTCTATTGCAAGTGGAGAGCAGCAAGATTTTATAAACAGAATTTTTTTTTTTGGAACAACTAATGTTATTTCCACCATCATTCTGCATTGAACATGATCCCTGCATTTCAATATTATTCCTTTCTCACACTGGCCACCTTCATGTAAGAGCAGCACAACTTTCACTGCTGGGAAATCACTGAATTTCCAGAGGAAGCATGCTGAGTCCTTAACTCTATAAATATGCATAAATTTTCCACAGAAACTTTGCTCAGGTCATAATAGAAAATAAATAAACCCGGTGTTACTGGCTTCCAGAGACAACACATGGTTACACACAAAATAAAAATTTTGTTTTCTTTTAAGTTGATCTCACATGTTCATTACAGTAAAATAAATCTGGATTTTTATAGTATTTGACTATTTCTCAAACCTTTCTAGTTCACTGTCAGTCTAATATCTCTGTAACTGTGTTCAGAGGTAAAAATATAACTGGAGTACAATCAAACTTCATCATTTTCAAAGGTGATTTTATTATTATAAACATTATAACAGCTTTACCCATTAAATATTATAACTACTTTACAAGCAGCAGCAAAGATCATTTTTTTTCTCATGTATATTTCCAGCACAATTTTCAAGCTGATATAAGGTGATGCGCTTTTTGGTGATGATTAAAGATCTCTGTCACTGAGACTGACTTACAAAAAAGGAGTGCAATTATTTATTTTCTAATCAAATCACTTCTTACTATCTGACTTATGGTAGCTGACCACACATTTTCTCTCAGCATGCCATAATTGTGAGACAGGGTGCATTAAGCTTAAGCTGCAAGTATGTTTTGTTCTTAAGTGTAACAGAGCCAGCAGAAATTGCATTGTCTGATTTGTAAGGAGAAAATAAACAAATTAAGTTATACAGATTACCTAAGCAGCAAAAAGTCTATAACTATTTTGAAAATATAAATAGAAAAAAAATACGTCTCTCTCTCTCTATATATATA
>VWYH01005381.1:196655-245523 GCA_013399365.1 Pampusana beccarii | reverse complement strand
AAACAAACAAAACAACAACAACCTTCTCAACAGGAAAACAGTAAATTATTAGGAGTAAAAACTCTTAATTTTTCTCTTAATCTTTCTTAGCCACAACAAAAATGATAAGGTTAAAATAAAATCTCCTGAAGGCATACAAAGGCTGCTTGTTTTCCCCCTCCAGCCCACACAACAGAAGTGCTACATCCTCTATGGACCAGTGATCTGCTCACCTGAGTTTACTTTCAGCAGGGAAATAAACCACTTCCCCAGAGCAATTTAATCATTTAACTTATTGATCTCTGTGTTCAAGCCAGGAGTAAACTAGACCCTTGGCAACTCATGATCATGTGGAAAAGGGAAAAACAAACAAACAAACAAACCAAACAAACCCATCTTAAGGAAATCCTTGTTTTGCTTTGCTTAATAGTTTATCTTTGGCTTTCCTCAGTATACTCTACCTCTGTCTACAGCCACTGCTGAGTTAGTGAGGCTGGTATCAGTTTAGATCATTCAGCTGAAGGTGTGCTTCCCTGAGAAACTACAAATTACACCAGGAAAGAGAAAGCTACAGTAAAAGAAAATAATGAAGAAAAAGAAAGATAGCTGAAACAGTAAAAACAACAACAAACAACCCAAAACCATAACAACAGCAACAAAAACCCCTGTATGTATTTTCAGAACTTATTCTATGATAATTTGTACAACAGTCACACTAAAAATGGTTAGAATCATTTCATGGCTAGTGGATATTTCACATTGGAAATAATGTAGTGTATAGTAACAGGTTTATGTGCCATAGCAGTACAGCTTCTATCTTCAGTGGGAATTTATGATACAGCTGTTAAGCCTCAGAGTCCTAGCAAATTTCCCTGTGAAAAAAAAAGGATTACTTTATGTGGTGTAAGTTATTTCATCCCAATGCAAACAACACTTTAGTTGGTAATTTAGTCTGTGTAGCCCGGCACAAAAGATTAAAAAAATGTTTACAGTGCAATCTTATTGGAGAATTTGTATGTCTTCTCAACCAGCTGTAAAGTTTCTGGAAGCAAAGTGATGACTGGAGAGGTATCAACCCAAAGCAAAAGAATTTTCCTGATTAATTGGTTTGTCTCAGTGTAACCATTTCAGTACAGCGGGACAAATCAAACTTGCTGCAAGAAAGAAGTTCCTCTTTTGAACCAATGCTTAATGTGATCCTACATTCAGACCATCTGTCTTATGAGTAAGATCTCCAGTGGAGCAGATTTTAAATGTACTAAGTATTTTTTTTTAAAATTATTTTTTCCAGGGATAAAAATCTGTTAAATCTTGATCTCTTAAGGCCTAATCCTCAGATGCTGTGAAATCTGTTTATTCTTTTGACTTTGGTGGAGCTATAAGGATGTACATCAGTTCAGCATCATGTTCTCTTCCCCATCTGTATTTCTGCTAACTCAAGTGAGAAATAAATCCTCACTGAAGAGGCAAGCAATTCCCTTTTACCCCTCTCTTGATTTGGATAAGATCTGGCACTTTGAAGAATTTGTTAGATTTCCAATGTCCTTTGGTTCTTTCTTTCTGTATGGCAAACAAGGCTTCATTTCACCTCTGATCCTTTTTTTTTTCATTATAAAGAATCTGTGCAGGTATTACTAGATTAAATTTAACCTAAGATGAATATTTTCCAGCCAGCGTTACCTGTTGTTAGACAACTGTTTGAAAACAGAAAAGTCCTCGTTCAACCTCCAATTTAGGAAATACTGTGTAAAGAACTGGATCAAGCAGGAAGCCTCCTTTGACAAAAAATGTTCCTGACTGCAAGAGTCTTAGAAAAAGGTTTTCCACACTACAAAATACATTAGCAATGAAGAATATTGTTGTTGGTCAAAATCAAACAAAAAAGTAACCTTTATAGTTTAGGAGGTAAAATTGCAGACAGTATGGTTAATTATGAAATAATCTGCTCTTTAAAGGGAGTAAGTGGTAAATGTTGATACAGTCCCCAAGAAAAAAAAATATATTTTTTTTAAAAAGAAGCTTACAGAACTTTCTTTTGCAACATTTATATAAACTTAATTCAGCTGCTTAAAAGTAGGTATCTAATTCAATTTAAGATGCCTTAATATAGTCAAGAGATCTACACAGGGTTGACTAACATGGCATGAGGCCTGTGGAAGGCCCAAGACTGTCTGGGTTAACAGCTGGACAGCAGGCAGGATACCCCTGAGTCTCTGCTACAGCACCGGTCACCTGTGTCTGGGCATGGGACATCTCTGCTTAGGCAACAGAACCACTCCCAGAATAACTCAACAACTGTGTCCTGGCTCCCTTTTTTCATTATTATAATTATAATTCATTCCTATTATTTTCATTATAAACTTTTAAAAGTTGTAAGTCATCATGTGAGGAGAGATCCTTTATTTAATTCTCTGCAATTTAATCCCCAGAATATTAAGTAATGTTTTGTGTGGTTTTCATGAGTACTGCTTTTAATATGTTATTCTAACATTCACTTCTGTGTAGTCCTAGAGTTAATTTACAAAAAGTTTTTAATGTCTTTGTGTTTCTCAGAAAACAGGGCTATAGGCTCAGCTATTTTGATAAAGGAAAACACACGATGGAAAACAGTACTATCAGGATAGAAAAGCATACCAAACAGTATATCAAAATTGAATGAGCACATAATATTGCTCCCTGTGATGGGGATGTCTTATTCATTTGCAAAAGCGGGATCAGTCTCTAAGTTGTGTTCTTCTACTATCAGACAGCAGTTCAAGAATATGTCCATGAAGATACAGCTTTTCAAGCAGTCGTAATGCACTTTATGAATTTCAGTTTTGCAGGCAGTTTTCAATTTGTCTTAATGACATTCCTTTGTTAATAGAGATTGTAAAAGCTAAACTGTTGTTTTTTGCAAGTGAGAGATAGGTTGAATCATAGTTTCATATTACCAAATACTTTTAGTGTCCTAGAAAGCATTTTAAATGTACCTGGTAGTTAAGACATAAGAAAAGTATATATTTACATAAGAAGTGACATGCCATCTAAATTAGCTGTAGTGGAGCAAGAGCAATAAAAAAAAAAAAGTAGATATTTGACTGTCAAAGCAGATGTTCAACAGATGAAAATAGGGCTATTGCAAAGGGAGGTACATGAGTTATAGCTGCTTGGTGACCTCTACTTGGGTTTGGACAAATATTTGGACAAATACAAAAGGCAGTCATAATTTAAATATTGAGAACTATCTGCCCCATATAAGAAAAGTTCTGCTACTATCTAGCTATTCTTGTCTCAACGCTTTCTGACATATTACCTCTCTTTACAGGTAATATGTACTGTAAATCTGTTTTTCAGTTCCAGAAAGCATAATTCATATAGAAGCCTGGGCTTCTTTTCCCCCTAAAACTTCTTAATCCTGAGGCATTGCTCTCCTTCTTACAACTGTCATTTGTTTCTCATGCAAAATTAAAATTTTCTTCAATTTTTCCCTTTATATTTTATTAAAATATTGATTAAATAGCCTTCACAGAAAGGCTGATATTTCTTCTTGTAATAATTTTAAGTTTTCATGTCAAATAAGAACTTGCTGTGTCCTTCCCTATAATTTTATTATTTTCAGAAGAGAGAAACAAGATTTAAGTCTGTTTTGAAGCAACACTATGCAGTACATGCATTATGAATTTTCTATTTAAAAAAAAATAAGCCAAGTAATACTAAACTATTCCTTCTGCTTCCTAGGGTGTAAAGGAATGTGTGCATTTGTCTAGGTGCAAATATGTGTCTCCGTATGAGCGACAGCATGTATGTGCCTCATTTTGGGTACTTTGTCCTGATATTCTCTGACAGTTTTGTTAATTCTTCATCCATCATGTCCAGTCAAATAAGTGAAGTTAATTAACCACCTAACTGTGGAGAGTAATTGTAACAGCGAATAGGGAAAAAAAAAAAAATAGAAGGCTATATTGTTTTTATTCTTTAATTACTGCTTTGCATCATTTACCATTCATCTAATACACATTTTTATTTTATACTTTAACTTCAGATGTAATGTTTCTGCAGAAAGTGTTATCAGAGTGCCTTGTGTGTAGTCATTAACATCTCCCTGTATTTCTCTCCTTCCTGCCTGAGCAGGGGAGATTCCAGGAAAATGTTTCGCTCTTAAGTTTTTCCTACAAAAACCTTCACTCTCCTTAGCAACCAAGTGGGGAGCTTCAATTTTCAAGTCTTTCTTGCAGGTATTTTATTTTACCTTGGCTTGGTTTTATTTTATTATTTGCTGGAATATTTTCTAGATTACTTTAGAATAAATTCTCTGATAAATGAACAGTTCTGCTTTTCAAAACAAAACATTTGAGTAGAAAACATAATAGATATAGAGAATGGAAAAAATGGGGAGAATAAACTATTGCCTCTGACACCTTCAAACACGTTTAGAAAGTTCGTACACAAGTCTGGAGAAGTATAGAAGAGCAGTGGGTGGTCTGAGCATCAGTCGCAGGAAGCCACTGAGGCACACAATCAAAAAAGAATATAAACCCAAGGGAATGCCAGAGACTATCCATCCCTTGATGATTTGTATTTCAAAAATAAATATTCCATCTATGCTTGGCATCTTTAGTCAATTTCATGCAAATAGTCCATGAGCAAGGGTATGCAAAGGGTATATATATGTATGTAAAGGCTTAGGAAAATGTGCCTCCCTCTCCTTTTTTTTTTTTTTTTTTAAATTATATGCATTATGCATTCCACAGAGACAAAAATTATTTGTATTTCTTTAAAATTCCTTCCATTTTATTGTTGTACTAACAAAAACTAGCTCTTTCTAGAGAAATAATAGAGAAATTTATGCAAAGCTTTCTGCCTGATGATTCTCATAGCTCTCTTGTGATCTCTACTAGTTTTTGATAAACAGGGCCATTCTTTATCCTTGATTTTTTTTATTTTATTTTTTTTTTTTTGGATAAATGGTTACTTTCCCCTTGAGTCTTATGTTATTTTAAAAGAATACAGCCTTATCATCATCAACATACATATCAATACTCACTCTGTCATTTTAGACTTAGAAGCACCAGTGCCAAGCCTATGTAGTCCCAAACTGAACAAATTTCTTCTGGTTTCAGTTTGCATCGGAACCTCAGGTCCTCATAGAATGGAGTTACAACTGTGGTTCCAAAAATTGTCTGGAAAACCAAATAAAAATGATTTTGTAGGGTTTATGCTCAAAGTAGGTCTACCCAAGCTTTAGTGTTGTTTACAAGTAGATTTTGTTTGTAGCTGAGGAGTCATCATGAGCAGAAAATGGTATTTGGGCATGAGAGGCAGAGGTTTCTCCCATCTATTCTGCCTGTCTGGCAAAGGGTGTAAATATGTGTCTTGTCAAGCCCCTGTTGATTACATTTCTTTTCCTCCAGACCAAGGTGGTTGTTAGCCTTGATAACAGTTCTGTGATCTGATTTTTAGAGTTTATGTCTTCCCTTCGTAACACCAACCTTTCTGTCTTTACCTTCACACACATGCATGCCCCCAAACCTCTGGGGCTGACACGAGAAAATCCTCTTGTCACTCAAGAAATACAGTTTTCAGAAAAAGACCATCTCAGACTGTGAGGCCAGTAAAGGCCATCTGCTTCCTCAGCCAACAGAAAGGCTGTGGCAGTGATATAAGGCAACTTCGTTTCATGGCTCTGTCAGCCGTGACAAGGGAGGGCTTGTTGATGGTTTGACAGGTCTTGGAGTAGCTGATGTATTTGATGCAGGTCAGTTCCCAGCTTGGGCTTTGGTTTTCTCCAGAAACAGCTAGTGCTTGGTGGAGGAGCCTGAATGTATTCAGCTTGAGAAGAAGTCAACCCGAACGACTTTTCAACCTAAGGGGAAAAAAAAAGAAGATAGTGTTGTGAGTACTCCCAGAAGTATTCTCAATTATTTCAGAAATATCAAGGAATGATAACACTAAATGAGCTTCTGCTTTTTAAAGGCATATCAGAATTATGCTGCTACTTAAGATATTTGGAGAATGGTTTTATTAGGTAAATTGAAAAGTAAACATAATGCTATGTGTAAACATGGGGAAGGCTTTATCAGCTCCTTCAGGACTGAGGCAATATGTATAATAAGTTTTACCTGGGTAATTAATGCACATAATTTTTAACCATTATGGAAAATGAATTTAAGTGAGTGAATAAAGTGAATTTAAAATTATGCTTCAGCAAGGTAAATGAATCAGCCTTTGTAGCCTAATGTTAGGCTTCAGATTGTTGGAGTGGTAAACAAAGTTTCCAGCTGTGGGAAGCTTTCAGTAAATACATTTTCTTTAAAGTATAATTCTATATGAGCTCCCAGTAAATTGTAATGAGAGCAAATTCAGTTATCAATTATTTGGACAAAATTATGACCTTTATCTGTTGTCTGCATAGCAGCTTTTTTTAAAGTGAGCAGACCTAAAGGAAATGGGGTAATTTTGGTGCCAGCATTCCAGTAGTGTTGCAGTCTGTCTTGCTGTGTGTAGTAGTGAGCTGAAGAGGTTAACATG
Organism: Pampusana beccarii; assembly: GCA_013399365.1. NCBI lineage: Eukaryota > Metazoa > Chordata > Aves > Columbiformes > Columbidae > Pampusana > Pampusana beccarii. The sequence goes on along the minus strand of VWYH01005381.1, from coordinate 239,034 downwards.
AAAAACAAATTACTGTGCTTTTCTGTACTCTTCATTAATGATGTACTTCACCAGAAAAAGAAAAAGACAACCAATGGGAACGGAACCAGCTTTGCAGGCTGAATTGGTATTCTGCTGTGCACAGTATGTTTTACTCCCTGGCAGCAAGATGACTTGTTTTTTCCAATTTTTGATGGTAAAGGGTCAGGAAATACTATTAACTAAGACAAGTGATTAAAAAGAATTAAATTGAAAACCTTTCTCTGCTCAGCAGAAGTCAGCTTTGAAACCAACTTATATTGCTTAAGAGTGATTTATCATTTCACTCTTAAGTGATTTCCTTCTCTCCTCCACCCCCCAATGATAAACTCCAAGTACCACACACACAAAGGATATTATTTGATCCTCAAAGTTGTGGTAGGAAGATATATTTCTTAAAGCATATTTGGGGATGTCTCAGGTATTTATTTCATATGTGCAATAAGCCTTGCTCCAGCCCTTGTAATTTTTAAGGAATGGATTTAGATATGTAAGGAATAATTTTTCTTTTCTTTTTTTCCTGAGCTCCATGTTATCCAACAAATCACTACTCTGAAGAGTGTTTTGGGAATTCAGTATTGGCAGGTGAATACAGCAAAACAGAAACATTGGCATTCTCATTACTATACTGTTTCTTTTCTGACCTTAGAAAATCTACCTGACAGTACTTGGTATCAGTTCTAAGTTTCCAGTGTCCCAGATCCTCCTTAATGGTGATCTTTTTAGAAATACTGTAGAAAGTTTTATCATTTAACTTTTAAGTAAATATCACTTTTCTGTTTGTCTAGTTTTAGTGCAAAATCAAGTGATTTACGCTAGCTTTTGCAAATTTTCTGCTCTTGGGTAGTGAACAGCAAGATTTTTAAGTATTTAATTAATTTTAATGGGGCTTTTTTAATTCTTTATTAAAGGCTGTACTTGTATTAATTTCACCTTTAGAAATAGCAATATTCTAATTTCTCTGTTTTCTATGAAGATATTATTATAGAGATTACTTTTTTTCATTTATTTGCCATGTTTACATTCTTTGGGTCATGGAGAGAAGAAGAATATTTTTTACCTTGTCCTCGTGTTAGGATTTAGTTTTAGTATATACTGAGGTGGACAAATAATTTCGCTATCGACTCTTCTAAGTTACAATATTTAAACACCTAATTTTTAAAAAAACATTAAGTACTCTGTGTACCTGTGTTAATGATTTTATTTACACAAACCTCCCTCATGAACACACATTTTTGAAACAATAAGGCATAAAAGCAAGGCAAAAGGACCCTAAAAATATGTTCAAAGAGTAAACCCTATCAGTCTTACACTTTCAAGAAGATAAAACTATAAAGGAGCACTTGTGCTATCAAATATCATTTCTTCTGTAACCATGGGAACTTGAAATGTGTAGTATTCCCCTTTATGCATTTGTGGAGTGTTCACTATGAACAAAGAGTATGTAATTAATAATGTACATTTGTTGTTATTTTATACTAAAGCGTATTGTCAACATTTTGTTCAGAACAGTCCTCAAAACATCTGCTTCCCTAGTGACTTTGAAAATCAAAATTTCTATTTATGTGGTCTAAAATATATATTTTTTAAAGCCTGTCCACTTATTGTGGATTATAAAGATGCTTTCCATTTATAAAGCATATTACCATAAAAAGTGTGAACTGTCTTAATTGCTCATCTATTTATCAATATGTTGCTGTTAAAAATTGAAAACAACTTGGAGTACACAGCAAAGCGCTGCTATTGTAGTTATAATATGTAGGAAAATTACTACAAATTTTGTCCTGTATTCATGTGGATAAGGTTAATTCCCCCTTTCCTCAAGATTTCTTTTATTTCTTGACAGGTAATATATACCACTCTTCATCTATTTAACCTAAATATGCAATGATCATCATATTACCTTTCACTTCTTAAAGCCATTTATTTAGTATTTACTATTTTGATTATATTTTGATATACTGTAAAGTCTGGAAATGTTTAAATATCTTATTGCTTTTTAACCTAATGGTTTAAAGTTAAACAGAGTTTTGAATTCAGGAAAATATAAAGTATTCTTCTCAAGTAACAGCAATTTATTTGTTTTTAATTTTATACACTCTTGAGTGATTATAGAAACAAAGCAAATTTTCCTTCATAGATATATTTTATTGTACGTACATGTGTATGTGTATGATACTGAAACATATAATAAATCTCCATATGACTTTTTTCTTTTTTTCCGCTTCTGTTTTGTCATATGAAAACATAACTTTATTTCACTGTCTACTCTCCCTACCTGCTACTCTCACTTCCTCGGTGATGACATTTTATACTTCAAGAATATTGATTAAGCTCTCTCCCTTTAATTCTAAGTTAAAGCAAAAGTATTTGTTTATCTTAGTAATTACACAGAATTAGCTGACAGGAGGGGTTTAGAGTAAATTTATCATTATTATTCATGAAATATTTTTATATGCTTAGATAAGAGGACCTGCAAAATTCAAAATCGATGACTTAAGATATTTGTTAATAGTTTCTTACTTTGCAATTTCTTTGTGGATTTTTCAAAGATAACACCTCTTTAACTAAATACTAAATTCTAATATAGCTACCATAGTAGTACAAAAAAACTTTTCAGATCTTCATCAGACTTTGTATCTCTTTTATATTTTCTTTAAGAGATGTGATTATTTTTAGGGCTATTTTTAAATAGTAGGAATGTACAATGAATTAATTTAAAAAGTCTTGTGAGTGAATGAAAGGACAGTCTACTGAAAATTAGTCAATTTTTGTGGGAGATAAGAGTAAACAGATTTTTGCTTTAACAACAATAGATGTCTCTTGGAAAAAAAGAATCAACTAGCTTTTACTGTAAGTCTGCACATTGTGTTTTCATTTATGTTTTCTTCCCAGAATGCTGTTAAGGTAGTTTTTGGCTTTTGTGGTTTATATTGTGGCTTTTGTTTTAAAACAAAACAAACCAACCAACCAGCCAACAAAACAAAAACAATGACAAGAATAACAAACAAAACACCAAGAAAAACAGTATTAAAGAATTCTGATTTTTTGAGCTGAGTATCTTACAATAGTTAGTAGAGAAGTTTCTGTGTTTAAATGTAGAAAAATTAATTTCTTCTCCCACCTGTCACTGACACAAATGCAGACATTTGGCTTTCTTTGAGAAAAAGTTTTGAGCTTGAAAATTATTATGATAACTTCTAACTTCTGTTTTATTACAAAATATAACTGATAATTGATCCTCTATTAATACAGTATTGCAAGTAGCCCATGTCACCTTATGGGTAAAGTTCGGTGCCTCAACTCACAGACCTTAGTGATACCAATGCAAGCATGACTGACTTTACTCGGTATTTGTACTTTGTATTCACATTTGGTGTTACTTACTAAAGAGTTCTTAAGCACCTTACAGGCGCAAATATGTAAACAGATAGAGGAATTACACTTAGTTAACACTAAATTCCATTTGAATGGTTTCCACCTGTTAAAATTAGAACCAAATGATAAAATAAATTCAGCAGAGTCTTCCTAGAGTATTGCAATGAAGCTATGAGATTTGTTACAACTTGCAAATGTGATTGATTTTATTTTAGTATCACATATTAAGAAATTTCCTATTCCATTGCGTATATTAATAAGCCATTTGACAAATTTCTGTTGAAGCTGCATCCTTTAGCCAGATGTTACCCTCACTGTGCACGCTTAAACAAATTACTTCTAAATAAGAAAAGCAATATAAGGTTCAAAAGACAATGCTGGACTCAAATATGCTAGATTTCCCTATCTGTCTCTGAAGACACTTAATGACTGTTCTCAGATGGTTAAGCCATTTTTTCTTTTTCTGTGTCGCCCTATTTAGAAAAAAAACAAACAAAAAAACCCAACCAAACAAAAAAATCACCTTGCACAGTTTATGCAGACATGCAATTTAGAATTGGGATTATATTTTTCTTATGCAACATTTTAGAATTTAATAGAATTATCTGCTGAGTGCTTTCCTGAAAAAAAAATAAATTCTGGGAAGGCTTCCAGTTCTCATCACCTTTTACTTGTGGTGGCTACCTCTATTGGGAAGAAGATAACATTTCTAATTTTGCACCAGCATTGGCAAGCTTCCATTAGTTCTAAAGTAATAATGAGATTCTTGTGGATACACAAGGTCGTTTCCACTTTTCTTTCGCTTTGTAGTGGTTTTCCCTCTTGACCCTTCCTTCCTTCCTTCCTTCCTTCCTTCCTTCCTTCCTTCCTTCCTTCCTTCCTTCCTTCCTTCCTCCCTCCCTCCCTCCCTCCCTCCCTCCCTCCTTCTCTCCCTCCCTCCTTCTCTCCCTCCTTCTATGCATATGAAACAGTTTCAGTCGAAACTGCTACATAAAAATCCTCACACATTAAAATTTCCCCAGTTTCAAGAAGCACATTTCCTCATTATGGAAATAAATTATTCCCTGATTATCTAAAGATAAATCTAGAGATTCCACATATTTTCTTTGGCTATCTAACTATATGATGAAAATTTTCATTCATGGGGCACTGAGACAGATTTAAAAAAATAAGGGTTTTTTTTTTTCAGCATATTCTTATTTATTCACTACAAACAATGCTTTCTTCTTGTGCTCAGGGATTCTTATTTTCCAGAATTTGTAATACATGTGAGTTTAGTTTCATTCATACTGCCTGTATTATCCATCAATATTTGTTATTAATTAAAAAAAAAGAAGTTACAGTAATGCCTTTCTAATGTATACTAGCTTTGTCATCAAAATTGTCATTTATACCAGACAGTGTTGAAGATACAGGAGTAGAGAAATTGTTTTTGTAATGAACTCATAGAATTTATGTGATAAACTTGAATTCTGAATTCATGTTTTTAATTTGAAAACATTGTAATTAGGAAGTACAAGACTGAATATTGAAGGTAACATTTAATTTTTAGTCTGTCTCTTCTCAAGCATGATCTGCATGACTTTCACAACTTCTAAGTCAGGCTGAGGTATAAAAAGGGACATGTAATAATTTCTAAGCTAATAAAATATCTTTTTTGTTTTTCTCATAACTTAAAAAGTTCTTGTCATTAGAGACAGAAAGGAAATTATTCCCAATCTTTAACGTACTTTGACTTGAGAGCTCACAGAGACAGTCTGCATCGTTTCAACATATATATACATACTTTCAGAGAAGCCATTTACTTGCTTAAAAATATATATATATATATATATTTATTTATTTATTTGTTTCAAAAGGAAGCCTGGTAAATTTTGGAAAGCTTCTGCATGATCTCTACTTCAGACAAGATAATGTATAACGTTATTTTAGATAATTTGGGAAATTTTATTTAAATTTTATGACTCACAAATAATCACAGTCTGACACAATGTTTTCGCTGATCCATTCTTTTATCTTTTTTAAAATTAGTTTGATGACATGAAAATAAACATACTGTGTTACTTTGGTGCAGAAATTGTAGCTTCAGGAAACTTCTCAAAGAAGTAGTCAGTGACTAGAGTTGGAGGTTTTCTTCCAAAAGCAGACCTGGGCCATTAAGGTGATAAAGAAGTTGAAACACAAAAGATTAAAATTACCTTAAAATTTAAGTAAACATTCAGTGCAGGAAAGTTGTTTTATCTAGTGTGCTGAGGAAAAAAAATAAAAGAAGATATTTAATGCTTCTGGATGAATATGATTGCACTTTGTCACCTGCTGTTTACAAAGACAGAGTTCAACGGATAATTAACATGTAGCAGGAATATAAAATGAGCTTTTGGAGCCACATTTGAGGGGATAGGAAACTAGTTAACACAGAAGTGACAAACAAGTGGATTGCAGTTAGTTTGAAACGCTGAATGCAAATGAATTTAAGTCCCTAAATTTTATCAAATATGCTTGAGCATGGGATTCACCCACTTAATAATAGTAATAATATTTATAGTATTAGTATCGTAAGAATAATAAGGTATATTAAACTATTTTTTTAAAGACTTATCCTTCTCTCTTCCAAGTAGCTTTATTTTTACACAGTGGTGGCTGTATACTTGCACTGAGTAAAGAAAGCTCTGTCTCCTTAAAATTGTCAGCTACTCACCTGACCTTACCAAAGAGCTTCTGTTTTGTTCTTGGAACTTGTCATCATATTGAGCACTCTTTTAATATTTAATATTGTCTTCACTTCATAAATGACTGATTTTTTTTACCTCAGTGTTCCATGGGGTCTATAAGGCAACATGGAGATGACAAAACAAAACCACCCCACACCTCCCCCCAAACACACAAAAATCCCACATAGATAAACACTGCATTTTTATGTTACTCTTTTGGCCAGGTGGAATGCAGATCTACTAAAATGTAATATAAGTTATTTTCTAAACTTACAGTATACAAAGAACTTCCTGCAGATAATCTCACAAATAAATGTGATTCATGTATATTTTTGTTACACCCTTAAGAAAAAAGCATTGCACAGGCATCCTTCTTGAAGGAAAATTGCAGAACTGCTCAACGAGACTTTCAAACACAGACGCGACATTAAAATAAAGTAGCCTGTTAGCATTCCCTATTTTACTTCAGAGGCAGAATAATGTTACCCGTGAAGCCATTACCAAATGCTCCTCTTCTGTTTGACAGCTGGAGATACCAGGTTGTGTATAGTTGGTGAGGTGCAGTTGGGAAGGATTTGTCTGAAGGTAGTAGCCAAATTCATCATAACCAAGGGAGGGTTATACCTGGAGAAGGGAGGGAACTGGGGACAGCCCCTGCAGCCTGGCAAGCAGCAGGTGGGGGGAGATGGAGGGGTTGCTCAACAGCGCATTGCCAGAGTGACTGCAGGAGAGGAGGAGAATGAAGGATGCACTGGGGCTGGCAGAGAACTGTAGCTCAGAAAGTCACAGGAGGAAGAAACAAATACCAGTGATGGTAGAATTCCATAGTCCATCAAAAGCTGGTGCAAAAAGAGCAGGTTGGCTGCTATCACTGGAAGTTCTAAATTATTCAAACAACACAAATTTCCTTAGATATTTGTAGTAACAAATGAAATGTTTTAACATTCCAGAATCAGATTACAGTACTTGTTTGTGGAACTGAATTATGTCATATAATTTTGGTTTGGTTCAGTGTTTATATTTTTGAAGAGTTAAGTGTGCAGAAAAGACCTTTAGTCTTGCCCAGCAGACCATATAAAGCTATTTTTATATATTGTTTAATGGTTTCTCTTGAAACCTAACTTATTTTCTCCTTCAGAGTCCACTGACGTTTTCAGTAACTCCTATTTGTAAATTTTTTCCTCTTTGAGGGATATATAAAAACTTTTTTTGAGGAGACTTACAGGAGATATTTTCCAATTCAGCATCCTCAGTCACATGCAGGCAGTTACCTGAAATAATGTTCAGCCTCTGGCTTGTTCCAGTGATTTTGTCTGCAATGGCAAATTATCTATCATTATAGATGTCTCTCTTTTTAAATTGTCATATGAATAATTTTGTTTGTGGCATTACAGAAGGATAGGTTTTAATGTGTAAGTTAAAACATAGTTTTGTCACAGATTGAAGTTTGTCACTGACATTATGCCAGATTTGCTTTTGTGGCTGTTTGTCTACATAATGTTCCACACTACATTATGCGGTTATTTACTTTGCAAATGGTATAAGATAAAGCATAGCTTCTTTTGCTTCTACAAAATTTGAATATTTGCACCCAATGCAAATTGTCAACAGTTCAGCAAAAATAATTTAATGTAGAATTAATTCACTGTAATTAACTGGCTACTAACCAATGATGAAAACAAGATATCAGATAGCTTACAATGTTCCATTTTTATTTTATTTGACTTAATAGCTTTCATGAACAAGCATTATTTTGGACTCAAAAATCTTTCCCTTACTTTTGGTAGCTGACAGCCTAACAAGGGATTAATACAGTTGCTTCCTTTGTGGAAGAAAACAGCAGTTCCACTGGCATTTCTTTCCATGCACTTCCAATATCTGAAGCTTTTCAGATCTTGTCTGTTACAGTTTCGATGTAATTATATTCCTTTGCTCCCTGGACATGTACTCCCTTGAGAGCTAACTTCATGCAGGACTCCAATTGGCAATAATGGAGCTGATTTAGCTAAATGGTCAAGTGAATCATCACGTACTCTTGATATTCTCTGTTGACTGGCACCAAAAACTGGCACTGGCAAACAAGCTCCTGATGATAAAGCATGAAATAAGAAAGTATGGAAATGTAATTATCCATTTGTGACCCTGAACTGGCTGTTCTTGTCTCTGAAGCAAGAGATCATTGCATATACATTATCATTTGTATTGGGATGTTTTCTGGAAGCTGCAGTCATGAAATTGCAAAAAGTGCTTCAATGATCAAAGCTTTCATAGCAGTAAAAATTAGATTTGTTTACTGTGAGACAGAATGGAGACCTGTCCTTATCAGCTGAGAAACTGTGATATTTCTGAGCTTCATCTAACAGTGGGTGGCACGGGATGAGGATATGCCTTGCAACTACCTGTCATCTCCTATAGCAGCTGTTATACTTCTGTCCTTTGCTTAAGTAGATACTTCATCAGCAGTGATTTCTGATCTGCCTGCTATTCCTTGTAGCACTTTCTATAGCTACAGCAAGAATAAATGGTATTGAATTGTTCCTTTGTTCTTCCTCTTGTCATACCCGCGATATCAAATGTCTGGGGTGATGCCTTCTTTCCTTCCTTTGCTACTAAAGAACCTCTCCTGCGGGAGATCTTGTTTTGATTATACAGTACCCTCTTAAAGCAAGGAACATACAAACTAAACCCCCTCCTACTATTGTTTAAAACCTGAAAGTTGTTAACAAGGTGTTGCTCAGCAAGTCATCTCATCCATCAATGTTACTGGAGGACAAAATATTCTCTAGAGTCTTCTTTCCATCAGTTTGCGTTTCTACAATATTTCCTAAAAGGAAAATGAGACTTCAATAGCAGGGAAAAAAAACACCAAACAAGCAAAAAACCTTAAATGCGGAAGTGCCTAGAAGTGTTTGTTTTAATTATGTGTTGTCATGGAAAAATGAATAGTCCTAATGAAATTCAGGCGTCCAAAATACAAAATCAGTCCCACATTGAATTTCAATTATGCCAGTTCTGTTTTCAGTACCTCTGTCAAAACCCTGTAATAGAGATTTAGGAAATCCCAGCTCTAGCAGGCTGCAGAAAGCATGCACACAATTATGACAAAATTTTTGTGACCCTCTCTGACAAACGCTTTGCAGAGTGCCTGTAAAGAAGTCCCATAGTACCTTAACAGGTCATGGTGATCTAATATTGAGAGCACAAGCCACAGCCTGCACATATCAGTTCCAGTATCAAGTGATGGGTTTCCCAAGAAAATTTCAGTAGTCCAAAATTCTGTCTGTTCTATCGAAATTAAAATAAATGAAATTCCTTAAGTATCCAAATAATAAGAATACAAAATACTCTGGAAGTCTGAGCTTTTGCTTTACCTTCAGATCAATAAAGGAGTGACCTTGAAAGGAAATAAATCTGCTTAATCTGTCCTCAGTATTCCAGAAATACATGAAGGAATAAAATGGCTATCAGAGTTACAAGATTCTACCAATGACATTAAATGCACATAGAAATCAGGAAAGTAGGTTTTGCTGTTTTGCTTTACCTTGCCTCCTTCTCATTTTGAGAGAATGAGGAGCTGGTTTTAACTTTGTTCCACTCTGCAGAATGGTTCAGAGTTTTATTGATCATTTCAGTTCCTTTACTCTGATAGTCTTGCACAATGCCTATACCTTTTTTTTTTAATTGGTAGTAGAAACAGTAGTATTTATAAGATTAAAATTTTAAATGTTACTCTGATGTAAATGTGAAATTATTAATATTACTTTCTCATATGTCTCTGCATAATGGGATGAATACAGAATAAGTTAGGATGTGAATCTAAAGTGCAGCACCTATGCTACATTTACAATGTAGATTAACCCAAACTAGACAAGACACTTCTGGGTCAGAGTAAGAGCTCTGAGTCATGAGTTCTGTCAATTCCTGCTGGGCAGCTGAAGAGGATCCGGATGGCATCCATGCTCTCTGTTGCTCTGCTGAAAGCTTCTGCTCCAGGAGTGCAATGATGAAATGGTGTCGTTTCTACTCCAGAGCCACAATAGTATTAACAGAAACCAAAGGATATTTCAGTTTATTTTAATATATGAGACTACAAGCCACGGTACCCGAGAGGTCTGATTCACAATCCCTGCAGGAGATTTAGCTGCAGAGATTGAAGAAATTAAGTCCCACAAACTGTTGGTTTATTTTAACTACTGAACCAGGGCTGGGGGTGGGAAGCTGTGGGCAGTAACTTCTTCAGCTGCAGAAACTTAATCAGGCAAGGAACATGAATCAGAGCCATAGACCTGCTGACCTGTGAGTAAGCAAAGTGGGATTAATTTCTATTCTGTTTTATTTTGCCCTGATTTCCCATTTTACACAGTTCTCCCAACAGTTGTGACACCATTGAGTTGAATTGCCCCAGCTCCACAGCACAGAGCCACTGGCTCAAGAGGCAGTAGCTTCCTCATGAAGAAAAACTTGTTCGCCTTTCACCTCTGCCACATCCCCCTCCTGCAGGAGGTGAGGGCACGGCTCCTAGCAGCTTCAGTGGAAGCAGAGCAGGTGTGTGGTAGGGAAGGGACAGTAACTCTGTCCCATGGCTTGGAATGCTCTGGGCCCTCATGGCGGGACTGTGGATTTGCATGAGATTTGTAAAGGATGACTATGTTATTAACTGACTAAAGAGCTGGTTTATGCCCACTGGGTTGCGTGAGACATGCTTCTGAGAAGGACTTCAACAGAGAATCTCTAAAGAATGATCTGTCGTAGAACTCTTTAAGCCTACAAAGCGATTCACTTTTATTTCGTGTGTACATGCTAAATTGTTTGTCTCAAATATATTTATAGGGGGAGAAAGTTTTGTTTTCTCACGAGAGTTTTAGAAATTAAGAGAGGCTTTTCAACTATTATTTTTCTTTCATTTTATAAAGACAAGATGAAGACTTAGGCAGGGTAAACCACACATCATATGGTTCTGAGGCTGAGTTTCTTATCCATATAATACAATTTTTTTCCTTTTTTTTTTTGTTTGCATGTGAGTGACTGGATCCTAGCCATGGTATTAAGGAAATGTCAAAGTAGACATCTATTCTTAGTCTATAAGTCATTATTTAACAACTTCAAAGGTTTGACAGCTACAAAGAAATGAAGCACAAATACCTAGGTATTGATTTTGTCTTTTGATCTGTACCTACTGCATTAAATTCTATAGGCATTGACAACTGCTGAACTCGTCTTCAAAATTCTGTGAGCTTTCAGTCTTTAAGGACAGCTTTATTTCATTTTCTACACCTTTTTTGTTCTGAAATCTCTTTGTCATTAAACTATTACTGCAGTCTTAAGAAGAACTATTTAAAATTAAATCTGTTGAAGGTTATTCTTCCCCCGTGTCTGTGCTGAAAGATAATGCTATGGTAACATGTCATTGATCAATTTATGGACACTTGCTATCAATGGATTTCCAATATTAGATTTAGTTAGCCAATGTGAGTACTAATAATGTCACAAATGGCTGGTATCATATAAAATTGATTATAGATCAATAAGAATAGATCCTGAAAAGGATTTTTTTCAACTGTATTCCAAAATGCACATAATTATACTAGAAGAAAAGAAAAGAAAAGAAAAGAAAAGAAAAGAAAAGAAAAGAAAAAAAAGAAAAGAAAAGAAAAGAAAAAAAAAATGTTGTGCTTTTACTTAACTAAAAAACATTAGAGCAGTTTGTAGACTGCTAACTGGGAATACCTTAAATTTTAAATTGAAGAATTAATAGATATCAGTAAGCACTTCCAGAAATATAACTTACGTCTCAATGGAAGGTGACTATCTGACCCTAGAAACAGGACAACACTGCTATATTGCCATAGCTGGTGCTGGAAGCATGACTACTCAGTGCAAACATCAGTGACTTTTTCACTCAATTTATTTGCAAAAATATCTAGGCCATGTTTGATACTAATGTGATATTCTCATGGATATGCATGTGTACATGCTGTGTGGTGTTTTCCATGATGACAAATTCATATATAAAATTGGTTTCTAGGAGAACTTTTCACCTCCTTTGACTTCACTGGCAGTGTGTGATCGAGCCCTCTTTTACCCTAGTCTTTGTGGGAAGGGCACTAGGTGAGTGGTCTAGGAAAAAAAAAAAAAATCTATCTATATATAGATATATATAGATATATATAGATATTCCAGTCAAGTAATTTGGGTGGATAATATAATTGCCTGATACCACCAGCTAAGGGTACTCCATGGAAAAGAAACCCCTCAGATGATGAAGATTCAGCAGAGCTGGCAGAGAGTTTTGGGCGGAATCTTGGGGTAAGCCAGCATTTGTGGAGTGGCTTAGTTTGAGTACTTTGCTTCAACTGGTTTCTGCTCTCAGGTAACCCTCCAAGGAAGGTCTGCACTGCAACATAAAAGAAACAAGGAGCAACCCTAGGCCCTGGAGCCAATGGTACAAGCAGGGTACATTTATAATGGTTCTAAGTAGTTCTCTCTTAGGGCACACTGACCATGCCCGTGTTACAAGTCACTTTGCTCTGGGTCCCTTCAACCCTTTATGGTGTTTGAGCCCACAGACGTTACTGTTTTTTTCTTGTTTGAGTTCAAACTGCATAAAACATCAGGGCTCTTTTGTACCGACCACGTTGCTATTTTGTAATATGAATGTGAAAGTATGTGCTGCTCTGTGCTGTAGCTGGGGTATGTCTGAGGAAGCAAAATATGCCAAGACAGTGTCGAGAGACTGTTTTGGGTGATGGGAGGCAGCTGAGTATATTGTCATCTGTACTATGTCTTGAGAGCAGACTTGGGAGTATATTATGTCCAAAAATGAAGAGAGGCTTTACTTTGGGAAGAGCTAGTTTATTCACTCCAAAAGACAGCCTGGGATCAAAGTAACAAACAATGTGGATGATCAGGGATGATTCAGTGCTCAGTGTTACTTCTAGACATCTTTTATGTTCAGTGTAGGTGTACCTTCACCGACATTTACAAGGAACTTTAACTTAGAGGAACCAAGGATTGCTGAAAACTGTTGATAAAACAAGCTAAAACTAGTTTGAAAGCCAAGAAACTGCGGTTGTCTTTTATTTCTTCTTATTTTATGGGAAGCTAGAGATGGTTTGTCACTAAACAAGTATGTCGTATAATACATGTTATTTCACAAACTTTGACCTTTATAAGCAGGCAACCACACAGCTTTCTCACTGAGTGATTCTTACAGCATCCATTTCTGGAGTGAGGAATATGGTGCAGAGCAAGTAGTAAAACCAGAGACTTCTCATTCTGAAAGGGAGAGATGTGAGATGCATGTTAAGATGAGCGAAAGTAATATTTTTTTCTAAGCAATGAGAAAAAATAGCAGGAGGTGGTATTTGCAGATGATATTTTAACTGCAAGTTCAAGAACTGCCTCTGATTTAATTTCTCCAGTTTAATTTCTCCAGCCCTGGAGATACTGTAAATCATCTTTCTCTAGTTTTGTGAATCTAGACCCTCACTGCCTTTGTCATTTTTCACATTTAATTTTATATCAACTGGAACATATTAGGAAGGGCTAAGCCTTTATTTTGGAAAGGCAGGTTAGGACAAGCGAAGAAAAAAACTGGAACTTTTAAAAATCAGTTTGATCCGGTCAGAAATTTTAATCAAAGTTTTTGGTTCAATTGCAGATGAAACATTAGTAAGCAGAAACCTGCTTAAAGCTATAGTTTCAAGCTGACATGAAAGTTTCTTTTGGTTCAAGACTCAACTGTTCCTTAAGAATTTGATCTGTCTGGCTTTCTGTGAGGCAGAATTGGAGCCACTGAGGACACGCTGTAGGATAAGGTAGTAAAGTATATTGTGAATGACTGAATAATTTGTAAGGTTTGTTTGTTTGTTTATTTGTAATAGTAATATATAAGTAAAACAGAGAACAACTGAATTTCAGTGAAGCACTAACTGTATTTCAGCAGACTATCCAGCTGTAACCAGTGTAAGCATTATCATTGATTTTTTAGGTAAAGTTTCAGTGGCAGTAGATAAAAAAGGCAATGCATTTTTTTTTTGACCACACTTTGTCTGTGATCCAGCCAAAGTGAAACAAAAGGAACGAAAACTATAATGTCTCTTTTTGTAGGTACTTGCATAATGAAAACACTACAAAAGAAAGAGACCTTCAGATTTGTCTATTTGTAAGGAAATGACCATAATTATCCAGTTCCTTGATCTTTTTCAGTATAATCTATAAAGGCTTATTAGATTTCATGGGAGACCTTTCTGACAGTAAACTTGTATTTGATATTGAAGTGTCAACAGATCTTTGAAATGCTTCTAGTAATTTAAGACGTAGATATTTCTGTGTGCATTTTATTAGATCAGGTTGGGGAGGACGTAATTCAAATATAACTGAAGTGATTAGTGTCTCCTTTTGATTTTTTGGGGTGATTTCTTAAAGCAGATGTGAAATTGTAACGGTAGCTAGCTAACGGAATGAAGTTACTGGTAATTTCAGGTATAAGGCAAGTTATATAAAATATTTTAATGGTATCTTTAATTTTAGAGAAGAACCTGAGAGCTGTATATGTACCAATCAAGCAAGAAACAGGTTTAATGATGCAAAAGTTTCTCAGAGATATAATTTCGTTGTTTTGCTTATTATTTTAATTATTTTTCAATTTAATCTTTTTTTAAGGTGACAAATATAGTTTGGATATTGTCATGAAACAGTAAGCAGTTACATTACTATGCCCACTTATCATGGCCTTTAAGAAGGTACCTTTGTTCAGCTTTCCAGAGAGGAATTGTAAGCTGACAAGTAAAAGATCTTTCATCTGTTGAATTGAAACCTTCACCTAAAATCGCTTAGATTAGAATCATAGAATCATTAGAATTAGGTTGGAAAATACCTTTAAGATCATCAAGTCCAGCTGTCCAATTTGACACATCGAAGTCCACCACTAAACCATGTCCCTAAAAACATAACTTGAGAAACATCATGAAAGAAGTAGTAAAGCTTAAAATGACGAATATTTGAGGAGCCTTCTTAACTTTTTTCTTTTTTCTTTTTTTTTTTTTTTTCTGTTTTTCAGGTAGTTAATTTGCAGCTACCCTTGCTGTCTCATCCCAAAATGAGACATACTGTCAGATTGATTGACAGATTAAAGAAAGGCTGGTTGTTTCCAGAAAAAGGGAGAAAGACCACAGCAGTAACTTTTTGGGGGGGATAGGTTTAGCTTAGCTGCCAGTAGCTTGGCTAGAAGGACAGGCATTTCTGTGGTTGTCTGGCTTGAGTTACTGCTTTCTACTTACACCTTTACCTGCTGCCTGTGTCTCAGTCCTGGGGGGATGCAGAATTTACAGGCCAGTAATGAGCAACATGCAGTTGGGTCTTTAAGCAATTTTCTTCTGACCTTTACTTTTTAGGGACCTGGGAGTCAGATACTAATACATGTCTCAGCATCTAGAAAGTAGTTTGCCAGTTCACGCATCACTCTTCAATGTGAACTTTTGCTGCTGTTTCCGTACTCACTTCATCTCAGACCCAAAATCCAAACTTGAAACAGGACTTATTTCAGTTCCTTTAAAACACGTAGCTTTGGACTTATCTCTCTATCGTAACAAGTTCCCAATCAAATAATTATTTTTTAACCTTAAACAATTTTAATTTTAATTGTATACAAATATTTTCTTCTTATGGAGATTGAAAGAATAACATTAAAAGTTACTGTGCTTTGTTTTGGTGTTAGAAGGATTCATTATAATGAACTCAACTGCCTGTAAGAATCATGAAGCAAGAGTCTTCATTAAACTGTTCTAAATATCAGCACCTATTTTAATGTTCGAAGGCCTCCTTCAGTTTTCTAGCAGAGAAGGCAACCCAATATCATTACAGGAGAGTCAATAAATCCAGGCTGGGAAGCTAAAGGGGCATCCAATTTCAGAGTCAAGGGGCTTTGACAGTGAATGCCCTCCTAGGAGGTCCCACTTTACTAAATTGATAGAGCTCTAGCACAAATTTCTCTGCAGCACCATCACACAACAGAGAAAATGTCTCTCAAGTACCCTTTTTCCAGTCATTTAAAGGTCAAAACTAACTCCTTTGATTCCATTTGAAAGCCCACAGGTGTGGTAAGTATCTTAGGTTACAAAGTTAATGACTGATAAAGTTGATTCTGCATGACAGAAGGAATACAGAGATTTCTCAAACAAGATTTAGTTTGTTATCTCTGTTGCTAGCCCTGCTGTTTTAACCTCTAGTAATTACATGACAGCCATCCAGATTTGCTAAAAGATGTGTTGAAGTAAAACAACTTCATGCACTTAAGACTTGCGTATTGAAATGAGGCAAATGGGAGGATTAGGGAAAGAGATATCACTTTCTTTCTAGCTGTAAATAGGTGTCATATAAAGTTGCGCAATGCAGAAAGTTTTCCTCTCCTCCATCTGGGTTTCTCTGTTCTCTCTCATGGATGGAATGCCACAGGGCCACTCAGCAGGGTTTTGTTTTAAAGTTTTATTTTAAAGAAAAAAGCCATGAGTCCTTGTGATTTTGTATCTGGGAAGAAAGTGGAAACTACAACACAGAAGAATAAATCCTTTCATAAAAATGAAGTGATTCCCTGCTCCTGACTGCCCCAGAAAGATTGCTGGCAGACCTGGGAAGTTGACCTCTGCTGTGGTACAATGGTTGGAGCTTGGGAGCTGACAACTTCCACTATCACTGTCAGCTGAACTGGGGGATTTTTACGATACTGGGAAATGAAATTCCTCAAAGTCTGGATAGCCATAACATCAAAGGACCAGAGAGGAAATCTGTCAGGAATGGCCCACCGCTGTATTTCATTTTGACAGCTGAAATACCTCAGCTCAGTTGTGACAGCCGTGTATGGTCTGGTGAGGAAACCATCTGGTGGAAAATTCATGACCAGTTCCAGCAGGGAGACAAACAGTTGGGAGAGTTCCCCACTTGCAAGTAGCAGTGGTAAATCTGCAAAGTCCTTCACCTCTCTGTGCTTAACGTAGTGCTACAGAGTCAGTCAAGAAATTTAAAGCCTCATCAAAATGCTCTCAGCTACTGGTAGGCAGGAAGGGTAGAACAACATTTCACCAAATAAGCAAGAATATCAGTTCATTTTTTAATCTGGGATTAAGATTGAAGGCATTTGTTAAAAGCAGACGAAAACAAAGGCAAAAAGGGGTAGAAGTTGCATAGTGAATGAATGAAAAAAAAAAAGTTAAAACAGAGGAGGGGAAAAGGACTGATTGTGGGCAAAAAAAAAATAAAAAGGAAAGATTCAGTGAGCATAAAGGAAAGCCTATCTGTGGTCGAGCAGGGAATCCAAGTCATGCCCTCTGGTCTGTTTGTGTTCTCCTATAAAATCCTTCTTTGACCTCTAGAAGTGGTTAGCTTTGTATTTTCGAAAGTACTACTGCCACTAAATTGGGAACCCACACACTGAATACAGAAATTCATCCTTCTAGTAATTTTCCATTTCATTAATACTGTTTTTACGGATTCAGAGACTTTCGTGTTTTCCCAAGATGATGTTTTAAACAGAATTTATTTGTATTTGAACATGGCTGATTTTTTTCATCATACTCCCTTTTGTTGTTGATGATTGCACATTTGAGATTAGTAAATGGCAGTAACAGTCTCATTTTTTTGTGTTACTGTCTTTGTTTTTTTCTTGCAATGCAATTTCATTGAGGGCACTTGCTTAGAATTGTGATCATCTTGGATGATCAATAACCAGAAGTGGTAACTGACCAAATTAACATTTAGAAAATCAAAGGACTATAAATACGCTGAAGTTTTCTTACCATGGGAAATCTTTAAACATCATAAAATAACTCACAAAGCAACAGCCAAAGCCATCATAGTAAATTAAAATGTACCATTAACGAGAAAGTATACCCCAGAGTTGTCTGTATGGAAAATCAAGACTCGCCCAGAGTAATACTAACCACTTATATTACACTTCACATATTTCAAGCATTCAGATATGACAATTGAGTTGTTTTCGCCACATTGTTTCTGAGTGTATAGATGGCGTTATCCTTATTTGAGATGCATGAGAACTGGGAGGGAATCTGCATATTTACAACTACCTGTCGCCAGGTGTGAAGGCTTGAGAGCAATAATTCTAGTCTTTAATAATATATGTGATTTCTACTTTTTAAAAGAAAGTATATATATATATATATTTCATTCTAAGAATCCTTTGCTTCAGCAAGAGACGTTTGAGAAATACCATAGAATAATGTATTTTCTTACATATTTCATTCAAATACAGATAGACTATTGGAGATATTCTGGTGATGGGAACATTAGAAATGCCTTCAAGTGATGGCTAGGAATCACCTATGAAACAGAACACAGTGACCTAGCATTCTTATGTTTACGCATACATTTCTGTTGGAGATTTCAGTGTAAGTAGAATGATGTGAAAGGCAAGAAGGAATTTCCATTGAAAGTAACAAAATTGGTAACTATTGGTCAAGACCACGGAATAATGTAATTCTTCATGTAGTACTCTATAGTGTATGTGCATGTATGTATGCATAATATGTTTGTGTATGCAGTATTTGATTACTGTGTATAGGAAATGGATTAAATGCTACCGCTTAGGAAAGCAAAAGTTTGGTTTTTAAAGTCATGTGAACAGTAATGTGGAAGAGGGGTCAGTCAGCCTTTAAACAGATTTGTGTCTCTAGAGTGAGCTGGAATATTCTTTCTGTTCCGTTCCTGAACTAAGACAATGGGAATGTTTCAGCTTATAAAAATTTTCTCTCCTCCCTCCCTTATCTGTGAGTTTTTGCATTGTATGTTACAACATCTCTAGTTAGGAAAACACTTATGTCACCTCTATGGCCATGATAATTTTGTTTACTTGATGATTTATTGTTGCCTTTTCTTGAAGAGTATCTTCAAATCTCCTATGTACCTGTGATGGCCATTCCACATTGTCTCTTCTAAAAAATTCTGACTTCTGAGGTAAGAATTGAGATTTGTAAATGCTGACCTCCCATTTTCAGTTTCAAGGACTGGGATGCTCTCTAAAGTTACAGTGATAAATTAAATCAGAGGAGATTATTCTTATCTGAATATATATTTTCAAGGGAACATAAGTTTGCTTGATAGTAAAGCGTGGGAATTAAAATCAATTATTGAACCACTGAACAAGTACAGCGTGAGCAAACCTCATCAACATGCTACACATCAGAGGGCACAGAGATGGCCGCTCAGTTCTTGGCTTATGCCAAGACTGCCAACAAAGGCAATAATTGTGATAGACTCCTTGATGTGAAGAACTGTCCACCAAAACCAATCAAGAAGCAGCTGCCACATAGGAAAGCATTTAGGTA
Source organism: Pampusana beccarii (assembly GCA_013399365.1). Lineage (NCBI taxonomy): Eukaryota > Metazoa > Chordata > Aves > Columbiformes > Columbidae > Pampusana > Pampusana beccarii. Next base: position 219,590 of record VWYH01005381.1, on the reverse strand, counting down.
ACCAACACCTGTGGCCTTATTTAAAATTACAATTAGCTGTTTTGTTGGAGAGTGCTTACCAATTCCAAGAGAGATTTACTTTCCTTTTTTCTACAATTGCTGACAGATAGTTATATATCATGTAATTTTTCTGAAATTTGTTTTTGTTTATCAGTGCATGATATTCATTTACTAAGTCTGCTTTTGAAGGATTAAGAATCTTTTTTTTCTAAGTGCTGCATGTGGGTTTGATATTTCAGCAGCATCTGTGCATAATGTGAATTGAGATGTACTTATGCTGTTAGCTTGTTTGAATCCTTTATTTTCTCTGACCATGAAACATTCCCCCTTGTGACAGAATAGTTTCATCTCAGAGGGTTACTACACTTAAAACACAATCGATAAAATAATAAACTATAAGCAGGCTATATGCTTTCTATTTTTCTCACTGCAACATCTATAAAAGTAAGAAAGATGGAAAGAGGAAAGTAGTGTTTTCTACACTGTGAAGTGTACCCTTTAAATAAGGGCTGAAAATGGAGGTATAGAAGCTGAAATGTCCACAATTATTATGCTGAATGGGAAACAGGTGAGCTTGAGAAACTGTAATGAGGGAGTTTCACAATTAGACCAATAAACTTAGCAATATGTTTGTTTGGTTTTGAGTTGTTGTTGGACTTTGCCGTTTAATATTTAGTCTTTTATCAAGGTCCAGAGATTTTTCTACCAAGTAAGCATCTCTCCATGTGGCAAAATTTTCTCTTAGCAGAGGAAAAACTGGAGGGACTGTAGAAGAGCTGCATTACCTGCTTGAATTGTTACCTGAAAGCAGCAGCTAGTTTGAGGTGGAGTCTAATTTCATATTTTTTTCATGCAAGTAAGATACAGGAGCAGGCTTTTAATTTTAAAATACTTGAAGCAAAAACTTGGTGAGGTTGCAGACAGCTGAATTTTCTCAGGCTTTTAAAGGCCACTTCTGTCTTCCTTTCATTCCTATTCTCTACATTTTCTTGAATTTTTTTTATCTTTCTGATTTTCAAAACAAGTTAGAAGTTACCATTAGGGCTACCTTGGTTTGGGCAATACATAGAATTATTAGTCCTCTAGTTATATGTAATAATTGTAGGAAGGAAAAAAAAAAGACTGGTATATTGTTTTGCTATATCAAAGATGCTACATTGATGGGTTTTTTTAAAGACAAGCCATTGACTAAAATGGAGGGAAACTCTTCACTCTGAAATTTCTTGAGCCTCCAAAAAGTTATTTTTTTCTCATTGGATCAAATAAAGCCTCTTCAAAATAATGTGTGTGGGTGTATGTGTGGGGGATGTTGTTTCTATTTTTGGTTTGGTTTGGTACAAAGAAAGAGAAATCAACTGAAACCACCTTTCTAGAATTGGGAATTCTTACAGCAATGAGAGAGCAACAAATACTCACCCAGGTTCCTGTACTAACAACTGTTTGCGGACTAGAGTGTGGTTCACTGCTTATAAATTTGAACTTTTAAATAATTTGGAGATAGTGACATGATAGGGAAACTCTTTAGACAATAGAAGATAACAAAAAATAGAACATATAATAACATATAATAAAACATATTACATATAATAAAAGTCCTGTGTAAAAATGTGGTAGTAAAACAATTTTATTAATCCAAACCTAGTAATGATATGATGCATGAAAACTTTTTTTTTAAAAAAAGAAACTTATATTTTTGGAAGAAATACAAAAGAGTTTTAATGTTGTTTTTATCTCTGTGCTCTGTCTTTGGGGAAAGACAGTAGAAAACAAACATGACAGTACATTAATTCATTGTTTCAGTAAAAGATCAGATACATTCAAAATGCACATTTGTTTTCTTTCTTTGACTTTACTCAGTGCAATAGGGGGAAAGACCAGCTTTCTGGTAGTAGATGAATGTTGCAAGTACATAATAAACCCAGATCTCCAAACACATCAGTCATGTGTCATCTGAAATATGCACTGTGTCTCACATTGCAATTGCTTCCCCAATATTCATGAAACATTCATGCTGGATATATGCAGTACGTAACAAGTGGATAGATGTGACATGAAACAAAAACAATAATCAAGACTTCAGTATAGGGAGGCGAAAACAGAGGCAGAATAGCCTCCATTTCACCTTTACATATGCAATTAGAAAATAAATTGATTACAAATAAAGTATGTGAAACTTTTCTATTTACACACTTGCACACACATACATACAAATACAGGCACACAGTTACACATGCACACCAGTGCTCTCTCTTATTTCTATTCAATCAGTCAAGTCAATGAAGGGTTGAGTGTCTAGTAACTATTTTTTTTTTTTCCTACTGTAAGGGGATGACATGGCCCTCTAATCTTGGAGGAATCTTAGTTGTTAACAGTGAGTTTAGCTTCTTAAGGTCATGAAGCAGTTGGATGTAAAAGAATATCCACATGTTATTCTCACTGCTTGAATTACAACTCTCTTTTTCCTGTTCAGTTAGTCAGTCCTGTTTATTTTCCTAGGAAGCTAAAAAGAGAAATGGCTCTGTACTATGTTTTGTCATCTCCCATAAATCCTCAGGAGGATGGAGTAATAAATTTCATTTCATAGGTAGACTGTGGAGTTTGTTTTTATTTAAAGTATTTTTATATAGCTTCATGTGTAGATGTCTGGCACATTTGCATGACCTGAAAGAATTTCCAGACTTCAAGGTCTGGTCGGGTTCCATAGATGTAGCCCAGGGGGACCTGATTCAAGCCAGAGGGGTTGAAATCTTCGCAGGTGTTTTCAGTTGTAAATTTCTTGGTTTGTTTTCCAAAACCAGAAAATAAATCCTAACTGCGAAAAAGGGCTCTGAGTCATGGCATTTTATTATCCATAGTCATGTTGCCTTCCTTGAGTGTTCAAATATTTTTTTCTAGTCTTATCAAGTAATCCAGCAACTAGAGCTCTGAGCTACTTCTGAAGTACTTGAAATGATTACATCCCATTTTAATCCTTTTTGCAGGTAAAATAGTGAAATGTGTCTGTTACAGTGATAGCTGATAGGCACAGAGCGTGTCTGTCTTAAAAGAGACTTTGAAACAACCACCTAGTGACCTTACAGAAGAGAAATGCAACACATACTAAATCAAACTTTTCTTGGTGGCGTACCTCCTCTGCCACTGTACGATTTGGTTTCATTTCACCATCATCAAGTTCACATGCAAGAGGTCTTTTTCAATGCTCCTTCCAATAAAAACTCTTAGCTGTTGCATAAGACAAGTTTAGGAGGGGTTTGGACCAATAGAGATCCAGCCCGGCCCTCGTTAGAACCTGCCAGCCGTTGATTTCTGATCCTAGGCAATGACAGCAGCATTTGAGATAGGTGTCAGACGAGAGGAAAGAAGGAAAGAGCAGAGGCACATGGTGATATCAGCTGCTCAGCTCACTCATGGAGGTGGTGAAATCTCCATGGAGGAGGATGGGCTCCTGCACTTGGTGTTGCTGTAAAGGATTCAGATAGGATGTTGTGCTGGGGGTGTCAATGCTCACCCTCTCCAACATGGAGAAATCTGAAGAGGCTGGGTTGATATGATGATGGACAGCAGAGTCCAGCAGTCAGGAAGCTGCAGCAGATTTTTTCTCCTTGGTTTGGATATGGATGTGGGTGTGGAGAGAAGGAGAGAAGAATAGCTGAACCATCTGGTGTGCTGAGACTCCCACAGTGGCTAGAAATTAGCAAGATTTTTTGTTTCCCTTGTGAACTATGTAAACTTGCAAAGTGTTACTGTATCAAAATAATATTTTTCAAAGAGAAAGGTGTTATGTATGACATTTTAATATCTATTTATTTATTTAACCCAGCTACCCAAGTTTTATCCCACAGTAGACCAGCAGAAGGGATATTTGTTCATTCGCACCAGTGACTTCATAGTAAAGTGCTTCCTGCTATGTGAAGAATAGTTTTCGAAATCGTAGGTGCTTGTCAGTCTTTAACTGACTTAGAGAAGGCGTTATTTTTAAAATTACCATGTCAATTTAGCTGTGACAGTAACAGAGGCAGGTACCAGCAGTTTCCTTCTGATTATGTTAAAATCTCATCTATTATTTAGTTTAAAACTGACAGCATATATTAAGGCTTAATGAAGGCTTTCAGTAATTTCAAAGACCAGATTTATCTTTGCAGATTTTAGGATGTTTCTGTCATTTACGAGTGCTATGATTTGAACAAAGGTTAATCTTGGGAGGAGTTTCATCCAAATTATTTTAACTTTGAAATAAGGAACTTTGAATTTGCAAAAAAACCCTCTTTGGAAATCAATTACATGTATTCTGATCTTAAAAGCAACCAGAATGATGGTTTGAGTTTGGATTTTTTTTCTTAAAGATCATATATTAAAATAACAGTACATACGTGAAAAGTAATAGACATTATGAAAATTAATCTTGTTCATAGTCTTTTTATAGCGCTCGTTAAAATTGACTGAATTTAAATGAATCTGTCTCCTGGAGCAAGGAGAATATTTGAAATTCATACTTCTGAAACAGAGCTCAGAGACAAGACGGTTTCCATTTTATTTGTTAAGGTAACACTAGTTTTGTTTGCTTGGTTGGTTTCTTGTTTTCAGTGTTTTTGGGGGGTTTGTTTTTGTTTTTTAGAGGAAGACTTGAATGATTATTCACTCTTTATGACTTTGCATGACTTTTTCTCTGAAAACATGTGAAGCTATTGGCTGATTTCAATCAAATTTGACAGAAAGCTAGAGGTCTCCAGGGTAATTACATTTCTTCCAATTTCATAAAGAAAGAAAGCCAGGAGAAAAGAAAGAGCTGGCTTTGGAGTATCATAAATTTGCCCTAGTAACTTTTGGTTTTGTTTTGGAATGGCAATTTTAAGGAAATCAGAAGTAATTCTGGTGCAAAAAGGATGGAAATGTATAAGCATATGCAACAAATTATAGAAAATTTTATACAGTCAAGTTAAATAAAATCAACCGATAGGCACAAAGTTTTAGGAAAGCAAGATTTTTTTTTTCATTCCACTGCATTTTCTTGTTCTAGCAGGGGCAAGGGAAAAGTTCATGGAGTTGCCATAAAACATAATTAGCTCATTTTATGAGGCAGTACTTGACAGAAGAATAATTTCCATTTTTTAATAGTGGTATATTTTTTTCAAATGCTCACAGTTCCATATTTTTCTAATTGCGTACTTTGTACGATGACAAACATATGGATTAATCTTTAAAATTGAGCAAGAGTTATGTTTCATATTTAATTTTTGCTGTCAGCTAAGGAAATGAGGAGAAACAAGTGGTTATGAATCTTTGAATAATTTTAATACATAAGCAATTCTGAGATTAATATCTCTGAAGAAGTGGAGACTCCATTCATGCTGTTCTGCCACCTCTGTTGCTGACATTAACTCTTCTTCTTTTGGAGAACAACACACAGCTCAATTTCAACCTTACAGAGAGGGGAATACCACCAAAATTGACATTGTATGCACAGGTTAAGTGTTGTGATTAACGTGTAGCAAGTATAAATTAGTTCTTTTTCTATATTTCCTTGCTTTTTAAGGTCATTGTTATTGAACCTTTCTTTTTTCTTGAGCCTACAGGAAACTTACGTATCTTTTTTCTTCTCATCACAATTTAATTTCATTTTTGCTATTAACTGATGAAAGAATTGGCCATAAAATACTTTGGATATTTGAGGTTTGAAAAGGAAATAGTAGCAACCAAGAGGAGGTGAGGCTTGTGGTGTGTATCAGAATGTCCACCCTGGTAAACTAAGGTCATTTGCTATCTTGCTGGTAGCAGGTGTCTGGGACAGCAGATTGTCTGGGCTAAATGTGCTGAAATTTCTGTAAAATGCATGCAGAAACAAGGAATTTCATTCACATGGTAAGAAAGTATCTAGGGCAGATATTGCATTCGTCTCTTTAATGTTATTTACAGTACAAAATAAAACTCTGAAGTTCTTTATTTAATTTATTTTGTGCCATGAAAGAAGCATTTAATAACTGACCTCTGCAATGGAACTTCTTCATGAAGTACTAGCCATCTTACAAAGCAGTCTGGCTCCAAGAAATGGGAACATCAGCTCTTCTTGCTCACAGATAGCATACACATCATATCAAGCTTCAATGAAATGGTGGCTATCTTCCCCAAAGGCTTTCTTTGTTTTCTGAGCTATTAGTAGAAATGTACAGGATGTCGTCTTCTGGTAGGGTCCAGTCACATCCTGATGAAATTGTCTGTAGGCGAGCAGTTGCCTTGCTGACTGTGGAGAGGAGTGGAATAACTATTATTTCTAAGAAAGACAAAATTCTGACTATAATGGGGAAAGAATTTTTTTACTTACAACTTAATTTTCCAATGTGTGTTAATTATTTCAAAGTAAGCCCGGATTATGCAGAGAGCACAAACAATGGAAAACTAGCAATTTGTTAGTGAAAGGAATCAGATGGAAGTGAGCAGGTGCAGAAATACAATTCTTATGAGACCCTATCTTTAATTATTTTTAATTCCTAATCTAAGTGACAGATTTAGTTAAAATCCTGAGAAAATTCAATCTTTAATTAGAGTACGTCCTTTGAGCGGGGAAGGTGATATAATGTATCCTTCAAATAAAACAAAGAGGATAATTCCTCTTTCGAATACAAATATCTGAAGTCAACCTTAATACAGGGATTGTTTATATAATATAACATTAAAAGGAATGAAAATTAACATATGCCAAGGCTACTCCAAGGTTGCAAGGCAAGCACTGGCAGCCTAGGAAATGCTGTGATCAAGACTGCCTGTGCAACACTGATTTGTCCCCTTCAGACAGGTGCACTAATACAGTCTTTAATTACCTATTCACAGACTAGTATTTCTGCACAACCTTTCACTTCTGCTGAGTGCAAAATGAGGTGCTGTTCAGTACTTTTTTCTAACTTCACCATTCCTATCAGCTTGTGACTACATCTTATATTTACAGCACACAAGCCACTCCTCACACTGAACACAGACAGAATTATTAATTTTCTCGTGTGCTTTTTCCAGGTCTTTCAGCAGTTATATCTTACAACTAGATCCACAAAGGGGCACAGGTATTTTTCTATATAGCATTGTAATGCCTAAGTTGTACCTGTCTGGCTCTCAGCTTAGATTGCACAACCCCGAGTTAAATTCCCTTTTCAGTGTGCGAATGCCTTGGGGTATTGCTGCTACAGGCTTTTGTGCAGAACGGGAAATCCTGGGCTCTGTTTAGATGTCATGGATACTTGCAGAAGTCAAGATATGTCAGCATGAGTCTAAGTCTAAGGGATGCTTATACCTGTCTGAACCCAGGTGCCTTCTGCTGCTTCTTGCTCATTGACAGAAAACACATCCAAGGGCAGTTACCTGAAGTATTTCTTTCTCCAGGTAAGGAGGATGATTCTGTCTTCTCTTGGGATGGTAAACCCACCATCCTCTTGCTCATCTCTTACCCGCTAGCTCATAGTTAGATACTCAGACTACAGGACACGTAGGTTTACATATCACCATTTTTCGGATGAGCTTTTATATTCTCAAGTACAGTATTTTGGGCATAATCTCATAACTACCAACCAGATAATGTAAAAGTAGCGACCCTGCCAATACCTCCTCCCAGAGGCCACTGCTAAACCTGGACTGGACTGACAGTCACTTGTAGCCTGGGGTGGACCGGGTACAGTTGTGGGGGACAGCAATAGAGCTGTGAGTGGTCATGGGGTTGTGGGCTGGGGAGTAGGGTCTGGGGGAGTCTTGGGTCAGGCCCCGTGGTGCTGGGGTTGGGGGCGACCACTGGGTCCCAGCCGCAGGGCCGATCAGCTGGCAGGGCAGCGCCCTCAGCCAGCACAGCCCTGTCCCATGGCAGCCAGCGAGGCGAGTCAGGTAGGACTGATGATGGCAGCCATGTTCAGCCAAGGGTCCTGATCATCTACTGTGTCTGCAGAGACCAGAAAAGCTGGGTTGGGTTGTGTTGACGTCCAGCTCAGTAGGACTCATGGCCAGGCACCAGAAGGACTGTGGTGCAACAGCAGCACAGCTTAGTCAGGGATCCTGGGATTGATGTGATACTCGGTGTAAAAGCAGCTCCCATGGGAAGTGGAGGCAGCCCCAGCTGTGGTTTCTTCTCACTTTATTCACAGTGACTGTCTTGAAGGTCGCTATCTGTGCTCTGATCTGGCCCAGAGCCTGGCTGGTCAAAGCCCCAGGAGGCAGGGTAGACTCCAGGGTCCTGACAGCCTGCTCTCTTCCCAGTGTAAAACTTCGAAGTGCTAGAAAGAGGGAGAGAAGAGAGTGTGAACACCTCAAAGCTTGTGTGGAAGCAGACCTGAGCGTTCCTGTTGCAAGAGGATTTTATTGTAAAATAGCTGTCTGTTTATCTATCTAAGCTTTAATGATTGATAAATCACTGACAAATTCAACTTTAAATCACCACTGTGATTGCAAGCCATTTTACTATTATTCTTAAGTTGTATAGGGCAAACTCGGGCATGATAATGTAAGTTCAACAGTTTAAATCTGTCAGTTTGGTCTTCAATTTGACACACCTAGAGCATGGCTGTGTAGAGGTTTATGTGCTGATAACAGCATTCCCTCTGTTTCTGTTGCTGTTGTGAATGCTCTGTGTCTGCAGGTTATGACCCAGATGTCTCCAATTAATTGCCCCCAAATAAGGAACAGGCAATTAGCAGCCATGAGGAGGAATTTGATTTAACAGTTTTTTATTACTGAGTGTAAGTAGTATAGAGTCTGCTGGTTTCTTCTGTAAGATTATTTTCCTATGGTGTTGTCTTTTTCCTCCTCACCAGACAGCTATGAGCTCCTATGTCAGATGCCTTGTGGATGGTACAGGAACAGTCTCTCTCAGGTGGCTGTCCTTCTATAAATGGGCCGGCATCCCACAGAGTGAAGGGATGACATGAACAGAGAGTGTTCATCTCTCAAGAGAGCTGAACCGTGTTTGTACAAATGAACTTAATGCTAATGTTTAAATTAGCAACCTCATGTTCTTTAAAAATAGTTGTTTTACATAACAGTAAGTAATGTCTTTGGTGTATATCATTGTTAACCTGCAACCGCTTCAATATTTATATCCTTTTGGGGTACAATGGTATAAATAGACATATATACATAAGGAGAGACATATAAAGGAACAAAAAAGTTTCAAAGGTGCAGATGGTAGATTTGGCCTGCACATTCACTCATGGCCAGAACTTACACACGTAACCTGCATTCTACAGGCCAAAAACTTAACTGCTGGGAACTACAGCTCTGTCAAGCACTGTCTGTAAAAGTCTGCGATGATGTGAAAACAAGGGTTTTCAGAGGGGTTAAGATCTTAATTATATTACAACAAGAAGGGAGAATGAGAGAATTGGAAGTGTCCTAGGTATGTGTAATGAGTAAGTAATGGGAAAGACTGAAATGCATTAATATTAAACCTTCACTACATAACTCATCCATATTGGACACAGCTGTCGATAAAATATGCCCTTACTCTTGACAAGTAGCTCCTGTGTTTTGCTTGTAGATTAGCTTGCAGCCCTGCTCTGTATTCTTTATCTTCATCACTGCACCAGTCCTTTAATTAGGCAGCGAAATCTTCCGCATAGTGATTAGGAAATCACAGTTAAGAAGGTGTTACAAAGAGGCTCTGGAAGCTGCTCAAAATAGCTTTCAGCTTTGGAAATTCCTTCATCTACTGTGGGAAGAAAATGTGTGTAGGATTCAGAAGAGCAGGAAAAGTAACCTTTGCTCAATTGATGTAGAAAATTGTTAGCCTTTAGTATAAGAATACTGTGCTTAATAAAATTTAGTCTGCAAGTGGGTAGCTCACAGTTGTTCCCTCTTGTCACCTGGCATGCAGAAATTATACTGAGATCACCTACAGAAGTTAAGGACATGTTCAACAGCTTCATGTTGATGAAGATTTTTGATTTGAAGATAAATTATCTGACATTCAATCCAAATATATTCAGAACTTCAGCTACTTACACTTGAATAAAGTCTAGATTAAGTCTAGATTTGTTCTTTAAAGCACTGCTTTTTGTAATGCACTTTATCCCACTGTGGGTTTGTTTTGGTTTTTCTGCCTTTGGAAACATAGGTACTTCACTTCCTGGCAATCAGCTAGTATTAACTTTTTAATTTCCCAGCATCAGTCACTGACTGTTGCATGTGGGAATATACTCATGCACAGTGAAGCAGAGTAGAACATAACATTAGTATTGTCAAAAAAAAAAAAAAAAGGCCTTTTTCCTTGAGCTTCATGCTTTCGATATTTATAGAGAAGTCATGTTTAGTGCTTCTACTGAAATACTGTTAACTGAATCTGGAAACTGTTGTGCCTGTTGCCTGCAAAAAAAGGGGTAAAATCTGGGTTTTTTTATATGCTACATTATTACTGTACTATCTGGATACAGACCAAATTATAAACAGAGAGAACAAGGAGGTTTTGGGCTAGAGAAACTGGCTCAGGACAGCCCAGTGGTCAGTAAAGGGCTCATTCACTTCATCCTTCCTGCTGACTGCAATGTGCTTGGTAGCCATGTGAGAAGGAGAGTCTTCCTAACCTGGCTGTGTGGAGACAGAAGAAGATGGAGATCATCTGCTGAGGAGGAGAATGATGTTCTTGCTATAAATATATGTGGAGAAAAGGAGGAGGCCACCATTCTTCAAAGCATCTCCTATCTTATTTCGCTACATGTTTTTATATCTATAGGTTTCTTATAGCTGTCAGAAGTGTCTACTTCCCAAAGCAAGGTGGCTTTTTTTTTTTTTTGGTGAAAAAAATGACCTACAAAACTTAATCTTGGTGTAGATGAAACAATTTGGAGATTTCTTCATAGTGTCTAGACAGTAGAAGAGGTCAGAAGGGTCTTTATGGCCAGATGAATGAATAGAACCTTTACTGTTGCATGCAGAGTTCATCCTGTTGTGAGTTGGGTTGGGGAGACTTTGGCTGGATTTAATTTTTTATTATTTTCTTCTTGTTAAATTTTTCCTTTCTACTTTCTTCTGATATAATGCTATGAACTGCAGGGGGATACAGCTTAAAAATATCAGGGATGAAGACAATTTAAATTATAGCTTCTTTCTTACTTCAGTGGTAAAGAGTTCTCTTTAATGAAGAGAATATATGTGATCTGCATTACTTGTTTATTACGGGAAAAAAACTTCTAGTGTTTTTAAATTAATAACTGTACAAAGAGTTATAAATATAGTGTGTGTAGGATTGACTCTCTACTCAATATCTGTTCTTTCTGTGTTTTCCGGAGTGTAGTATGTGTTATTAGGGCAGGATTTAGATGGGAAAATTCTTAGTCTTTCAGCAATAATATTTTTATGTAGTCACAGACCTCTCTTTTTAATGTACTGTATCTGTTGCACAATGTATTTGTTCTCGAGACTGTCAATAAAGTACAAAGGAAACCACTGGAATGGGAGATGAGAAGGGTCTCAGGCTGGCTTCAGATTATTGGAACACTGGTCTTGCTTTTTACTTGCTCATCATGTGTGTTAGTGTATCTTAAATCAGAAAAATACATATTTCCAGGCTAAAGTGCATGTATAGGATTAGAGAATTCTGGCATTAAATGTACTTGTCACTTAAAAATGTTTTAAGTTCCTTACACATTAAATGGGGAAATTGGACAATACAGAGTCAAATTCAAGGCAAGCAACATGCTGTAGGATAAAATATACCTCAGAGTCAGTGGGTAACACTGAAATTTCTGTGTGTTGAAGAGAAGAACATTAAAAAGAGGTGAGGGGAATAGGAAAAAAGGAAGATGAAGAAGGTTCTGATGTTTTTCTTCCTTCTTGGCATAAGTGTCGACTTGTAGATTTGCAGTTCACTGTCAAAGGCTGCTGTTTGGCTCAGATATCTTGGTAATGCACTTGAGCAGAAGGAGGGGACTTTTCTTGCAAGGCAGGAGAAGTGTTAGTAACCTTTTCTGAGTGGGGCTAGGGCACAGTTTAACTTGCTTGGGGGCATCTGCACAGAGCTCCCAGACTCAGGGTTTTTAGGGCGCTAGGTTGGGTTTCACACCATTGCTGCTGGAGTCAGCTGTTGAGCAGTCAGTGCTGTAAAGCCCAGAATAGAAATAACATCACAGAAGGTAAGAGAGAGTTGCCTGGTGCAGGGCTGACAAGGAAAGGAAAGAGGAGAAGAAATCATATTAAGGTGCTGCTACAAAATGACTGGTATTTTCCTATGTATACTGCTCAATCGCAAACTGCAGTTCTGTTCCTCCTCAGACTCTTTGCTTTTGAATCCTGCCTCTCATTTCAGAGGATGGGTGAACATTTTTGCATTAAGTATTTCACAACATGAGTATTTGCAAGCAGGTTATAGATTCAAATGAGTAGCCTAACCTCAACCTCCAGGCTAGGTAGCTAGGCAAGCCTGGGGTTGGGTGTTTCTGCTACTGAATCTGGACCACTCTGCAGCAAGTTTTATCGGGTGAGAGAGAGAACAGGGAGCATTTGCTTCTGTGACCTGCTGTGAATTAGGCTTCTTTGGGAGTGACAGGAATCCTAATGAATGTTTATGTTTATTTTTTATCAAGTTGTTTTAGAGTAACAACACTGAAAAGCAGGATCCAGACTGTAGGATACTTTTCACTTCTCACTGAGCAACACAGTCACATGTCTACATGATATGCAGATTTTTTGATGTAACTTTCAAGTCCTTAAGCTATAGCTGAAATGAAAAAGTTGTTCACCTATAATAGCCCTTTATTTGATCCAGCATAGCATGATCTTTATTTTAGTTTGGTCATCAGTGCATTATTGCCATTTTAAAGTAACTAACTTTGACAACTGTTGGATAAAACAAACATTGAGGAAAAGGACAAATGTCCAATTTTTCCAATCCATTTTTTTCTCTCTCTCCTTTCTTTCTTACTTTTTTTTTTCTTAAATATAAATTTGTGTGATGCCAGTAGAGAGAATTGGGAAGGTTGCCATTCTTTCATTTCTTGCCGTTTTATATAATTTTGATTATTCATTCCCTGCGTTGTTAGGTAAGCTGCTTTTCATAGGAAGTACTCATTACTATCATTTTCCATAGAACATGTCATTTTTTTGTTCAAAAATGCTACTTGTAAAATATATAACAATAAATAGATCCCAAGTGTTAGAAACTAAACATTTATAGTTAGGCTTCTAAATAATAGTGATTTTAAGGTAACAAACTGCATCCTCCAGAAAAATTTGATTTCTGATATGAATGGCATTTACTTAACATAGTGCGCATTGTACAAAACTTCAGAAAGCTCTTAGCAAAAGAAAAAAAAAATCTGAGTTTTCAGTCCAGAGATCATAGCAGTTCCTTTGACTTTTTCTCTCAGGTTACTTAGAACTTGTGCCAAGTTTACCTTCCTCCTTTTTTTTTTTTTTTAACCTCTTCACCAGGAATGTTAAACACCTGAAAAAAATCTGAGTGTGCATGTAGAAACACAAATAAAGTTTTATCCATTCTTTTACAACTTGAAAACATAAGCTGTTGAAATGTAATGGCTTGACCAAGAACTAGTTCCTCACGCTTACATTTTGAGATGGTAGTTTATGAAAAGGGGACACTTGGTGCCAAACTTTGTAAAAGCTTGATTGTGTCTATGTAATATGCTGCAGGCAGTTTAAGCAAACAAGGCATGCTAATTCTGCATACACTTTATGAGAATGCCTAGAAGTATTTCGATTGGAATTATACATTGCTTGGATAACCTGGGAGTAACTTTTTCCATGCCTGCTTTACTTTAGGGGAACATTAGAAAACAAACGAGGGAATAATTAATTGCATTTCTCTGCTTCATTAATTTCACTTTGTGTCTTACATTGAAAAGGGTAGTAGTGGTGTACCCTTGTACCAGTTAAACATATGTATTAACATAAATGAAACTGTGAAAAGTTCAGTATTCCTGAAGAATCTTCCCCACACTGTCACTGAATTAATATACTGGATTTTCTTAGACACAAATGTCACACTGACATAATCACAAAAGTGTTCTAGGGCTGTGCTTTTTCCACTTTTCCCTTCAACGTTGTTCCATTTGAAGCATCTCCTACATGCCATTTGCCTTAGTAGGTATGTGTGGTGGGGGTGATCTTCTCATTTTCTTCTAAAGACACACACTCTGCCTCGATGACACTAGTCCAGTTGATCACAGTTCTAAGACAGCTTAAGAAAATAATTTTTTTGTGACTCACTCAACTTGTGAAAACTGAGTCCTTCATATATAATAAAATCACATTGTGTACAATAAATCTTTCATGCAAAAGGTTCGGCAATGATGTTCTTATCTGCAGCAGTATTTGGTTTTAGAATTTAAGCACATTTTTGAACATGCTATATGAAACTCTAAAATAATTAATACATCTTAAATAATTAGGCTTTGGCAAAGCTGAAATTCTCCCAATGGCAGACAAATAACTTCATTTACACTATTTAAATGTATTTAATTATAGCATTGTCAGCTGCACTGCCAAGTTATAAAACGGTGTGTGAAAATGTTTTTTGGCTGTGTGGCCTCTAGCATGTAACACTGGAAAATTGATTTGGAACTCGATGAGTTAAGACTTTTTGCCTGAAGGCACAACGATTAGGTTTTCCTTTCATGTGCCTCTAGGGGTATGTACACCATACCCCTCACGTAATTTTCTGCTCCTTTCTTTACTAATGGCTGTAGTACACAAATGAGTTTGGTCTTTTTTGTTTCCTATAGTTATTAATTGTCCCGCTTTTTTACTTAGTTTTAATCTTCCAGTTATTTAAGTAAGGTCATTGTAAATTTTTCATCTCTACATGTCCTGATGAAGTATACCCACTAGAAAAAAAACTGCTGTATTTCTTCAGAAAAAGAAGAATCCTAATTAAAATATATATTTATATTTAATGTGATGTGACAGTTGCTGCTGTTTTTCATAGCTGTATAGCTCTTCTAGATAAAAAATCTAGATGGAGTTTCTAACACTGTAGGATGCATTGAATGGCTTAATAGCTTCTGGAGAATGCTTAAGGGCACTTTCAGTTGTTCCATTAAAAAAAAANAAAAAAAAAAAAAAAAAAAAGGTTTAAAGCAAACTACACTCCACACTTCAGATTGGAACCCTCAGTTATTCCTGCACTTTGAATGTAAGCATATTTTGAAAGCCTGAAGGTGGACAGCAAAGATTTTTCTGGATCAACTAAAAAGCATTGGTGATAAAGCCAAGTGATTGTGGTGGAATTATTTTCAACAGATCATGAGAAAGCTGTGTAAATTAAGGTAAAAATAGAGGGTGGAGGAGGAGAATGGATGATACCACAACTGTGCTTAGTCCTAGTTTTTACAGCATGGTTAAATGAACTGGCAGAACAAGCCACTAAAATAGCATCCATTTAACTCCTTGTCCTAAATCTGGAGGTGAAGATGTTACATAAATGAGGAGAACAGATAATTTCTTTACATGTTCTTAACAAAGTGTTTTTGACAATTAAGACTGGAACTAAGTATGGCTGAAATTTTAAATATTCATGTATGTTTAATGGATTGGTCATTATTCATATAGCAATGATTTAACCCTTGGGACTTCAGATACCTTTGGCATTTCCATTTCCAGCAACAGCACAGTCGACTTCCACTGCAAAATACTTGTGTGCCAGACACAGGAGTTATTTGGTGCAGACTTAAGTACCTGGGGGTCACTTTCTAGGCTTTTTAGGTCGGTGGAAACTTCTCTGCCCACTGAGATATAAAAACACAAACCTAAGTTCTTTTGCTCCCCCTGCTCTTTCCCTTTCTCCCAGCCCCCCAAGTACTGTTTTCCCATTAAGCACTACAGAAAGAATAAGGATATTTTTCTGCGAATTACTATAAGCAGCAAAAAATGGGTGAAAAAAAAACCCAAACCAAACAACAACAACAAAACTTTCAAGAACGGTTTAGTTACTTTGAACTTCTTTCAAGGGTGTACAGAAGTACCCAAGTAACTTCTGGTACTGGGAAAGGCATAGCTCCAACTAAATCAGACCAGAAACTTTTATGGTTTGTGAGGGAAAATAACACTGAGGTATTAGGTGGTAGTTCTGTCTGTGGCATGCTGGAAGCTTTGTGCTGCCAGTTATTATTTCTGAAACCTGACAACTGTTGTCATAACCTCAGCTATTGCCACCACCAGCAGTTTCCTGTTATCAAGAAGGCTAGAACACAGATAAACAAAAACTGAACCAAATATTAGCTCCCAATAGTCACCACAGTTGTTATCAATTTTGTTCTGCCAGCACATAAATCCAAATCAAAGTACTTAGTTATGCAGATGTGCTTACAAAAGTGATATTTAAAGAAAGTAGCATGTGCCTTAAGAACAAATGTTTAATACTGGAGAGAGGAGAAGAGAGAATAAATTCACTGTGCTGTAATTTTATCCCCAAAATAATTATACTTCTTTAAAGGACTGTTATGGTATACCGTGGTAGCATTATGTGTGAATTCCAAAGATGTGGAGATGCAGTGTTTAAACAGAAAATTAATATTGATAGCTGTAAACTACAAAAATCACATCCTATTTTCACAAGAACACAACTCTGCAATCTGGAGGAGGAAAAAAAGAGAGGAGAGACAAGATTTTTAAAAGTCTGGTCCAGTGAAAATGAAAATTCAGTTGCTAAACTCGGAAAAAAGGAGAAGTTGTTAGCAAAGGCTATATATCTAAAACTAGGAATGGTAGAAAATTGGTGGAGTAAATGAGAGCATAATCTTTAACCAGCAGCTGGGACAGACAGTCCTGGAAGAGTTTTAACATATTATGACAAAAACGAATCCTGATGATTCTTATTATAAATAGTAGTCTTTTAAGAAGGATGTGGAAAAGATACAAAGACTAAATAATGTATTCGTTTTTGGTGAAGGAGGAAAGGCAGACAAGTAATGCACTTTCATTATGTAATGCTGAAATATTTTGTATTCCAAAAGGAAAAGGATGCTAGTGACTGTGTAAGTAAAACTATACAGGGTATTTTCTTAAAACTGTCTTAAGATGAGACAGAGATTGGTCACACAGTTGTGGAGCCAACGTTTCTCTCTCACCTTTGTTACTGTGCTGGTGATGCTTTGCTCTGTGAATTCAGTCTAAGAAGATCTTGTGGTCTCTTGTCTGGAAACAGACAGAGATCTTGCTCTCTCTTCTGCACACTCGCTTGATCCGCCTCCATATGAGTTCATCCAGCTTCTCGACTCACCGCCTGTGTCTGAAAGAACTCCCTTTAATTGGCGATTAGCTCGCATCTATCAATCTTATTGTTAGGAGGATTGACAGTTGAGACAGATGTCCGAGCTTATTCAATTAAAGCTCCAGTTGCATCCATTGCCAACCTTATGTCAGGTCAGTCCCTTCAAACACAATTTGCAAAGCTTCGAGCAGGAGCTTTTTCCATACATTTTCAAACCCATTCTCTGCAAATATTTTTCACAATTTTCTGTTATTTTTTCTGAGTGTGGTTGGAATAGAATTTTAACTTTGTCTGCCTTTTGTTATGTGCTGGTCTAGAGCATAGACTCATTATATTTGTATAGTGTGAACTCTTTTAAGTGTGCCAGACTGTTGTTTTGTGATTCAGTAGTCAATATCCATAGATGGCATTTCCAAAGGTATTATTAGCTATGTGCAGGTAAACAATTCCTTTTATTTATTTTTAAATTCAAATCCTTTATGTGAATTGCACAAAAGAGATTAGTTTCTCATTCAAATAAATGAGTCTCTAGCCAGATAAAATCTACTTGCAATGTGACTATTAAGGTGGTGAATAAATGCCTTTTGTACATCAGAAGGATTTCATTAACAAGTCAGAAAGGGCATTTTGACTTGTTTCCAACTTGGTACAAGCCTTTTTCATTCTCACTGATCAACACAAAGACAAGCAAGAGATTTTCCTTTATAATGTTTCAGAAAGCTGCAACAAAAAGGTGTGTGTGTATCTTTTTTCAATTGGGGGGGGCGGGTAGGGATGAAGCTAGTTTACTTTTGTCTTCTGAAAAATGCTGATTTTTTTCAAAAACACTGGAATTCTTGTGCAAAGATTTCATTACAAGTGCCCTCATGAACAATTTATTGATGTTATTAGCCTTATTTGTGAGCTGGAAGGAAGTTGTACCTCAAAAGAAGCTGGAAAGGATTAAAAATGCTGAAAAAAAAAAAACCAAACAAGTAGAGATTAGAACATCAATGCTGCTCTTTGTAGCATGCTGCAGTGCTACCACTGATGAAAGTAAGAGGAGCAGCATAACATTTCATAACTGAGGGAAATGATCTAACTGGTAGCTGAACTAAGAACAGGTATTCAGACAAAAATCAGTCTATAGTCTTGGATCACCATTTTCTTTTTTTTTTTTCCTCTTTTTTTTTCTTGTGTTCACTGTAGGACTGTGCCATTGTTGTATTTTCTAAAACAAGTGAAACATATTTGGATTCAGTCTTGTTGCCTCTCTTTTCTACAATCCCTTTTTCATTCAAAGGGGTTCCATATAAGAAAGTGGAGAGTCTGTATAGGTAAATTATTTGAATATTTTTGAGTCCCTAAGGGGTGGGGAAAGGAATTACAAGAGAGATTAAATTCATTTTTATACCGGTACTAGAGAGTTCAGCTGTATTTTGTGCAGTGTATCATCTGTACACTAGTTACTGGCATGTCTATAATTGAAATGTGGAGCTCAGTGTAAAATCCTCCTCAAAATATATTGGAGGCATTTCATTTGGATATGTCATATTTCCTTTAAAATCCAGCTTCATTTCATTTGGGTTTATGGGTATCCTTGTTTTTTCTTTTCTGTGATACAAGTACTCTGTTTATGGAGGCTCATTTTTCCTCAGACTGAACTGGTACTCTAATTGGTTCCATAGCTCATATCTGGCAGCATCTTTCAAAACTGCAAGAGAAGTTATGGCTATATCTCAAAATATTGCATGCTGGACTTTAATCAAACTGAATTTTAAATACACTAAAAAAAATATGATATACATAATGCCCTAGGCTATTTAACTTTTTAAGTTGCGTGGGTAATAATGTCTGGAGGACTTCCAAAAGAAAGAATTCCTTCGTTGTTGCTGTGAAGGAGTTTTTTCTCATGAGGAGCAATTCTTTTGTTCTTCACTTTCCAAATAACCTTGAAAATTTATAGGCTGATCAAGTGGGACATACTTAGTGAGAGTGTTCAGGGTCAGAAATTGAAAACTTACTTTTTTATAGTATCCCAAGTGTTTATGCGGAAGTTTTATGTCTTCCTTTATTCCAAGTTACACAAAGCCTTATGGGTTTCTTTTAACAGAACAACAGTACCAGAGTTTTATCATTTTTATCCTTATGTATAACCAAAGCTTCAAAATCAAAAGAGATTTTTTTGAAATTAGTTTTATGAAACACCGTGACTTGCTTTACTTGTGTGCATGCATAAGTGTGTGTGGCTTCTTACCAGATATCCAAGGGTTAACCTTTTACTAGTGTTATTCTCCGTTTCCATGGGCATTGTTTATGACAGGCAATAACTGGTTAGGGCCAGTGAAAAGATTAAAAAAGCTCATTGGCATTTGAATAGGTCCATTTGGGCAGTATAGTGGATATACTAAAGAATCTGGCCAAGCAAGACAACAGCTTTGCCAAATGGGCCGGTGACCAGCTGAAGGACCATCTAGCATTTTGACAAAAGGCAATTTGACAAAACTGATTGTCAGGTTATTTGACAGTAGCTGGACACAGAGAATTTGGGGAGGGCAGAATGCTGGATGCAGGTACAGGTGATAAGAGAGCCTTCTGTCTTAGAAGAGAAGGCAGGTTCTGTGCAAAGAGGAGGAAAGTGAACATTCTTGACAATTTTGACCACATATTGCTCTGCAATCAAGAGTAATGAGTGACACCAAGGAAGCACTTACAGACGTATATGATTTGGCCACATCTGTGTATTAGGGCTATGTTAACTACAATTGAGATAAGAAATTCTGAAAATTAGTCTCTTCTGCTTCAGCCTAGACTTAGAAAATATAAACTACAAACCTAGAGTTCTAATTCATGGTGCTCAGGTAGCTTCAGTATGTGAGTGAACACACGAAGTCCAGAAAAGCTATTGCTTTTTTTCCCCCCCCCGCCACTGGTGCAGTGAGGAAGTAAAAACTCAAATCTTTGTGGAATCCTTTCCTAAGACAATTTATTCCTAAAAGCTTTTCTGGAAAACCTAAAGTCAGAGACTGCATCTGATGTCTTTCCATACTGAGGAAGCTTAGCAACAAATGGAGCCTGTCTGGGATACAGACATAGCAGTACAACCTGATTTGATCACAGAAAAGCTTTACTAGAACTAATGTCAGGCAGAAGCAGAATTAAGCCGCTTGTTTCAACCCTGGAACAGAGTGTTCAGAAATGCAAGATTTAAGGCTTGTCGGTTCCCGACCCGAGCTGAGTCACTTATTATCCAGCTACACTCAGGGCAGTCCAGCCTCAGAAGGTTTATTGGTGTAGCACAGTGGCGTGTTAATGCGGCTAGACTGCTTCCAGAACAGGACGAATAATTTCCCGCAGCACTGTATAGACTTGCTATTCTGGGACCTCTCTCTTGATCTTCCTTCTGTGCTCTAATTACATAGCTGCTGATTCTTCTACATCCTTCATTCTGAGGACTGTGTCATGCTACTAATTTAATAATGCACACTGCCTCTTTATAACGTTAAAATTGCTTTGGTCAGCACTTGAAAATTTAAGTAGCTGAAATTAGTCACTGTAACTAGAGACCTGGTGATTTTAAGTGGTTTGGGGTTTGTTCAGATTGGGGCTGTGGTAGAGAGTATGAGGTGCCACTCAGGTTGCATTTTACCAAACTAGAATTGCAGGTAGTCAGTCTGCTGATAGAAGTTGAAAATATAAGGATTTAGGATTTTAGCTGTAGAGCCCTGTATTTTTCATTTCTCTGTGTCACTTTTTTGTCAATTATAAATGTGAATATAATGACGTAATTCACTGGAGTATTGATGCTAAATGCAGTGATGTTCTCCAGTGACAGTGACAAGTGGCAAGGACACTGAAGTGTCTAAACATATACATATATATATATATATCTTTTGAGCACTATCTGCTCTTGTAGAACTGGAGGGCACTTTCGTTATGTGAACTTGTGTTATAGTTGACACTATATACAGCTGAAGTTCAAGAGGGTTCTGGTCACCGTTGACTGAGTGGTTAATGGCCACATGCTAAAGATAACATTTACATCTCTTAAAAGAAGTCATCAGCGTACACCTCAAGTATGTTTTTAGTTCAAGTTGGGGGATAATGCATATATATGAAATAAGGCTTAAAATTTTTTGTAAGAAAACTGAGGTTTTCTCCCTTTTTCTTAAGGCTACTTTAGAGTGCCTGTAACATGTTACCAGCAATGAAATCTTTCATTAAAAAACACATGAATGGAAGAGTGGAATTCTAAATGATGGTGTTGACTTTATTTTGTCTCCTGTTATTGATACGTTTTGTGCACTGCACACATAGTAGCGTTCCAAACTGAAAAGTGAAGCAGAACGAAACATATTTCACCTTTGAGGAAAATCTGAGAAGCTTGGACTGGAAGCTTCTGGGTTTCTGTGATGTAGCTGGGCAAGAGCCAAAGAAGGATCTTGTTTTGCATTTGTTTTTCCTACTGTTCATAATGCCAACTTCAAAGGTCTTATGAGTAAAACTGTGTAAATGGTACAATGTTAATGGCAGAGTGGTAAACCAGGCTTGTCTGTTTGAAAATCGCTCACATCTTTTATAGTAGAGGTTGCCTGACATATAAGATCACACAAGTTTGAACCAAAGATTTATGGCTGCAATGTATTTAAAAGGACAGTATTTTAAGGGGGAAATGTAATTTTCCCTACTAAACCTCGTACCTCTTGCTGTGTGAAAGTTCTCATTTACTTTTGCTCTGTGAACCACACACAGAGAGGTATAGAAAAAAAGCTGGAGAGCTTTCTCTGGAGGTGATTGTAGATAGGTCCTTAAACCAAAACCAGGAGAAGGACTCTCATTATGGTAATTTCCTAGTTAATAGACAATTTTCAGCAAGCCTGTGTTGTGAATAACATTGAGTAGAAATTACGATTGTTGAATCTCTGTGGTCACTTATGTTTCAATCCTGAAGGAGACACAGTCTATGTGGCTTTATCGGACAGCAAAAGAGCCTTGACTCCTTCAGATTTTTTTGGCTCTTCTTCAAGTCATTGCACACCCTCTTGTTCACAGTATACATGCCCCATGGAAATTGGTTGCTGTCTCAGGCACCTGTACCCCTGCATTGCAACTTGCCTTGAGTTTGAGTGAGTATTTACATGACAAGATTGTGAATTGAATGCAAATGTTGCTTTTCACCTGAATTAGTTCCCTTATATTCAATGTGCAGCAATCACACTAAAAATAGTTGCTAGTATAATAATTAGTCTATTGTTAGCATTCCCTTTTTCTCTTCTCTTAAAAGACCTTTGAAAATGTTCATGTCCTGCCATCTGGCAGTCTGGTACAGGTGGTTATCCATAAGCCCTTATTGTCTGCTGTCCAAACCACCATCACATCTTTCTAAGATGTCTGGCTACTATCTAATTACTCCACAGTCTAGTTATCCTCCTTCAGTACCTCCATAAACCCAGATTCTTATTCTAAGCTCCTGCTTTATATTAATATGTCCAGACCCTCTCAAAGAGGCAAATTGCCTTTCTGTCCTGTTTTCAGCTGGGGTAGATGTGGTTTTCTTCCTAGGAGTTAGTAACAATGTTACCCCAGTCCACAAAAAGGGCTGCAAAGCTGACCCTGGCAACTACAGGCCTGTCAGCCTGACCTCGGTGCCTGGCAGGGTTATGGAGCAGATCATCCTGAATGGAATCACACAGCACCTTCAGGATGGACAAGGGATCAGACCCAGCCAGCATGGGTTCAGGAGGGGCAGGTCCTGTCTGACCAACCTG
>VWYH01005381.1:0-196321 GCA_013399365.1 Pampusana beccarii | reverse complement strand
ATGGTGTGTTTTAGATTCAGTGTGAGATGGATGTTGATAATACACTGATGTTTTAGTTGTTGCTGAGCAGTCAAGGACTTTTCAGCTCCTGGTACGGGCCTGCCAGTGAGAAGGTGAGCAGTGCACAGAAGTCTGAGAGGGTGCACAGTCGTGACAGCTAAGCCCAGCTGACCAAAGGGATATTTCATAACATATGACGGAATGCTTAGTGTATAAAGCCAGGAGAAGAAGAAGGAAGTGGGTGATGTTCAGAGTCACAGCGTTTGTCTTCCCAAGTAACCATTATGTGTGATGGACCCTGGCTTTGCTTGTGTGCGTGGCTTTTGTTTTACCTATTAAACTGTCTTTATCTCAACCAATGGGTTTTCTCACTTTTACTCTTCTGATTCTCTCCCCTACCCTACTGGAGAGGAGCAAGTGAGTGGTGGTGGTTAGTTGCTGCCTGGGGTTAAATCATGACACTTTGCTTCTGGTCCTTTCCCTCATCTGCCTTCTGTATGTCTCAGCCTTCCCTGAAACCCAGCTCCTCATTATTCAAGTTCACAGTGTTTATTGCCTCAGCCCTTTCCCTCAGCTAGGAAGCTGGCATCCATTTACTCCTTAGACACCTTCCATTTCCATTTGCCACATCCAGCACAGCTTGAAGCAGTTTGTTTTGCTATAAATTGGAGTTTATGGTAACATGCAATGTATTTGGAAATGTCACAATATTTAAATAACAAACTTCAATACCCATGAATAACAAAAAAAAAAAGCCATAAGTAATGGTAACAAGATGACTCTGTTTCTGTAGTCTTAATGACTTACATAGGTCTGTAACTGAAGTCTCTTTGGTAAACAGAAACATTTCCTAACTTCAGTGGGTCTTAGATCAAGCCATATGTTCTCAGACAGGCTGCCAGACCACCTACCATCATCCATCTTCATCCTCTATTTATTTTTATTGCGACAACTTCAAATTACATTTTTTCCTGTTTTATTCTCAGAACTTGTTTTGCTTTTACAACAATCTCTTCAAATAAAGCCTTTGCAAAGAAACAGATGGTGATCTTATTTTCTGTGCTGTGAAAGGACAGCACTTCGCAGTTTAGTAAGGAAAGTGAGACCCTTGTGGTATTCAGTGCATTTAGAAGGATAAATCAAGCATCAGAACACAGAGATGGTCCCTTTTCCATTAATCACTAGAACAGCAGCTATATGCTATTTTTACAAAATGGTTGAATTACATCTTGACAGTCGATGCAAAAAAAGAGTAGGTAATGACATGCCTTTTCCACTGACCACTATTCAATTTTTCAGTAAAACTAAGTCTTTAATGAGAAAATTTGTTTCAAGAACCACTATTAATCTTCTATTTTCTATGTTGGGAGCACAGATCATAAAATAACTTTACCATTGGATAAAACGACTTGTGGAGTACAGTATCTTTAGACATGAATAATTTCTGGTAATTGCTTTATCTCAAATTGCAATTAGGAGAGTAAAGATCCTTCTGATCTTGAAATATAGTTCAATAATAATACTACTTCTGAAAGTCTGTTCTATAAGAAAAAGGTCTAGAGAATGGAGATACTTGATTTTTTTTTTTCTAGTTGAATCACTTCTTATTGCGTGTTCATTCATACAAAATAAACTATGTTGCAGGGTTTCTTTCTGTTCTTGTTAACTACCATTACACATCTTAAAGTTATATATTTTCTAATAATTAAGGCATACTCTTTTTTCTATTCCTATCTGCTTTAGAAGTCACAACAAAGGCAGCTTAGTAAGTAAAATGGAGTTCTCAAATGTCTGAAATTTTTGAAAGAAAAATTAAGAGAAGAGTGTTTAGCTTCCATGATGGTGAATGTTAAGTTCAATAACTGCAGATGATAAAAATACTAATTGTTGTGCACACATAAATGTGATGAGAAAAGTTGTAATAAATATCCCATGCCACCAACAGTTTATTCAACAACAGCAATACCTGTTAGTCTTGAAATAACTGCTTCTTATTTCAAAGTGAGATTCAAGAGCTGTATAAGTATGAGGTTAGTGCAACAAAGAATTATGCTTGCTAACCCAGAAGGTGGGGTCCTGTCATTGTGAAGTAAGTTTTTCACTTAGTTTCAGTAAATGTCTCAAAAGGGAAATATTGCAAAATCAGGGCTTATGACTGCACCAATTCAGACTAATGTAACAATATCTGATCAGCTCTGTAACAATTACTAGACATGATATTAAAATCCAATATGTTCTCAATTGCTTGTTTCCTTCCTGTTTGCAGATCTTTTGTTTTTATATATGTGGCTTTTTAGTTGTTTCTCAAGACTACTGGAAGGAAACAGATGCGTTTTAGTGTAAACTTCAGATTTCTGTGCTACTATGTCCATACCTTCTTACTGAGTTTGACTCTTCTGCTGAAGTTGGCTGACAAAAATATATAGTGTTTGGTTTGTTTTTTTTTTTCATGGTCAGAAACTTTTATAAGACTTGAGCCTTTTGTACATTTCTAGCTTGACAGTAAAATTGCTCTGCAGTGCTCTGCTGGCCCTCTACCTGAGAATTTGCAGAATAATTCCTCTGATTTAGTTTTTAATTTTGTTTAATTTGTTTTTATTTCCATAAATATGGACTCTATAGATTGCTACAAGTGGCTTCTAGAGTTGGCTAAGTGATTATTCAACTTCTAAACATTTAGGTCAAGTGTCTGCTGACAACTTCAATGAATAAGAGAACAGATAGGAAGATACAAAAAATCTTGGTGTTCTATTTCATATTTATCTATATCACATTAATGGCTTATCCAAATTTGATCACAAGTTGTCTTTGAGGTCTGAATACTGAAATAAAATTTATGTCAAAAATGTACATACTACAGTATGAGGTACCAATACGAGAACTGCAGTCACAATTAGTGTGTGAAGTCACCACTGTGCTACTGTCTGTATTTTAGTGTCTGTTATTTTAATTCATTTTAACAAACACTTAAGAAAGCATATGTCAAATAATATTTAATTTTAATACAAAATCTGACAAATACAAAGTGGCAACATAATCAGCCCTTTATACTATATGGCATAACTGGTAGTCCCAGGAGAAATATAAGAATTTAACATGCTTAGTATTTTGTTCTGACATGAAGATCCACAGGAGTACCACTTAAACTTGTGAATGGTAAAAGATGGTAAAAGAGCATGAAGAATGAACTCAGCACTCTTTGGGTTCTGAGCTTTTGTTGTCTAGAAGTACAGTGATACTTACTATAAGATTTTATTTCTTGTCCATCTTTTGTAATGTCTGGGACAAGAATGATGTAATCAGACTCACCGGTTAAGGCTGATACAATCAACTCAATTGGAAATCAGCAGAAGGGTTACATTTAGGTATGTGTTTATGGACTTTTACTAAGTCCTTAGAAAAGAGGTGTTGTATGAACATTATCAAAATAAGGCGGAGAATTTAGTTCATAAAGTAGAAATTTGAGTACATATTTGCTTATTTTATACTACTGTGTATATATAGACAGGTGGGTACACCCACAGCATAATTTAGTAACTGCATTATGTGTAGAAATAGGGAAACAATAGACTATTTTAATGTATCAGTGTTTTCGTATGAAATGTATTGATATGTTAATGTTTCATGAAACAATATTTCCAAGAGGAAAAGTATTTTAAATTATTTTTGCATTCTTCTGCCTCTACACACTGAGTTATAGTTTTGAATATAATAACAAATTATCTTGTACTTATTTTGCTGAATATGGAAATATAATTTATAATCTTCCGCCAGTTAGCTTTTCTCCCTAGTAGTATTTCTGAAGCATTCATTGCTGTTGTAAAATTCTATTAAGATAAGAAAATACAGAGTGTTAGACTTCTTTGCTTAGTTTTTTCTTGAGACTATCACACAGTGTTTCTCCCAGTAAGCTTGGAAGAGAGAGAATGTAATTTGTACTTTCCAAAGCTTTTGATTTGAACTGATTGGTATTTTCTTTCAAAAAGCTGAGTAAGTTTTATTACAGTACAAACATGACCTTCAGGAAAAGGTTAAAGATAACTTTAACAAACTACTTTCCCAACCACTCGAAAAGAAACAGTTAGGAAATGACTGGGCTCAGCTCCTCAGGTAAGGAGCCCTCATTAAGGGTCTGTTATTGACATACTAATTATTATCAGACAATTGACAANTTTTCAATTCAGAGGAGTTTTTTTGCTAGTTTTCTAATAATTTCTGGCATCTTAATATGATCTTCGTTCTTTTCACCTTTCACATGAGGAGACTCATTACTTTTCTCCAAGGATCCAGTATGACAGACAAAATGTCAGAAATAATTAAAATTAATGATGGCCACACACAGAGAAATGTTCAGTAGGAATTCAGTCTATTTGGTATTGAGAATTCCCCCTGGAAATCTGAAATGAAATGCTTCCCACTCATATTTGGACTCTTTCTCATCAGCCTCTTATTTTCATCAGTTTGATAGTGTTGTGCTTCTTTGGCACCCTGATTTATCGGTTCGTGGGAAAGAGGTCAAACATTTTATGGCCCCACATTGTTTAGGCTGTCTTTATAACTCCTTGGGTAGTATGATTGTTTTGAGANAAGCTGAGTAAGTTTTATTACAGTACAAACATGACCTTCAGGAAAAGGTTAAAGATAACTTTAACAAACTACTTTCCCAACCACTCGAAAAGAAACAGTTAGGAAATGACTGGGCTCAGCTCCTCAGGTAAGGAGCCCTCATTAAGGGTCTGTTATTGACATACTAATTATTATCAGACAATTGACAATTGCTGATATTAAATCTGGAACAAGCATACACAATCAGCTAATGAAATTGAAATGCCAGAATTAAGATGCTGCTAGTTGGCTTTTATAGCTAATGAGGAGATTTCTGTAGTCACACAGGTAGTTGCTAGTGGTTTAATGGGGTCCTTTATGGGGTTTATAGTTAGTAAGATCATGTGTTTTAATTATTTCTGGCATCTTAATATGATCTTCGTTCTTTTCACCTTTTACATGAGGAGACTCATTACTTTTCTCCAAGGATCCAGTATGATAGACAAAATGTCAGAAATAATTAAAATTAATGATGGCCACACACAGAGAAATGTTCAGTAGGAATTCAGTCTATTTGGTATTGAGAATTCCCCCTGGAAATCTGAAATGAAATGCTTCCCACTCATATTTGGACTCTTTCTCATCAGCCTCTTATTTTCATCAGTTTGATAGTGTTGTGCTTCTTTGGCACCCTGATTTATTGGTTCGTGGGAAAGAGGTCAAACATTTTATGGCCCCACATTGTTTAGGCTGTCTTTATAACTCCTTGGGTAGTATGATTGTTTTGAGATAGGAATACCTCCAATTTAAAATCCAGCATCCTGAAATTTGTTGTCATGGCCCCCAGGTTCCTTTGGCAATAAGAACTACGCTTGGCTGTGCTGTGGCATTGATATGGCTTTTAACCAGAAATTAACATTATTCAACAATGTGAATTGGGATTCTTCACAATTCTGACTCACTGTATGTACTCCAGCAGTTTTGTCTTCATTAGAGTCTTGGCAAATTTTCATAACAGCCATATGAGTAATAAGGTTTTTCCTAATACTAAATAGTTACAACAAAGCAGACACTAGGTTTTCTATTCAGAATAGGAAGAAATTAGAATAAGATATTGTCTTCAGGTGGAATATGAACACTCAGCTCCTCTTTGAATTTCTTTGATTTCTTTTGAAATCTTTCCCTGAAATTACTGATTATGTTTCTTGGTGCTGTCTGTAGCTCAGGCTAGCTATGACTGGCAAGGGCAACTGACATTTTGTCTGTCATACTGGATCCTTGGAGAAAAGTAATGAGTCTCCTCATGTGAAAGGTGAAAAGAACGAAGATCATATTAAGATGCCAGATTATTAGAAAACTAGCAAAAAAACTCCTCTGAATTGAAAATGCTGGGTTTAGATGTATATGCTTGGCTAAGGCCATTTACACTTAGCCAGGGGCTGCTTTCATTTGCACCTCTGAACTTTTTCCTTTCCCGGTGAGTGGCCCCACAGAGGGAAGTATGTCACTGTGTTTGGTCATGAAATGGGGAAGAGCTGAAACCAAAGGGTTTGTGATTTAAGCCAAGGTTTTCAGAACATCTACCTGTCTGGTAGATGTTTGCTTCAAGCCTGCAACCACAGAGCAAACAAGCAGTGATAGAGCTATGGATCTTGTAGTGGGAGAACACGGGCAGTGGAAGGCGTAAACTTAGCATGAGAGTTGGACAGTCAGACAGTCACAGTACTGTTCTTAAGCCATCTACAAGGGGTATATATATAAGCAGCTCTTTTTTTCACACTTGCTGCATGGGCAAAGCAGAAGGGTGGTGCAGATAATTATGGAGAACACCTAATCACACTGACTGATGGTGCAAATCTGTCTCAATTGAGTTCTTCTCAACCAGGTAAATACTAACCAAAATAGTTCTCACCTTTTAGCTTTGCTTTGGGGAAAGGAAACTAAACAAGGCAAAATATATGCCCAAAAATACTATGTTCTGCTGATACTCTGAGGTAAAAAGGTTATCCCTCAAACTGTAAGTGCCGGATGGTATAGTTATAGTGATTTAGAATTAATATTAGCAATATGAGCTGCATTCTTCAATGTATAATTGTTTCAGGATCTTCACTATAAATCTTGTTTCTGTGACTCTTTAGACACAATTAGAAGTGACCCTGTGTGTGATTTATGTAAAAAGACTAGGAACAAGGAATAAGCATGACACTACTTAAATATTGGTTTTAAAAATAATGTTTACTTTAACCCCTGAATCTCCCTTTCCTCAAATTTTCTCAGTGACAAAACTTTAGAAACGCCAAATACAAGTGAAATGGTTAAACATATTCTTAATTTAAAACACATGAGAATCCTTGAGTCTATTTCTGTATTTTTTTAATTCATTTTATCTCTTCCATATGAGATAATGCGAACAATGCTTGGAAGACAGGGTATTTTGCAGACTGAAATATTACTGACTTGTCTTCTTCCATACTGAGACTTCTTGGTTATAATAAATGTCATTTTCATCTAAGACCTACAACTGACCTATTAATAGAAGTCAAGTAAGCATTAAAAATGCACCTTCCTTCACCTAGAGCTATCACAGCTCCTTCCCTTTTCCACAGTATTAGGAATAGGGCTCATTTATCTTCTGATGCTGAATCCCCGTCTTTCACACTTGATGAAGCCTTGCTTCAGGATGAATCTTGTGGCATTCTGCATTGTCTTTCATAAACAAAATGCTGTTAATAAACTAAATACACATAGGCTGCATGGCATTGCTAGCAATCTACCATATATATCTACTTGTAGGTTTAACTGATGGTACTTTTAATTTTGCTTATCAGATCTAACTTCTTTACCTGCTTTTTTGACAGCTATGACTGAAGTGGAAATTGATTCTAGCTTTTTAAGATCATTTTGTCATTAGACTTGCATTGCTATATTGAAAAGCCACTGATAAAAGATGCTGATGAATGAGGTGCAAGGATTAAAACTGTGTCCTGTTTGTGTTTGCATGTGAGGCAATAGATCTGCAAGATTGAGTTCATTTTCTCCTTGCTATTGTTAATGCTGTTCTGGAAGATGAAAATAGAACCTGCTTCTTTCCCAGTATTTTTTTTCCATCGGTGTATTTCCACTTGTGAGACTGTTCACCAGTGCTAAAACTGCATGCCCTATTTTTTTGTGAGCGAAAAAGGAGAATTTTTTTGAAAAAGAATATTTATATCCACAGAGTACTCTAAGAGAAATGTAAGAGAAAAGACATGAAAAGAACATGAAATTTTGCACCCAACATGCTGGTGAAGTGACTAGCTTGCACACACACACACCCACCAAAAAAAAAAAAAAAAAAAGTTCACTTTTCACTGGAGAATATACAAAAAAGTTAAGCATTACTGACAGCCCAGATAACAACTCCTGTCTTCACCTATGCACAACTCGGAGCTACTGTTGGTTTATTTTTCTTCTGTTTAGACATCTAAAATCTAGCTTGCTTTGCCTTCAAGTAACTCTTTTGCCTTTGTGGTGCTGAAGAATGAGTTGCAGGATGTGGTTGAGTTCAGACCTTGAAAAGAAAACAAAATTGCTCAATTAGACTCTCCAGGAGAGCTTCATTTGTTGCAGTCAATTATGTTGGTCACTGGCTACCATTAAGAAAGGAAAAGGGAATGAAAAGGGAAGGAACAAGGGATCACACATTCTTAACAGGTCAGATTAAACCAGCCAGAAAGGTTGATGGTGTCATAAACATCGCAGAGAGTGAAAAAAGACTTTGATAGCTGATGACTTAATTATCTGCCACTATCAGTTTGGAAGGGCTTTTAAACATGTCCAAAGTGTCTACCAAAATTTTCAGCAGGAGTGACAGCAGATTTTTAAGTAAGGATAAAAATGCAGCAGTCTTCCTGGAATAAGACTCTGACAGACTATGATGAATTACCTTATTATAGTTGTTCGCATGACAAATGTACTTGATCAGTGTTTCTTCTTGGGAATAGTTGAGCTTATCCAGAGGCAAAAGTTAAAAGGAAATGAAAACTAACTAGTAATCTGAAGTGGAATACATCAGAATTTCTAGCAACAGAAGCAGAGAAACCTAATCAATAATTGTGTATATCAATAAAAAACCACTTCTTATGTCCCCCATAGTATGGCTTCTTCCTTTATCTGTTTACTATTATTGAAAGGAATTTCAAATACACATACGCTTTTAATCGACTCAGTTGACATGAAGAGGTCTACTTAAAGCATAATGCTTTATAAATAGCAAGATTTAGCATTTTGCCATGTTGCAGGACCACTCACGGCACTAACTTAGAGTACCTACCTTGAACATAGAAACTGACAGAGAAATTGCCATGGGCCACATCTGCCTGTAAATCACAACTGACTTTGCTGCCCAGCTTTCCAAATGGATGTTGCAGCCATGACAGTGCTGGTTACAAAGCCAGTTTGTAGCAAGGTACTGGGTTCAGGTGCCCAGGGGCTGTCAGGGGCTGCAGGGGCCTCTGTGAGGAGCGTCCGGGGCTGCCTCGTACTGGGCATAGCTGGTTCCAGCAGCTCCAACCCACCCATCGCAGGTCACAGCTGAGCCCCACAGCCACCATGGTGGTGCCATGGGCAAAATATTATGAGGAAAAGTGTGAGCTCCAAGGGAAGAGGAGGTGACCCAGGCACTGGAGCAGGGGTTCCCCTGCAGCCACTGGAGAGGCCATGGTGGAGCAGGTGTCCACACTGCGCCCATGGAGGACCCCACGCTAGTGCAGGGGAAAAGCGCGTGGAGGATGGAGCGGCAGAGAGTAGCTGGTGTGGACTGAATACAATCCCCGTTCCACCCTTGCTCCACCACTCAGTTGCTGGGGGAGGCGGAGGAGTTGGGAATAAAGAAGTGAATGTTTTTCAGCTTTCGTCTTTGTTTCTCACCATCCAACCCTGTTTTAACTGGCAATAAATTAAATTAATTTTCCCCAAGTCAAATCTGTTTCACCCGTGGCAATAAAAAATGAGCATTCTCATCTTATTTCCCTGCCGCTTTCCTGTTGAGGAAGGGGAGTGAGAGCAGCTGGGTGGGGATCTGGCAGCCAGCTAAAGTCAACCCACCACAGACTCTCTGTGTTCTTTTTTTTCTCTTGATATAGCATCTCAACCCAGGACTATATCTAGAACACCCATATTTCCTCTTTTTTTTTTTTTTTTTAATTATTTGCAATTACGGTAAACTTAAGTTATAAATGTCAAATAACATTAAGATTTTTTAGCTACCATTTATCAAGTCACTTATTTCAGTTTTGTAAAATACTAGAAGTGAGACAGTAATTATAACTATTTTAATTTCTACATTATTTCAACAGAAGCTCATTACATAATACCTAATACACAAGGTGTTTCAAAAAGGTGGAACCATTTTCAAAACAGTAGTGATTTCAATTTGAGTCCATATTTTTGAAACACTCTGTATAATTATTTAGCCAGTGTATCAGAGCTATCCTAACCTGTAAATCTCTGATCTGCCCACCTTACAATTTCAGCAGAAAAATAATGGAAATCCCCCTCCAGAGTTCAGAGTTAACAAATGAGCTTTTGATTACTGATATCTCTAAACACATAACTGAGGTTGTTACTCCAAGTTGAAATTGAGAGTCTACATCTGCCCCTTCTGGCTTTGAGCAACAAGGCTACAAGCCTGTCTGTCAGGACACCAAATCTGTGTAACAGAACTAGCGTGAAATTGGAACAGAGAAAAATCTCGATAGTTTCAGACAAATTAGATGTTTTGATTCAACCTAGCACTTAAAAAATACAACCAAACAAAAAACAAAGAAAAAACAACTTGATATATCATTTTAAATACTCTCAACTATTTTTTTGTGTGTGTGTTTAGTCCTTAAGCAATATATATAGTTCTGATTTCTACTAAGACTTCTTACAAGACCGTCACATTGTATGTTGATTAGTACACTTAGTGAAGTATTGTTCTAAGTAATGGAAATTAGGCTGAAGTCAAATTTTAGGTACAAACCATTTTTTATGATCCATATATCAAAGTTATTTGTTTTTTTTAAATGTATTTTTGCCTTTCTTCTGATTTAGTCATTGACAACGGTTTTCCAGTCAGTAGTGTGACTTAGGGACATTTTCTTTGTTTCTGGTTACATATAATTATTATTTTGTTTCAAGGCATGATTTGAAAATCAACTACGCATGCAAAAAAGCTTGTGCTGTTGTTTATATTGGCTTTAGAGGACAAATAAGTACATCTGCATCTGAGCTTTCAAAACTTGTCAGAAAATAATTTTCTAAAGAAGAATTGCTTCTCTCAGTGCTTAAATTTATATTGTGGAAAATAAGATTTTGTTATTGCGTGTGCTTTGTTATACTGTGTTCATGAAGTACTCAGCATAGTTTAATCATCTTGATCACATTAAAATGAAAACAGTTAACAAAATATGTAGTCAGCTATTTTGGGAGTAACATTACCAATATAACACATTTTTTCTCATTGTTTTTTTTGAATTTTTCTGGTGTTTCTATGATTTAGAAAACAGCAGTAGGACTGTATTTTCATCAAAAACATATTTTATTGTCCCCATAAGTATCTCTCCAGACCTAGTACAAATATAATGTATCTGAAACAAAAATTAGCACCTGGATGGGTTTGTTAGTAGTTCTTTAGCTCAAACTCTTTAGGTTTTGTGTTTGAAGACCAGTCTACCTAGTCACATCAAGTTAGCAGGCAGCAAAGCCTGAGAAGATGTGCTAGAGGCAGCAACACAGCTAACATGCTGCAGCTATTTTTTTCACAAAGTTGTGAGCTGTATTTTTTACTAAGTTAGCTTGATTACTAGAAAAGCCTCTACATAACAATAAGGAACTCTGTGAGTAGAGCACGTTTACTAGAGGAGATGCACAAAGAAGACACAAACCGCGTTTGTTCTTTGTCTTCACCATAGGGAGGTGCAAGCCAGATACATGGAGTAGATTCACTCTGCCAACAGTAACAGAGCTGCAGAAGTAGGATCGTATGTTCCTCGTGCCCTATGTACATTTACAATGCACCCTACATAGACATTGTGCTCTGTATTTCTGAAGAATTTTTTTAAAAAAATAATATATATATATATATTTGTCTCTACAGGACTCAAGCCTGATTGTCCCTGTTCCAAATAAACACACTCCTAAAGACCTATTGATTAGTTTCTTTAAACTTACCCAACATATTTCGTCTTACTGCTTTTGTTCTTAATATAGCTAGCTTTGAGAAGCAAGAAGTGATTTTCACATTCTTTTGTTAGAAATGCGCAGTTATATCTCTACTGGTAACTTACACAATCATAATAATTTAAAAATCTATCTGAAAATAAAAGTGTTCTGTAATCTTTATACCAATCTTTGATTAGTGTTCTTATTTGACCAATGTACATCTGAACAATATTTCAAGTGAAAAATTGAATTGAAGTCAAGTGGGGGTTGTTTGCAGTATTTGACGATGAAGGTGCGGGACCTGACTGAGACAGCACTTTATCCTGTTTGCGACTGATTTAATGTCTTAATTGTTTTCACATGTTATTTGGGTTGATGAATCCTATCGATATTATAATGAGACTGAATAATTGTCAGTATCCTGTGAGTCTTCTATGCCTTTTTTTTTCTTGAAGGCTTTTCTAGTTTATACATTTTGTTCCTTATTTTAGTTCTTGAATATTTTGCTGCCTCTTTATGAGTCTTAATTTAATTTCTTTCTTTATAAAATAACAAAATGTAAAATATCCAGTAAAGACCAAATGCATACATTGAAAAGTAAATTAAAATGGTAAGAGTTTGAGTGGGATTTGACTTTTTTTACTGTGTCTTCTTGTGCAGAATTATCTATTTTGTGTTTTTTTCAGATAGCTTATTGTTGTGCATAGCAGAGATTCAGTCAAATGGTACTTCTGTCAAAATTTTGACAAAGCAGTTAAACAGAAGAGTGAATAAAATGGCAAATTAATTGAATGGATAGACTTGGGTCTAATGCTTTTTTATCTGTCATTTGCTTGTTTTGTTCTGCTTAATTTAGCTGCTTTTCAGCTCATAAACTTCAAAGTCAACCCAAAGTCGAGCTCAAGGAGGATTCATATGATAAAAGCAGGCCTGATTAGCCCGAGAACTGTGAGCAAGTGTGGTATCTATGCAGTCTGCACAACTGTGGTGAAGACGTAAATATTTATTTTTCATCTTCTGGGTTTGAACTCAAAGGATTAATCTATAGTAAGAAATTTAGAAGCAGGTTGCTAATATTCAGTATATAAAATCACCAGTTTTCAGATCTTAAATAAGGCATCTGTCTGAAGGGAAGGTAATTTAGAATAGCTTGTGATTTATAGTAGTTTGATTCATCACTAGTGATCATAACTAAAAATGATGTTTTGTTTCATTACTGTGGAATATTTTATAGTGTTTTTTTCCCAAATGGGTTTTAAGAATAACAGATCTGCTTACTCAAGACTACTAATTTATACTGTTCTGTGCCATAAGCACTGGTCTTGATTGATAACTGGTCAGATATTTATTGAACTCATCTTATTCCTGGATGGTAGATCATAAAACCTTTATCTCCCAATTTATATCTGAGTTGTAAAACTCTGATCTCTTTAAATCATATGGAAATAAACTCTAAACCTTTATAGACATCTGCAGTGATGGTCTTTCCTCATGCCATTTGCTGCATCTTCAGTCTACGTTCCACAGAATTCTTCCTTGGTCTAGTTTTGTTTGCTTCCTTTGACCATGTCAAATCAGAGGATGTCAGTGCCATTTTGCTATCCCACACTAAAGCACTTTCCTTACTAGTTATTACATCTAAATTGCTTGTTGGTCATCAACATCTGCTGCTCAGTTTCTCATCCGAAAATACAGGGTATAATACCCTATCCAATGCCTTATTTATTTTTTTCTTTCTGTAAAATGTGTTCTGGCTACTAAGGACTGCAGATATTTTTGTATCTCAGATCTAAGCATTATATGCCCGTATACACTCTTAGAATCTGTTTCTTTTTTGCAAACACCATTTTAAAACTTCTCTCGCACATGAAAGGGAAGGTCCTGATGGTTGCAGTTGTGACAGTCATTAACAAAACCAGAATAATACACATAAATCCCAAGACAAACACATATTTAATTCTGCGGTTTGATAGGAAGAGTAGAAAAGGAAGGGTAGTAGGATGCAACAGAAACAGTATTTATATGGAGCTCCTGTATTGTGTGTCTTGGACAAATGGTATGACTGCTGTTTGAATAGGAAAGATGCGTAGAACTGTGATGACACTTGTAGAAACAGGACTTTCAGGTGACAAAGTCTTACTTTCTCAGAACCTGCTTTGCACACCCCGATGAGAGTCCAGCATGGAAGTTCCCTTTGCTGTTCCCTGTAAGGAGGGGTCACTGACAGCACTGTCCAGAGACTCACCAGCATGGACAGCTCTGGCTCAGAAAGATACTGGCCCAGTGTTAATGTGCCAATACTGGGGCTGTTGCCATGGAGGTTTTGATGCTGTTGGAAGGGTGCTGGTGTGCTGAAAAGCTTGGTGGAGCATGGCTACTTCTGGTGATTATATTCTAGAAGGACTGTATAGGATATGAATAGCATTTTTCTTTGCATCTTGTAGATTAACTGCTAATGAAGTCAAGCAGTTTGAAAAGATCTATTGTGCCAGGATTTTTTTTTTTTTTTTAAATATAGGGATATTTATTTTGAAACAACAAGGAAACCTTTGCTTCTTGATCATTATGAGCATTAGTGGACTTGACATGATGAATTTAAAGAGTTTCTAGTAGTAGAGGGTACCAAAATATGATGACATAAGATTACATCTGTATATTCCAGCAATGACTGTTTTGCACAATCGTTGTCATTTTTCTGAGTTTATTTCAGTCATGAAAGAAAAATAAGTATTTTAGATTTTTTTTTATCTTGAAATACTTTTAGATTATAGCACTTTTTAATCCCTCTTCATAGTATTTAGCAACCTCAAAATAAACCACATTGACATTTAAAAATCTAACTACTTGCTTGTTTAAAAAAAAAAATAGTTTATATTCTTGACAGAATATTCTATAAGTCTTCTAGTGTAATAACACCCGTATTGAAATTTATATGGGTGAAGCCAAACAGCTTTTCTCTAGAATAAAATCACAGAATCAAATGGCTAGAAAACATTTACAATTGGGAAAATTTCCTTTTTTTTCTCCTTCATTTTTTCCCCAAAGACCATCTCTCGTCCCTGATATCCTAGTCACATTTTTCAAGGGAAATCTACAAAAACTAGCCTCAGATAAGAAATGTTCCTAGGTTTAATTCCTAAGTATCCTGGGAACTAAATACTTAGTCTTTAGTGGTTACTAAAAAATTACAAACTTGACAGAGGGAGCAGGAAATAAGTGGTTTTAAAGAATGCTCTATTCTACAGGTTTTCATAACAGGAGAGCAGAAAAGTTAGCTTTCCTGTCCCCTGTCCCACAGCTGTTCACTGAGAAAATCAGTTAGATCACCTAATGGATAAACAGAATTAGGTTAAAGGGAAGGTTGTGTTGCTCTGCCAGCAAAGCTAGTTTCCTTTCCCCGCTGAGAGTTACCACACTCTCTGTGGTGCCGTTTCAAGCATTCCTATTACCAGAAATTAACCCAGATCTGTCTAAATGATCCATCTTTTTTTTTAAAAAAAAAAACAGTAAATGTTTTTTAAGTGACTGAAGTCTAGAGTGGGAAATGTCACCAAGTAGTTTTGGGTCAGTGCATGGCCACTTAAACAGAACGTGAAGAAAATACAGCTTTTGTGGAGAGAAAGAAATAAGCAGATACACGATTGCCAGCATTGGAAGAAATTGTCGCCAGCCTCTGCTGGCTGGTTATGTTGGTGATTCTGGGCCAGGACCACAGAAGCGCTGGGGTGGCCGACAGCCTGGGTGCTCTCACCCAGCCTCCCCACTGATCTGAAACCAGCATTACTGCCTGAATCCTTCACTGAGGCTGAGCCTCGAATCCTGTGTTCAGTTTTGGGCTCCTCACTATAGGAAAGACACTGAGGTGCTGGAGAGAGCTCAGAGAAGGGCAATGAGGCTGGTAATGGGTCAGGAGCACAAGTCTGGTGAGGAGCAGCTGAGGGAACTGGGGCTGTTTAGCCTGGAGAAAAGGAGGCTGAGGGGAGACCTTATTGCTGTCTACAACTACCTGAAAGGAGGTTGTAGCATGGAGGGTGTTGGTCTCTTCTCCCAAGCAGCAATTGACAGGATGAGAGGAAATGGCCTCAAGTTGCACCGGAGGAGGTTTAGATTGGATATTAGGAAAAAATTCTTCACAGACATTGGAACAAGCTGCCCAGGGAAGTGGTTGAGTCACCGTCCCTGAAGGTATTTAAAAGACTCATAGATAAGGTTCTTAGGGACTTGTTTTAGGTACAGTGTTAGGTTAATGGTTGGACTCAACGATCTTGTGGGTGTTTCCCAACCCAAATGATTCTATGATTTTGAAATCCCGTGGCTCTGTTCAGGTCCAATGATGAGGAGAACAGTGAACCCTCCCCTCCCCTCTTTTTGTTGGATTGTTGGTTTTCTAAGTAAAATCTCTAATCACTTCATTTTGACTTGGAACAAGGGCCAATTGATATAAGAGCCCTTTCTCACAGCCCAGGGTGATGGGGCAGGAGGAGACTGAACCACCTCTCTCCTCAGCCATATGGCAGTGGTGGGACAGGTGGGCATTAGACCCCAGGGTTGGAGCTGCACTTGGGCTACGCACACAGCAGCCATTGCCCCAGGCCTTGGTGGTTGTCAGGGTGAGCCCAAGCCAGTCGACGAGGCCAGGGCCTCAGGGAACAGATGGATCCCTCTCAGGGATTGCAAGTGGTGGTAAGGCCTGCTTAGGCGTCATCCCCTATTTCCCCACACACACACCATGCTAGGAGGATGCGATCTGAGAAGGGTGTACAAATGGCGAACAGGGGAAAAGGAGCAGTCATGAGGTCGGTGTGGTGGTACAGCTGGCAGAGTCAGAGGGATGGTGCTGGACGTGCTCCAGCTGCAGCACAAATTGGAAACAAAATGCTATTGGATTGTGGATGATGTAGAAGAACATAGATGGAGATGGAGTAAACCCATGTAGGCAGCTCATCCCATGCAACAAAAACCTGTGTTAGTTTGTCAGGTGAACGAATTGCTAACATGTGCTGATCATGTCAGCAATGATATCTAATCAGGCCCTCAGGAGCAAGAGGTGCAGTTTGTAATAGCTAAAAGTTCAGACTGTGGTCTTGTTATTCTCTGTAGTCTTGTGCACATTGCACATTGTTACTCACTGTTATCT
The DNA here is from genome assembly GCA_013399365.1 of Pampusana beccarii. NCBI lineage: Eukaryota > Metazoa > Chordata > Aves > Columbiformes > Columbidae > Pampusana > Pampusana beccarii. The sequence goes on along the minus strand of VWYH01005381.1, from coordinate 179,454 downwards.
AGCCCCAGGGACAAGGGCAGAGTTTATTAAATGTATATTAAGATTTTGATGATGTCAAAAATAGAGTTTATAAAGGATATATGTTCAAACAGTTCTTAAAATGTGTTTCACAGAGGTGAGGGATGCAATGTACTGGACTTAAATAACAGAATGTGTGACAGGACTTGCATTGGCAGCCTGTACAGGAGGAGGCAGTGAACTGCCCTGTACCTGTCCCATCTGGATCTGAAACCGGAGTAAACACCCCATTGCTTGCCAAAATTTCAGCCAGTCAGGGAGTCTGTAACATACCTGCTCAGACATGCTGAAGAAAAAGTGGAAGCCACTATTGGCAAGAGACAACTGGTGAGGCTCCTGGTGAGACATTCAAAGTGGACACCCTGGAAGATGCGCTTGGAGACACGAGGGAGATATTTCAGGGTTATATGAGATACTCCCAGGTTATATGAGGGAGAACCCAAAAGTTTCAAGGTGAAACTGAAGGAGCAATGCAGGGGACCAGCAGTCCTACTGTTGGGCTGCACAAATCAAGCATAGCCAGAGCCTCTATGCTGACCCACTTGCCTTTCCTCCCAGACTGTGTTGTCTCTCCTGTAGGACATGGTGATCATCTAATTTATAAAACTGCACACATATCCATGATTAAAGTATTTTGTATCTGAGTTCATTTAGTCTTCACACCATCAGTGTGGTCTTACACCATGACAGTGCATGTTTGAATAAGAGGTAGTAATAATTTGTCATGGTAGTTAAGGACACTTTTGTCATATGCTTTTGGATGGAAAAGTATTAAAAGCCTTCAGATTAAGCAGCCGGTCGACATTAGGTACCTCCTGTGATAAATGGTAGCTTCTTAAAGCATACTGGATACCTTTAAGCAGGCAGAGATGCTACATAATGGGGAAGGAGAGAGGTGAACAGAACTGAAAATTACCAGCAGCAAGGCAGTCATAGGTGAAAAGGGTTTCATAGGATCAGTGAAGTTAGTTTAAATGGAGGGGTAATGACAATGGGAATGAAAAGAAAAATGTTGAAGTAGCTTTCTTAATAGACGACAATAGACTCAAAGGAAGAAAGATTGTAGTGGTGGATTTCAAATTATCTATAAGCATTTTCATCTTGAAGATACATTTACGGTGGCTGTTTATGTGTTAATTCTTGCTGTGTTGCTCATGAGATGTTGAACTAAATTCAGATCTTGGTAGGATTTCATGCAAGTTGCTGCAAAATAATAAATGTAATGGCAAGTAATAATTTGTTGATGTTTTCCAATCCGCCTCACCCTCAAATGTAGATTCTAGCACAGACAGTCCCGGTGGTTTATGCTTACAGCTCTAAAATAAGGGGTATTTTGTGTAATTTTTCCATAAGGTGAACTCTGGTAAAAAGTGAACCATTTTGTAGTTTTGGTTGGGGCCCAGTAATCCATACAAGCATTGAACAGTTTGTAGCAACAGAGTTTCAGTTGTCCAAAGAATCCATATATTCCACAGTTCAAGCAGTTGAAAGAACTTTTAGTTGCTCTGTTGCTGCTATCATTAAAGTTATTTGACTTAAAAGAATGTGTACCATTTAAAGGGTATATGGTTTGTGACATTCATATTTCCTAGTTTATACACTTTATAAATAGAAGATGCCATTGCTTCTTCAGACATTTTTTGAGCTTCAGGACTCTTTATACTGCTTACAAAATGTCGTGGTACATTTGTTATTGTTGGCTGGCTATTGGAAAAGAAAGTAGAAGACAAAATAGACACCAAAGCATTTCTTTTTAGTAACATTAGACAAAAAAAAAAACCCAAACCCACAAAAAATCAGTGTAGAGGAGTATAAAAACTGCCTTTGAGTTTATACCTTCCAAGAAAAATTGTGTACACTTGTTAGTTTGTACAAGTGGTGTTACATGCACACTGATAAAGTTAGAAAGAGAATAACATGAATCATACTAAGATACAAACATGTATGTTGGATTTTTCTTGCCAGATTTGGCTTTTGACCTTACTTGACTGAAAAGATTTACTTTAAGTCATCCAAGGAGATGAAATGACAAGGCTGTGGTAGAAGATGCTGTCAAATCTCTTGGATTTTATTAATACTAATTTTATAACTAAATAGTCTACCTATCTTTTGGTTATATGTAGTTCTTTTTTCTTTAATTTGCAAAAGGTATTATTTGTATAATGCTGTGTATTAATCTTAATTTCTTTTTTTGTGTTCTAGGTAAGAGAATATCAGGTTTCTCACTATAATCAGACATCATTAAGGTAACAGATTTCAGGTATCTGAAGCCTATCATGAGACTATAATTGTGTGTGTATGTATGTGGATTCTCTCGCATATGCAAATGTTTGAATCACTAATAGATTTTATTTTCAACAGAAAAGTAGAAAGAATTATGTTCTGTGCTACAGTCTCATTACATTATGTTCTACTTTTCTTCTGTGAAAATTACTTAATCCTTTTGTTAGGATACTGGATGTATTTTGTATGTCTATACGTTTGCAAAGTAAGACTAAGACAACAATATGATCACTTTGTGAAGTGAGTAAAAATAAAGTTGAAAAGAAAAAAAAGTGTAATGCAAATAGTAAAAAAAAAAAAAAAAAAAAAAAGAGAATAAAAAAAAAAATAAAATAAAAAAAATATAAAAAAAAAAAAAAAAATAAAAAAAAAAAAAAAAAAAAAAAAAAAAAAAAAAAAAAAAAAAAAAAAAAAAAAAAAAAAAAAAAAAAAAAAAAAAAAAAAAAAAAAAAAAAAAAAAAAAAAGGAGTGCTTGTAGATAGCATATGTAGGCCAGCATTTTGCTAAAAAAGTGATATTGGTGAAGCTTGCAATGCTGTGTGGACTAATGTGCTCAAGCATCCAAAATATTTACATTACAAACCCACAAACAGTTAAAAAAGGAAATTACCAGGTTATTTCCTACATTTTCTTTCTTGTATTTCCTTTTACATCCTTGGTGTCAGTCAGGATTTACGGATATGACTCCTGTAAGAGTCTTGTATTTTGAAGAGACAACTTAACCTTATTTCTCAACCTGGTTATTGAAATAAAATACAATGGGTACCCTGTGATGAAGATGTCAGCAATAGTTTCAGCTAAGATTCATTACTAGAATGTCTGTCACCTGCAGCTTTCTAAGATTTTTCTGGAAAAAAATAAATAAAATTGATACCTATTTTTCCCCTCACAAATAGTCTGTAGTTTTGCAGTCCTTGATATGGTACTTTTCCAGCAAGAGTCATGTGTAGCATCTTGAAAACAATCAGAAAATTTATAGAAGCCTTTCCTTCATTGATTGCATCCTATCTTTAAAATACAACTTCAAAAAAATGGTAGTTCTGGTATATCCTTTATAAGGTTGTATTCACATTTCAGCAACTCAGATTTTTGTTGCCAGTGTCTGGGTTGTTGGATACTGGGATACATAAAATCTAACAGCTATACAAAGGCAAGTAAACAGCATAAGTCCTTTACTGCTAGACAGAGTGTTGTAATGGATCTAAATGGCTTTTTAAAGGTAGGGTTTGGAGAAATGTCCAGATATTTCAAGATTATTTAGCTAAAGTAGAAATCACACAGAATTCTTTCATGAAAAACATTAGGATGGGTGTGTCTTTCACTGTCCAGCTGCATTTTGAATGCCTTGTCAGTGCCATTAGATCACAATAAGATTGATAGTTATTTGATATAACAACATCTGTTCTGCAGTATACTTCCAGCAGGTGCTCTTACTTTAAATGTAATATGCTATTTGTTTTAATCTTGGAGCATGTTACCTGTAGCAAATGAATGGTAGTGAAGTTGCAGTGCAGGCTTTGAAACGATGTGTTGTGTATCTTGCATCAAATTGATATCTGCAGATTGTTCAGAACATCATTAATAAGGATGGCAGTTGGAACAGTTTCTGATTTGTTTCACAAATTGGCATACGGAATTCTTCTGACTGTAGGGCGATTTGTGAAATGTTGTTTTGTTGGTTGTTTTTTGTTTTTTTTTTTTCCCCACTCTTACCCCACCACCACCTTTTCTCCCTTCCATCATTCTCTGCCTCTGTAGCCATTCTTTTTTGTTCCTGGTGAATTGATAAAACTGCATGGACATGTATCTTATCAGAACTTGGAAGACTGTTTCCAAAGTTTGTCTCTGTGTTTTTCACCTGTCAGACCATGTGAAGAGTTGTAATGAGAAATATGTCCAACAATGAAATCTGTAACTTAATTGACTTTGCATGCACAACATGCTGGCGAGTGGTCTAGACAAAGAAAATTTTAGACAGCAGTATTTTCCTGCTTTATGGAAGTTTTAGATAAACAAAATGGTGATATCATCAAGTATTTCTGTAGTCAAAGAAAAGTTTTGGTAAAAAATGCTCCTTTTCTAGCATGAATAGCAAAACCATAATATTGTAAAATCTAGTGCTCTTAAATACGTCTACACAGCAGACATTCCATATATCTTGATGTTGATAAGTCCACTTGTAAGTACCATTTCCTTCTTTCAAGGAGTGGCATGCTATTACTGAACTTGTATGCAAATTCCAGTTTCTCTTACAAAGTTACAGCAATCAAGAGGATCCCATGTGACAGCATCTGCTTAATGCTGTTAAAATTCTTCATACAAACACAGATTAAAAAAATGCAGGTAGCTGTAGACGTTTGCTTGCACATTGATGGCTATTTAAGCAGTATGCAACGTGAAGTTACTTTTTTTTTTCTTTCTTTTAATAACCGAAAGAATATTTAGCATTAGTAACTCTGAGTGTTTATGTTTCATCCAGAGAGAACACAGGAAGTTATATAAAGCAATGTAACAGTTTGTTTTCCTGTCTCTGTCTTCTCCCTGAAGTCTCAAGTCAGTATGTTTGCAATGCCTGTTTTGAGAATTTTATCTTTCTTAGGGTTCTGTGGAGAAGTAGAAAATTCTAGAATTTCTTTGACTGTGGGAGAGCTCAGTCCAGGCTTCATGTGGGGATTTATTTGACACACATTGGCTCTGATTCCCTGTCAAGTACCTATGCATTTTAAGTAATAAAGTCTAGCTTCTTGGGCTAAATAGTTGTGGTTTAACCCCAGCCAGCAACTAAGCACCACAGAGCTGCTCACTCACTCTCTCCCAGTGGGATGCGGGGAGAGAATCCGAAGAGTAAAAATGAGAAAACTTGTGGGTTGAGATAAAAACAGTTTAATAATTGAAACAAAATACTACTAATAGTAATAATAATAATGATATGGCAATGCAAAAGATAATTAGAAAGACAAAGAAATAAAACCGAAGAAAGACAAGTGATGCAAATGAAAACAATTGCTCACCACCAAGCTATTGATGCCTAACCAGTCCCTGAGCATCAGCCCTCCCTCCAACCCTCCCCAGTTAGTTTTATTGCTGAGCATGACATCATATGGTGTGGAATATCTGTTTGGTCAGCTGGGGTCAGCTGTCCTGGCTATGCCCCCTCCCAAGCTTCTTGTGCTCCCCCAGTGCGTTCTCTGGCAGGGCAGGGGTGAGGAGCAGAAAAGGCCTTGGCTCTGTGCAAGCGCTGCTCAGCAGTAGCTGAAACATCCCTGTGTTATCAGCACTGTTTCCAGCACAAATTCAAAACATAGCACCCTAAGAGCTACTGTGAAGAAAATGAACCCTATTCCAGCCAAAACCAGCACACCTATATTAAAAGTGACGTTATTAAAGTTCTTAAGAGATATATGTGTTTGTGTTTATTAAGATTAATAGATATTTCTGAGCAGTTTGATGAAATAGCTAATCATAACCATATTAATGAAGTATAACGTTATATAAAGCTACATAATGCTTAACCAAAACCACTCTGCATAATTTTTGACAAAGGCTATTATAATCCATTAGCCATATTTCCAAGGCAATTTTAAGTCAAGCACTAGTTGTGACAACAATGTGAGCTGTAAATTATTAAATAAATTGCAGAGATTCTTGATGTTTAATATTGTTTTCATATACAACTACAATATTATAAGCAGCCTTTTTATATGTGAGGTTACTTTAGGGCAAATTGGATTTTTGTCTCTGTACCTATTGTGAATGGAGGTATGGTGTCTTTGTGATAAAAACAGGTAGGGATAATGGATAATCCTTCCTTTTACCTCTGCATCCCTAGTCTAGGAAAAAGTAATTGAATAGAAGATTTGACTTTACCAGTAAAATAAAATGCCTTCAGTCTATGAGTTTTCTTGCCAGTGCAGATACTAAATGAAATTTAGGACTATAAGTAGATTTATCAGGTTAAAAGTACACTGATCCATGCCCCACCCCCACAAACTGTCTAATGCCATGAATGAGGAGAGAGTTATGCAGAAACACCGATATAAAATTAAGCTGTTAAAGCATGCACTTGTACTAAGTATGAATGGGGAATGAAATTCAAAGTTGTGTGGAAAATGTTTTGTTTTTTTGTTGTTTGTTTGTTTGTTTGTTTTTAAATTTTCTTTTTATACTTTATTTTACGGGTTTTAACGTTCTTGTGTGATAGTTTATATGTGTATTTCTTAAATTAATCTCCAAATTCAGTACTTTCTTACAACAGATGAACAATTAAAAACAGAAGAACAAAGTTCCAAATTGTCTATGATATCATATACAATAAGGAAAAAAAAAAAATCCTTCAAAAGCATATTTAGTAATTATTATGTGTCTCTAATAAATAATTACTCCTTCCCTCATGCAATATAGGATCTTTACAATTCTCATGCAAATTATCTTACTGGATATGAAAGTGAAAATATATTTTTCACATAATTTTTTATGTTGTAGAGTTACTTATGCTGTGGCAAGTGGCAGTCTGCAGTGATTTACCTACTCCTAGGATTGCTGGCAAAATAACTCAAAATCCTTCTTCAAGTCACATTGTCCTTGACACGGGGCACATTACTGTCTCGTATTTTAGCTTATAATGACAGACCATAAAATCTTAATGCGTGTACACACAAATCAATAGCAATCTGAAGCGTAGCTTGTTTCTATAGTAATCAAATTATTCAGTAGAAAAGGCAGTGAAATTACTGTACTGTTGTGATAATAATTAAAAAAAAATACTTTGAAAATCATACAATTTTAGTAGAAATAAAGTCAGAAAGCTAAATCAAAACTATTTTCATATCTGTCAAATATCAGTTAATTAACTAGATTATTTAACAAGAAACCTTCAAAATTAAGCTGCTGTTAATGCATTCAAAAGTAAATGCAAATATGTTGTTTTCCAGATCATAGGGTTTCAAACCAAAAAGCAAGTTGTGGTGGAACACAGTCAACTAACTTTTCCTCATCTAAGTCGTTCACCTTTTCATCAGTGTTCTTTTTGTTCCCCTTGATTTGACTATTCAAAAATTCCACTGCTCTCACCCATAGAAGATACTTTCTTTTTCATACTTGGTTTGACAAAGCTCAATGTAGAAAAGAACAGTGCTGTAGTGTGTTTGTGTTGAACAGCAGGTTGTTGTTAATACAGTCCTGCATGGGTGACACTAGTAATGAAGACTCAGATCTCAGATGAAACAGTTCAAGCCAAACACGCAATGTGGGTGCCTGTAATGGTGGTTGCTTGCCTGTGGTAAAGTTTGTGCCTGCACGTTTTGTTGCTAGTTAAAGATCATTTGAGAAGACATAATCACATTAACACCACACATCTATTTAACTGTTTGTATGTTCCCTTAAAGGCAACCATGTTGACTCCCTCCACATAAGTCAATAATATGATTTATTTATTCCCATGCATATTTATTCCATTCTAAAAATCATGATGCCAAAGTTCCCTATACATTAATAATGAGAAATTCTTTCTGTGGGATGCTTTTTTTCCTTCTAACAAAGTACTTTCGAAGTAGTGAAAGAGAAAGTCTACATTTGTTTTGACTGCTTATAGATTTATTAAAAACCAAAAAGGCTTCAGTAGGCACTGACATTTATTGTCTCTTTTTTGACCTGTTACTAAGTCGTTACCAAATACCTAGCACTGAACAGAAGTACAAATGTTAGAACTTTGGTAGGAATCCAAAAATAAGTATTTCCCATGTGTCTGTGAGTTAAAAAAAAAAACTCCTTAGTTAAAAGTATATTTTTTAATTTTTGATTTTGTAGTTGTTCTGCATTCAATTAATGCTAACCCATCATTGTCTTAGACTTCTTCATCTTACCACATCTTTTCATTCTCTCACTTCTAAGCATGTTTGCACAGGCACTTAGGGAATCCAAGTAGCAATAATCTGTGTACAGAAAGTACACTAAAATACCTCAGGTGCTCTATTCAGATAGAATATGCATCTAAATGGATTTATATGTAATATGCACTTTGGCAAAGTGCCATGACTTTCAGAGTTAACTGGAGGAAGACTCAGCAGTGAAAAATAACTGCAGTTGGATAAGGCAAAGAAATACAGATTATCTTTTTGTGCATGCTGAATTTGGAAGTACATTTCCGTATAATACGTGATTTTATTTGAAATGCAGAATGCTGCAAACCAGCATGTTCTGTTAAACATTAGCATTACTAAGATAGGCTCTTTACGTGGTATCGTCTGCCTTCTTTATCTGATTCAGTGGTGGCTAGTTTATGTAAATAGATGCCAGGAAGTCTGCTTGGGAATCTCCCACCCAGACTGCTGGTCACCCACCACACCACACCTTGCACTTCTGTCCTCAACAATCACATAATTTCCTATCAGAAGCTAAGGATGGTGCCAAATTCACAGTCACTTTAGAACAGCTCTGCAGCAGGATTTGCCCCTGTTCCGCACTGATTTCTAAACCAGTGTCTCTGACATCCCGATCTTGCAAGAGTGTTCAACTTTCCATGGCATAGGCTACTCTCTACTTTTCCTCAAAGACCCCAAAATTCCCATTTTTTTTCTTTCCTCCTTATCTTCCTTGGTGTAGAAAATGAAACTCTGCCAAAACATGAAGCATTTGCCACATCTGCAGCTCTGTTAAAAGGGGAATTGAGCCTTTGGGAACAGTAGAAAACCTGAGTACGCAAGTCTGTCAAAAGATGTTGTGGGTTTTTTTTAAGAGCTATATATATATGACAATATGATATTTTGCTCTGTCATACACATATTTGTATATGTAAGTGTGTCATATGTATCATGCACACTGTAATTACACAACTAGCTGTTATCCATTAGGGTGCTGCTGAAATCTTAATTATCCTTTTCATTTAAAAGCTTTTGAGAGAAAAATCATAGTTTAAGTAGTATATTTAATTAAATGAAAATTTTGTTACATTTGCGAGGTCTTGTAATTCAATATAAAATCATAAACACTATTTGTTGTCCAGTTTTTACGCTTCCATGTTTGTACAAAAAATCCTGGTTGATTTTTGAATGTTATTGCTTCTGCCTAAAGTGCCTATCATAAACAGTGCAGAAGGCCAAATCCCATTTAGTTTTAATTGACACAGCTTAAGTGAAGCTAGAGAATGAGTGGAAGCACCAGGTATGGCCAAACCACGCAAACGAAACAACTTGTTTTCAAGTGATCTGCATAAAGAATGGATGCATTGCTTGTCTTACTACACACTCAGTATTGCTGTTGCTTTAAACTTTTCATTTAAATTTAAGTTGGGTATTATGAACTTCAGGTAATGGATCAGTAGACAAAAAGCTCCTTAATTTATTGCCCTGAAAATGAAGTATACACAGGATTCTTCTGATGTTCCTTTATTGTGCCTTATTTAATAAACAATGAGATGGTTACATGCAATGAATCTTTAAAACTACAGTGTTCACTGGGAAGCTACATGCATCTTGTAGTGTTTCTCAGTTGAGATTATTACTTTGTGATTTATTAAAAGAGTGGACAACTACAGCATAAGCATTATATTAAGATGAAAACTGGGCTATATTTTCTGAGATATTTTAAGGTTTTAGGTCATTCTTGTCTGCAGATGTGCAATTCTGAAGAAATGAACTTAGAAATCCTAACTTACTGGGACTTGCCATTGAGTACCTGGTGGCTAAGTGCCAGTGGCAAAGCATTTCTTTTTTTTGTGTAAAGATGAAACCTGATTAAAAAAATGGAGTTAAGTTCATTAAATAAACTCCCTCCCGGAATAGGATTACAGATATACCTTACGTTTATACCTTACATTTATAGAAACAAACTTTACTTGAATCAGAGGTTTCACTGGAGTAGTTTTTGCATTATTCAGATTGGTGAAGGCTTCAAGATTTAGCTGATAATGTGTGGGGGGTTGGTTTGTTTGTTTCTTTTTAACTTTTTGTTTGTTTGTTTGTTTACTAAATACTTCTGTTTGGCTTTAACAGACATCAGCTTTCTTGTTCTGGTTTTCTGACTTGCTCGTTGTTGGTGTTGCTTTGCATCTGTGACCTAAGGAAAACTCTTCACTTTTTGGAAATACTGAAGAAATCAATTACTCATATGCAGAGCACTTAATGCATTGGGTGTCCTAGCTTTGGCAATAGACCTTTTAGTGGTTTACAAAGCAAATATGTTTTCTACCAGTTTTTACAACGCTCTTTTACTTCCAATTTCTTTCTTTGGTTATGAAGTATCCATGTGCACATGCAGAAGTAAACATATATTTGCTAATCTGTGTTTTATTGATCAGAATCTGTCTGCTCTTTTGACAAATATTGACCTAAACCTGAAAAAGTGCACTGTACAAGAACTAGATACTCTGTCCTGCTCTGAAATGTCCCTGTATATTCAAGAACTCCTTTTGACACGACCAAATACTTTGCTTATTTTATAACATTCAGCTCTCATCTATTAAGTCATTTATTTCTGTGTTAAGGCTGGCACCAGGTGTTAATGATAAAAGCAAGCTGAAGGTGTGCAATCAAAGCGACAGAGGTTTATATAGCTTAAGCAGCGACTTTGTTCTCTGGAAAAATGATGTGACTTTGTAACACTAGATTTAGCGTGTCTGTTCAATAAAACAAAGTGACTCCTGTAGTGAAAAGTCCTCTAATGGAAATAAATGTTGTTTGTTCTTGAGGATTCTGTTTTTTATTGTTGCTGTAAACTACTTCTTGAATTATCCAGGATAGGTGGTGCCTATGAGCATCCTCTGTGTGCAGTTCTGTTACCGTGGGGAAGGAGGGGAGGAAGGAAACATGAGTTTGCTTAATAGGGATGTTTACTTCATTTTCTAAGTGAGTTTTTTTCTGTTGAAAAAGTGTTGGAGGTTAGGCTGTTCACACTTTAACAGGTTATATAGCCTCTCGGCTCCCATTCAATTAATGGCAAAGAACAGTTAAGAACATTTTGGTTTGAGAACGCTCAAAAGAAGAGGTGACAGAAGATGAGCCTGTTAACCACCTTATCCTGTCTGTAATCTTTTATCTCGTCTGCCTATCAAGCACAGATTCTGTGCCTCCCCATTCCCCTTGCTGCATGCTACTGACCCACAGGGTCTGCTTCAGTCCTGATACGGGTCAATCAGTCATGGGATGGATTGCTGACTACACCACAGGAGGTGAAAATGTTTCCCAGGCTTCATCAGTACGATGAGAGAGAGGAGGCAGGGGAAGTGTAAGGTAACATACGTTAGAGCAGAATTTCACTCAAAGGGGTATTTTAATTTAAATACCTCTATTAAGAGTTTAATAAAGTTGTAGCTTCTGTCCCCGCTGTGCTGACATGTAACTATTTTTCTTTTCCTGTCCTTGCTGTTTACACTCCTTCCCATCAACTGCCTTTTTCCTTGGGATTAATGGAGACACACTTGAGTTGCTGCATATCTCTTGTAGGAATTAAAATCATAATAGGAAATATTTTTGCTTTTAGAAGAAAGTGTGTGGAATAGTGATGGTTTAAAATGTAAGAGGAATCTGAACGCTTCAAGAAGATCTCTGTGAGAGTAAGTGGTATGCAAAGTTGTGGATACTTGTAGGAATAGGAGGGAAGTAGCAATACCTCTTTGAAGATAGAGCCAGTCATCCCTCATTGAAAAGAAACCTGAAACGATATTGAGCTTCACTGTAGAAGAGAGAGCTGAAATAAGAGGCACTGCAGAAAATGTAACTTGGAGATAGTAGTGAGATTGTATGAATATGTAGAGGCAAATGTTGACAAAGGCATACAAATTCCACAAAAGCAGCATTGGCTTTGCAGCTGATACCTCAGTATCTCTGTAGGTCCCCTACCGAATGTTGCAGCATGGTATCTTACATGCTGTGAGCCATAGAGGGGGTAAGGATTATCACTTCCTCAGTCCAAACTGCTGTATAAATTAGACAGGGTTTCAGGGTTTTAAAAGCTGTTTCTGTGATAGGTGTATATATATATATATATGCACACGTTATAAAATGTAAGAAATGCACTTCATTACGTCCTCTATTATTTGGAGTTCATTCTGTATTTACAGACTCTTGCATTTTATATGCAAATGACTCATTATAATTTAGAAAAGGAATATATTAATTTGATTCATTTCTTACCTTATTTAAATCTTATGAAATGTCACCTGCCATTCATCTACACACCAGTTACAACAAAGCAGCAAACATTACAAAGAGGTGAAGCATTAAATTCCTTCTAATCACAAGGCAGATATGACAGGTCTCAGTTTATGCACACAGACATTGCTGAGTGTGCTGAAGATATGGAGATACTTTTCTCCCTTCAGAAAACTAATTAGAATAAAACTTTTGGTTTAAAATATGTAGCTGGAAACGTTTGTTCCTTTGTCACAGAAAATAAGCACAGAGTTCCATAAATTTTCTGGTGAGACTGTGAAATAGATTTTACTTTTTTATAGATAGAAGCAAAATATAAATGAGGTACAGAAAATCTTGAAAGTTTCTGTGGTTTTCTTTGTGTTATTGTTGTTTTTGTTTGTTTGTTTTGCTTTCAAGGGTATGCTTTTCTATGGGGTTTTAGTTTGTTTCTTTTTTTCTCAGAAAAGTATTGTATCCTCATGTGTTCCATGAGGCATCTAGTGGGTAGTCTGTCAGTTACACTACTACAAGAAGGCTTCCCCCAGCTGTCATTAGCCATCCATCATACTCTGCTGTAGGATGTCTGTTTGAAACTTGCTGAATTTAGCTGCTTTTCTGCAAAAGAAAGGTATTCTTATGTCTTAGTCCAGTATTTAGGTCTAACAGACCTAGTCTCAGTTTACCATACTTTGAGATTGGGCAGATAAACTATTCTATGTCAAAGCTTTACTTACTATCACACAGGTGATTACATACTTCCTAGGAATTTTGTGAAATATCATGATTTTTAATGTTTTCAAATCAGTTTGCTTTCTTCTAGTGCAAGTAATGTAAAATTCTATTGTGATATTATTATTGCGATTGGTTCTTTACTCCATTGGAACCTTGCAAATGCATTTTGTCTGGTGTTAGTCCTCACTGCTCTCTCCTGTTGAAGACATCTGCATCTCCAAATGTTTCCTGAGACTGGCAAAGCACAATGTGAATTAGCAGTTAAGCTTCATACATACATATATAGATTTTTGACCACATATAAAACATAGGTGCTGACTGAACTATTCTCCACTTTTTTTGAGGAAGTGATTCTAGGTTTATAAGTGCTCTGTTCATTATTTCTTTTTTCTGGAACAATTTACTTACTCATTTCACAGAAACTATAAGACAGGTTAGAATGACCTTGAGTAGAAAAAAAAAAAAAAAGTTAAGTATGCATTTGAAAAAGTATATCTCAAAAACTATCCCATATGAGAGTAATGTCTACCTAGATTAATAGCTTTATTATTAATGGTTTAGACTATATTATATCATTTAATTGATGTTTATAAATAGCTTCCTTCCCTGTGGTTATGAAATATAACATTTACTAAACTTCTTCTTTGATGGAATTTACATATGGCACATCATGATGATTAAAAGCCAGACGTCTTTTCACAGCATGGCAAGAAATAGGATTTGATTTATCTTCGTTGCTCGCCTACCACTTGCTGTGACTGTACTTTTGAAATTTTAATATTCTCATTTATCAAAAGGAACATGTTATGTAAAGTATTATGTAAATATATTTTATGCTTTGTTTTTTGTCTTTCTATGTTTAAAACAGTAATTTTAATGTGATGAGCAAATAAGGCAAGAGGGTCGGAATGAAAAGTCTTCTTAGCCAAATCGATTTTTGTCAAAAGCAGCAGGTTTCTACTTCAGAATCTGAAACAATTTAAGTACAGTGTGATGTGAACTGTGTGTATTGAGTCCCTTTCATATGAGCTGTTTAGCAATTGATGAATGAATGGCTGAAAATGTGACATTCCTGGATTTCTGTTCCTAACCTATTAGAGAATAGCGCAAGCACAGTATGGTTTCCTATGACAGAGAACAGAGCACAGACGTGTTGCGTGTGGGCAGACAGATTTCTTCTGCCCCTTTTCTCATGCTCCTCTCTCGCAACTGAGTCCCCAATAGCAAACACGGTGCCAGGTCCAGGCCTCAGACTATTCAGGCATGATGTGATAATCTTGTTGGGACAGAGATGCAACAGCATATCTCTGCTGCAACAAACTACATTTTGAAAGAGTAGGGATTGTGTATTCCTCTTGCATCTGCTCAGAATTTAACACTCTCCCTTTTAAAGCTGGCCTTCCTGACACAAGAGATTGGATCAAGGTGTTCTTCAAAATTTTGTGCCATGCTGGGAAAGTCTAGTATAAACCTGTTGTCTGTCACCTTCTAATTCTTTTTAAGCAATTAAGCACCTGCTGATTTACTGAGGTTACACTAGGATTTTTACTTTGATTTTTTCCGTAATTTAGCTTAGGTTTTTTTCTGTTGTTTGCTTCAACAAGGGAGATAAACCTAATTTGACTGTCCTCCTTTCTGCTCCTTGTGAGACAGCCCATGCCCACTAAACACCTGTTTCTTAGTAGAATTAAAATAAAGACAAATTAAATATACTCAGTGCTATGGTTTAGAAAACTGAATACAAAACTAAGTAGCAAATTCATATAGAATATTGTCTAAAACTACACACAACAGAGAGAATTAACTAATGCCTGTACCAATGGTTTGAAACAAGATGTGTACAGTAGGCAGTTCATATCAAATACAGCAAACCCACAGATAGTTTGAGATTTTTTTTATTTATTTATTTTTATTAGGTGATGGGTTTTTTTGAAAGGCACTGTTTCCCTTGCCAGTGTGTCTATCTCCTAAAAAAACTTGCAAGGCATTTAACATGCAGAGAAGGAAGGAATAATTATACCAAGGCAAATAAGGCGTATATAGCTCTGCCGGTTTGAACTGGTGAATATGAAGAAACTATGTCTTTTGTAGAAAACAATCCCGCTTTATTACACTATTAGAAAATAGGAGAAAGCAATAGTATCCCTCTCCTAAGTTTTATCAGAATATTTCATAACTTGTCAGTTTTCTTTGCCAGTTTTTTAGAAATAAGTATGTGAAAATAAGTAATTATCGGTTCTAAAAATAACAGATACAATCATTCTAGAAGTGGAGCCCTGCTGGGGCTGTAAAGCTGGTTAAGATAAGGTTTTTCTTAAAATGCTCTCAGGTCCTGTCCCATGGGATGATGTGCATTGGATCTGAGTGGTAAAAGGATTAAATATTCTGCAAGGCAGAGTAAATTACTTCCTGTCTCAGCAAGAATAAACATATAAAACTAGTAAAAAATGTATTTTTCTTGCTCTGTGCATTGTTATAAATGCTATTTGTTGTGATAAACAATATAAACAAATAGATTGTGACCGTATTACCACGACTGAAACTTGTCTTGCTAGCTATAGGAGAAAAAAAATGAGGATTATGTAGGACTTCTTGGGATTTAGTTGATAAACTGTAAACTGTGGCAAATCTCCATTTAAATAATTCTAGAAGAAAGCATGACACTCCTGAGTTTCAAATTCAGAAGTTTGTCACTTGCTAGCTGGGTCTGCAATAGTGAACTTGTGCTATTTCCCAAAAGCTATCAAGCGACAGGCTGCTCTGTCTTGAGTACAAAAGGCTTCCGATTTCCAACATGGCAATTTCAGTCATTCTGGATATTTTTTTCTTTAAAGTTTCAATTATACAGCAATTAACCAAGAAAATATGATGTGAACTATTCAAATAACTAAACTAGTAAATAGAGTGCAATATATTATTTTTCTTAAAAACACACTTCCAAATCACAGTGAAGACCTCATCAAGGTATTGTTTGTGTAATGGGAAATTATATCAGAGAGGTGTCATTTAAATAATTTTCTGTATCCAAAGA
This sequence comes from Pampusana beccarii, assembly GCA_013399365.1. Classification (NCBI taxonomy): domain Eukaryota; kingdom Metazoa; phylum Chordata; class Aves; order Columbiformes; family Columbidae; genus Pampusana; species Pampusana beccarii. The sequence continues at coordinate 163,263 of VWYH01005381.1, read as the reverse complement.
ATGCACTGTAAGGAAAACAAAAGAGTATAAATGATTTATGGCTGATCTTTCATAGACCTGAAAGAGTACTGTAATAAAGAGAAAAATCATTTCTTTGTCTCCACTGTAGTTTTCTATGATGATTGTTAGGAATCTGAGCTGAAGAACATTAATTTTCTGTGTAGGTATTTTAAAATATATTATATACTGCTAATATTTAAGCTGGGATAAATATCTTTTTATTCCAATCGTACATTCATTTTTGTTGAAACGTAAAAACCAGCTTATCTTTTTCTTGCAGAAGAGAGTATAATTTGTATTTACCATTACTGAGGAATGCTGTAATTGTACGTGTGAAGATTAAGACATTGATGAAAAATGAGGGGCCTTTTCGTTGCATGTGCCAGGTAGGGCACAGACTACACAACTGTGCTCATGTTGCTCCACTGCTGATCTCAGACATGCCCTGTTCTAAAAGAGAATTTCTGTGCCTGCTTCCCTGATCTTCTACTAAGCAGAGAGCAGTGCTGCAGTGTGTCTGATAACTTTGTTTTTTGTACATCAGAAACAATAAAGTATGTATGTGGTCTCACGATGGCAGGAATAGTAACAAACAGATGGCTTCAGTTTATCCCTACAGTGGGTACCCGATGAGCAGAAGTGAGTTATATTTTGCGTTGTTCTCATAAATCTGTTTCACTGCACTTATTCAAGATGTGACTAGGTTCAGAATAACAGTAGCGAAGTCTCTGTATAAACAAAGCTAAGAAAAAAATGTTTTTGTGTCTATTTTCTCTAGCTTCTTAAATGATTGTTAGATATTGGCAGTGTTTCTCAGAACATCTGTATAATGCTATTAAAATTAGAATATTGCCTAGCTTAGTCATAGTATGGATTCATGGTAGCTGACAACTATCCTGACACTCGAATGTATCCCTTGTGTGTAACAAAATGGTTCTGATTTCATTGCTTTATAGCTGAGATTGAATAATTGAGTGTTTTGACCTTACAGAGACTTGGTCAATCTGAGATGTTTAGGTAAAATGAAACTGGTTTAGCCTATCGCTCAGCTTCAAGGCAAATGCATGCCAAAGAGACCAGTGCTCTAGGAAAATTTGTAGCAGAGAGCTTTGTACAGACTAATTAAGCATTTAGTAGCTGAGCTGTGGGTCAAAACTCCTACAGTTGTAATTTGTTTAATATACTTGTAAGACATCCAGTATTATTAAAAAGGTAGAGAGGAAAGAGAAAACTTATTCTGCTTTTGGAAGCATGTGAGATGTTGTTACAGTTGCTAGCAGTTGTTGCATCTGAATCAAGGTTATCTCTGCTGATTTGTCCTAAGACTTTTACATTGCAGTTTTTGCAGTTTATGTGGACCAAAACCCCACACCTTATGTTCAAAGCAAGGAGTTTATTGTTATTCTAACTGAAGTCTTAGCACTCTAACCAAATAGTTACTATCATTTGAGCTCTGTTACATACAAATAAAGTAGAAGAGTGATGTTACAGGGAAAGTCACAATAATAATAATACATTTTAAATTGTTACATATGCTTCCTAATATTTACCTCTTTTCTCTGATGTTATACGTACCTTCCAGTTTCATTCTGGGCCTCAATAGCTTCAGTCACGCTCAAGCAGAAATGGAGGTAAGAGTGGGTTGCAATGAGTCATCAGAGTCCTAAGTCTTTACTAGGATGAGTATGTTTTAAATGCTCTGTTTTCTCCTCACTCCAGGGTTCCTTTGATGATGGTTTAACATCTTCTTGTAACATGCTGTACAACTTATTCTTTCTTCAGTGGTTTATAGTCCACTTTACAACCTAGATGGTATGTTTTACAGAGATTGGATGTTTGTTCTTTTTTCTGTCATGATCCAACTCCCAAGGTTGCATCTTTCAGCAACCAGTAATGGACTACTGAAGATTTTTCTACAGTCCTGGGTCTTCTGTCTGTACTTTGAAGGCCTCTGCTGTCATTTCATGCTTGCACTCCTCTATACTGCATTTTTATGCTAGATACAGAAATAGCTTGCTACATGCAGAATAACAACTCACTCCTATTTTCCATCAGTTACAAAAATATATCAAAATTCTAATAACAGTGGGGTTTACACCGCACCATTGTACAAAACTAATGCAAATCAGGTCAAGTAAAAGTTACCTAATTAGACAGTTGCTGTTACAGCTTGTTGTGCTGAAGTAATGTTCTAGGCAAGCCTAAAACAAACCTAAACAAAAGCTGACAAGTCGCTGTCTTGAGGCCTCACAAAGTTAGTACAAAGCTTGTGATCTGTTAGTAGCACTGGTGATAACTTTACTGGGTTACAGAGCTGCACAGCAACTTAGTGACTTGAAGCCAGTGTTACCATTCGGTATTCATAATGAAATCACGTAATTAGATTTTTTTCTTTGTCTCTGGTTGCAATTCATTATTTATTTATTTATTTATTTCTACAGTTGGAATTCCAGATTGTATTAGGATTGTTCCCATCCCATTCTGAAAACACTAGCTAGGAAAACAACCCAGGAATATGTCTGCTGTGTTTTAAATATTTTGGGGGTAGCTTTGGTTTTGTTTTACCTTAAATTAATAGGTTACCAGTTAAATCATGGTAGTGATACCTTGAAAAGGTAGTCCCTCTGTGGAGCCTGAAAGAAATGTTTGGATATCTGAGATAGCCTTCACAGTGGTTTCAGTTGCCTCAAGCTGACAGTTGATCTAGAACCCTCTTCCTTCCCTGAAGAAACAGCCCAAAATCTCCCGCTGTGGTAATTCTCTAACATGCTTGGCAAAAATACCCAGATGGAGTCCTAAAACAAGCTTTCACTAACATAGAACTTAAGTTGCCCAATGATATCATATGCCTTTTTAGGATGTGTAGTTGAACAAAAAGTCAATATGAAGAGGAAATAAAAAGGCAAAGGCAATAGGTGCTTACAACTTTAATTCTGTACCTCTTGAAGTTAATAGAAAATATCTGAGAGCATTTCAACCACTTCTGGCTGAGACCTTCCTCTACAGCATGGTGGAGGGAGTTGCAACAACTTGGTGAAGCATGTTAAATATAATACATGGAGGGCTATGTCCTCAGGCTTATCACCTTGTATATGATCAGTATAAAAAGGTATATGCCCCCTTAAGAGAGGTTAATGAGCTTCTTTTCCCAGCTGCTTTGTGTATGTTGGGCCAAGGTCTAAGCCAGTTGTCATCTTAAGGGATTCCTTGCAATTAATCTGGATGTTCTGGAGGTTAATGCTTGGTAAGTGAAATTATAGATTCAGTTGGATTATATGCTTATGGCTAAGGAAACTGTAGAACTGGAAAATACTTGGAAAACATGTTTTCTGTGGAATAGTCTGGAAATGAAAGGTGACTTGGGAGGAATTTAACATAGAGGACTGCAAACACAGAGGAATATTAGAATAATGAGTCCTAAAGAAAAAGTAATAGTGTTAAAATTAAGTTTTACATTACAGATATATAGATGCTGAATGATGGTTTCTTGGTAATCTAGGAAATCTGTAAATTAGGAAAAAACAAAAGGGGATACTTTTTCAGATTATTCAAAGTGAAACTGTTACAACTTATTGCTATAGAGTACTGTGGATGGACAAAATCTGGATGCACTGAATAAATCTAAAATGAATAGTGGAAATGAATACTATCAAGGTTTTTCTTGGCAACAACAACAAAAAGTACCCTTTGTTCTGGGTGATCCTTAGACCTCAGATTACGTGAAAGCTACTGGAAGTTATGCTATCCTTGCAACCCTCTCCTCTCTATCTGCTTGCTACTTGCTGGTATCAGACACTGGCAGCTCCTTGTTCACAGGGAGGAAAAATTGATATGCAACCAGCTGTTCTGAAAGGGGCCTAGGTATATTCCACCAAGAAGAGGAAAATGTAGACATGAAGTTTTCCAATTCTTATTTCTTAACCCATATTTACACTGTCTTACAAGCTTTAGTCTTTATTTCTTTGCCCTTATTCCCTCTCCGTAGAAGCCTTGTTTGCCTTATAGTGTTGTATCTAGTTTCAGTTTTATGAAATGTGGGTATAAAGCTCCGTTCCTTTTTTTGCATGCCTGGGTGCAAATGTTAGTTTAATTCATAATTAGGAGGAAGAAAAAAAAAAAAAAAGTATCCACAAAACATTTGTGAAGTAGGCAAGTGTTCCCCAAAGAACTAGAAGGAGTGTTTCTTCTAGGCTATGAGAGTATTTTATCAGGGGCTGAAAACTGTAGCAGCTACATTTTAATCTTTGGTACCTATTGCAACATTGAGTTCCCTTTTTGTTTTATAAATGACTGCCAAAGGTAAGTCTTGGATAGAAACTTTTTTCTTTTTCTTAAGTAACCTGGGATACATCAATATGTGTGTGTTGCAGCAATGTACACTATTAAAATTCTGCGCACCAACAACGAAAGAAGAATTTTGAGGCAGGTATTTTATTTCATGTTCTGCCATGGGCCTTCTTTTGGCAATTAGCTGAATCTATGTACTGCAATCAATAAACTTGTTAAAGAATAATTATCCACGTCTGTGTTTTTAATGTACTTTGAGTTACTTGTGTGTTGGTTATAGATGCACATTATCGATATTTGTACTATATTAAACACAGGAAAATTAAAAACATGAACGGGTCTTTATTAATAGTCTTTTAGCTGTATTGGACAGGGATTTTAGTGTCACCAGGAGAGCAGAGAAAAAACACCAGTAGGGTGGTTAGGTAACAAGGCATCATTACTCTGTGTGTCAGTACTGACAACTACAATTTAGATAATTATTATTATAGGAATAAATGATATACTGTAGAAGCTAACTTCTCAGTTGCATGTGCAGCATATTACTTATGCTTATTACTTATGCCAAAAATAAAGCAAGAAGGAGCAATAGATATCAAGTTAAGAATTTTGTTGAAAATGTAAATTGGTGTGTATCTAGAGATGTATGCAGAGATTTTGTGTGCTCAGCTTAGGCACAAAACTAGTCTAAATAACTCCTTCTACAGATAATGCGTGTGAACTATCAAATGACCAGCTGTAAATGAAAATACTAATCCATCAAATAGAAGGCTTAATTTTCTAGACAATGAACTTTTTTCCTTCTTTGCTAGCTGTCATTCACAGTGTGCACAGACAGGCATGGCTGCCAGTGCTGACAAAGCCTATGTCTGAGTGGAAAAACTGAGAGGAGGGGTGGGATTGGCTGTATGGTTTTGCAAAGTGATTCTTAAGTTTTTTTACTTCATGCAAAGCTGGTAACAAGCTAAGGTTTATAAATGCTTTAACTGTTGAAAAGTTTGTATCAACCCTGACAAATAACTAACTGTCACAAATAATTGGTGAAATTATGTGATGTTAATTAAAGTGGCTGTTTTAAGGTGTCTGTAAATAAAGGAAAGCACCTTTTCCATGTCAAGACTATGCACTAATCTTGCAATACATACTTGAATATACTTGATTACCAATCTAACAAGTTTGAGCGTGGATTTGAAGCTGAGTGGAAATTACTTGTGTTAACTTGTGATGTTGCTGTTCCCCACTACAGAGATCTAAGGGCTTGTAGAATCTGTTCTCTCATGATGAAGTGAGGAAGGTCATGAAAAGCAATTTTTTTGGGTAGCTGGAATTTTTTTTTTGTGCTCTGTTTTTGTGAAGACAGAGCTCTAAGAGCTCAACATATACTGCTACTGGGCAAAGTCACTGCTGGAGGTGCTAAGGTTGTTTTTGCTGATCTTCATCAGCAAATCTTTAATGCTGGGTTTAGTATGTTGTTATGTCTTTTTCTCATAGCTCACACTTATTTTTCAATGACTTAAAAAACAAACAAACAACAACAACAAAAAAAACCCCAACCAAAACAAAAAACAGAACCCAAAAAACCCCAACCAACCAAAAAATCTAATGTCTAATGACAAAGATGACTCTGAATAATGGCCATAACATTCCTTACATGGGGGCCTTATGTATTGTTCAATGATGGACTGGCAGAAACAAGGTATCTGCCACCCGCTGGCTTACGCTGTCCCCAAAACTCTTCAGGGAGATCCAACACTAACCCTAAAAGGGTCTGGTCTTGATAAGCAAGATAATTTGTGAATGCAGCTGAAACTTCACTGAGAATAGGTGTTTCTCCACAGCCTGCCAAAGTAGTAAAATTTTGGGTATGTTGCTCAAAGCCCTGCTTCAATCTGCATACACCTCCTCATTTTCTGATTCCCAACAGCTATTTTTCTGCTTCTCTCCTTAGCACCTAAATTTTTAATCGAGTCCTTTTGCCTCATTTCTGCAGGCTCTCCCTCCAGACTTTTCTGGCGTGATTGCCCACTTACACATCTCATCAGACATACAGTACTGCTGACACCACTTTTCGTTGCATTTTCTTCTGACTGTCACACCCCTCTCTACCCCCTATTCTAGGCTTTCTTTTTGACCTGGTATAATTTCACATGTGAACGAGTCATCACAGCTTCTGTACCTCCCTTCCTTTTCTTTTCTCTCTCCTCTCTACTTAAGGTCTGTGGCAATCTTAAGTGAAACTTAAGTAGATAATTGCCACTTCCATGAGGGAGTTGCTCATGCATATTAGTGGCCAGTATCTTTTAATCGTAACAGACTATAGGAAAAATGACTTTGTATCATTTATGCAAGTGTAAGTGATTACTGCTTGCCCTTTCTTGTACTTGCTCACCTCTCTTTACTTCTGCATTCCCTGTGATTGTTTATGACCACTTGCTGTATGTGGCTATGATGATGGTTTGTAGACTATTCAGGGTAGAAACCTGTGTTTGTCCATCTATTAGCACAATAAGGATATAGACCTGATCGGAACTGTGTGTACTTACAGAATGTAATCTGGTAGGTAATCCTTTTAGGTCGTTTTTCTCAGCAAGATATTGAGTGAATAAGTAAGTAAACTATTTTTGTTTCCCTCCATGTATTTTTCAGCTGCTATAATCTTTAACCGTATAAAGGAAAAAAAGGAAGAAAAAAAAAAAGCCGTGCAGAAATTGAATATGTTTTAGAATTGCACTTCAAGATTTTGATAGTTGCAGTAGCCAGAAGAGTACTTGAATTAAGCAGACCTCAGTTGGCTTGCATGGTGGGAGGAAAAACCCCAAAATAAAACAACAAAAAGCCCCACAAACCTGCTTGTTGTACTAAAGAACTGGCAGACATATTCAAACAGAGGTTACCATTTATTTTTTATTGCACAGCAACTGAAAATGAATAGTGTTAGATATTAATAAAAATAACTATTTCAGAAACTTTTCAAAGTTATTTTTTATCAAAAACCCAATGCCTGGTCTCATTGAAATGTTGCTGATGGCTTGACCAATTGTTCATATAAGTTCAGTAAATACTTTTACTCTCTGACTATCTCAAGGTATTTGCTACACTCCAGTGCCCAGCAGCATACTAGTACAGCTCCAGATATGACTGATAGGAGCTGAAAATTGGTTACAATGAGTTTCATCAATTTAAAGAAACTGGTATTATGTCCAACAATGTAGGAACGCAAATTGACAGCTATCATTTCAGCTGTAGGCCATTCAGCTGCTGAACAACTAGCTCATGGAGAAATTCATTTTTCTTTCAGCTGGCTGGCTTACAGTTTTACATATTACAAGAGTGGAATACATTTCTCCAACTCTAATTTAACAGAAGCACAGCATAAAATAAGTCTCTGTTAGACTGACAAGTAAAGTTACCAAATAAAACCATTATGTGGAAAACAGGAGACCTGTGCAAGTCAAAAAGGCAAGTATCATGTGCTTAAATGGCTTTGGGTGTCTCTTTTTTTTTTTTTTTTTTAAGCTGAGGCTGTAAGATCTGGCACTGAATTTAGGATTACGTTACCCACTGTGTCCTTCACTAGGTTCCCACCCAAGCCTGTGTTGCCTATGAAACTGTCCAATGTTGTTTGTAACCAAAGGGTCCATCTGAGGCTTCACAGTGGTGGTGGCTTCAAGAGGAAGAATCAAGCTGTGATGTTGTGTATTATATCCTTCTTGTTCAACATTGTCCTTTAGAAAAATGAGAGTTTTGGATCACCATGATACTGTATGTGTGATGTTTCTAGTTTGTCTTTGCTCATTTATTGAAAGACTTGTAAGAAGATATGGCATATTCTGCTGAGAGATCTTTACTTTGTAATAAAACAAATATAAAATATGACACTACCTTTATTGTAACAATGCAACATTTAGTGCCTTTGTCTATTCCCATGGTTGTTGTGGGGTGTGTGTGCGTGGGATTTTTTTGTTGTTGTTTGTTTGTTTGGGTTTTTTTAAGTGACTTGTTCTATGCTAAGGCATTGTCTGTAATGAGTGGGTAGTTCTATGCAGCTTCACGGAATATACTTGCTATTGAATATAAATGTGAATCTTGCATTGTAAGTATGACCAGAATGCAATTGACAGTTAATGCAGTGAACATAAATCATGCTGATATAGTCCTTCATATTTTATTAAAATCATAGATAAATGGACTTAATGAGTACTTGTTTTAAAATTTATCAAAGTGTGCACTATTAAAAGCAGGAAGTTCTTTTAGAGAAAATTCAATACTAAATCAGCTTTCATCAAAATGTTGAGAAAAAAAAATCAATTACAGCAATCATATTATCTTTCAAGTATGTCCAATGAAGTCAGCTAATGGATATAATTTATTCTTTATGGAATTATGGTTTAAGTGTACTGAAGTACACTTAAACACTGGAAATACTAAAGCCATTATCATTTCACTTTGTATGAAAATTTTCAGTTTATGAATGCATAGGCAGCCTAAACTGGAATTAGAGTTCTGCAGCAGAATGTGTGGATTATCTGTAGCTTCCATGTTCTTTGCTTAATTGAAATGTCCTTAATTTTTATATTCTGCCTGAGGTAATAGATTTTTTCTTTTTTTTTTTTTTTTTTTTTTTCTTTTTTTAATATTTTTTTTTTTTTTTTTTTTTTAGCTTGCACACTTCTTTTTTTTTCCAGGTGAATAGTAAGGTGAAATTAGGAAACCTCTGCTTGTACCAATTATCTTTGTACTTATAATAAGCTTATAATAACAAATCTGACCTACTTCTCTTTTGTTTGGGAGGGTGTTCAAACTGATTGTTTACCCCCTATTTAACAGATCTTCTAGAAAGAAAACCAGTTTTAGTAGGAATTGCTCAAAATTAAGGTGTAACATGAAGTGATTGCTAACCAAACACTCTTGGAATCTGATATTCTATTTTAGGAAAAAGAAGGACAGGGAGTAGAAATGTGAACCAACAGCAGAGGAAAAAAAACAGTATGCAGGGTAAATGGTATTGAAAAATAATAGGGAAGAATCTGGGAGATGAGACAAGCTCATTAGTCTGTAAACAGGAGTACAATGATGCAATTTCCCTTTTCACTCCCTATATGTGTGTGTGCGTGTGTGTGTGTTCATATAAACAAACATATACATTTATACTTATAAATAAAGTGTAATAGATGTCTTTCCTCTCAAGCAGTGAAGCCCAAAGCTAATGAAAACATTCGTTTTTATTATTATTTTTGTACTCTGATGACAACATACATATCCTATTGTCACACGTAAGTCAAAATGGCAATTATACATAACTGAAATGTGTTAGCTTAACTTCTTTATTCTTCCACTGGAATATATCCCTGCTGCCTGAGAGCTCTGCAGTTCACACAGTGGCCTTGATACCTGTTTATGCACAGAAGTTTGCCTGGAGATTTACAAGTCAAGATAGGCATTGAAATTTCCAGTCTTAGAAAATTGCTGCTGTATGTCAATGTGAATAGATTTTGATCTATTTTATAAGAACATATCATGAATACACTTCATCACTGTTCAAGAAATATGCATGGGCTATTTGGTGTTGATACTACTGCCTTTCTTAGCCCCGTGTGGTTTTATAAAATGTTGCTGGCTGTATGAATCTCATGAATCTCAGGGAGCAAAGGGAAAACAAAACTGCAAGATGAGTGGGGGGTTTTTTTGTGGTTTTTTTTTTTTTTTTTTTCTTTCAAAAGACTTTTTGTTTTCTCTATCCATGTCCTGCAGCATAGGTTACTTGTCAGATAAATTTATAGCACTTTTCCAATCTGTAAAGCAACAAGATGGTAATGCAACAAGGCATTGGAGAGAAGTTTGTAACCAATCCCACAGTTTTTCCTTTTGCTTCACAGTACTGTATTACTAACAATAAAAATAATGATAATCATATTAAAAAAAAAAAAATAGTCAAGGTCAGATAAGGGAAAACCAGGACTGTGAATGTCCCTGTGGTTCATTGTGTCCCACACTTCAGCCCTTGGAATGGTAATATCATCAGGCAGGAAACTTCTGTAAACAGCTTTTCTATGGGCATGTGGTTTTGTGTTATTGGAGATACTTTTCTCCACCCAGGCTTCTCAGTATAGAATGTTCCTCTGACAATGAACTCTTACGTTATTGCTGCCAATGGTTTGAAGGTTTTGTTGGATGCATGCTTTTCTAAAACGCAAAAGAGGAGGTCTTCACTTCTCTTTCTGTTACAATTCCCTGATAGTTGGTGAGGCAAAACATCCAGGATTCAAGCCTTAAACAGATGTTATAGGTAGTACTGGAGCCACTTAAATGGCTTCTCTAAATTCAAGCATCATTGGGTTAGAGTGGAGGAACAAAAAAAGATTGTAGCGGTCACTCCTTGAACTGTGCAACCAGAATGGTGAGAACCTGCATTTCTGTTGCTGCTCTAAGATCTAGATACCTGGTTTATGTTGAGTATTCTAACAGCTGGACAAACTGGCCATAGCAGTGTTTGAATAGAAGTGAAAAGCTGTCACAGCTTGTAGAGCAGAACCTGTTGATGTTGCTTTGTAAAAAGTATATTTAATTTGCAGACTGAATCTTCAAAAGGGATGGAGGAAGTACAGAGGAGGCCACAAAGGTGATCAGAGGACTGGAACACCTCTCCTATGAAGACAGGATGAGAGAGTTTGGGTTGTTCAGCCTGGAGGCAAGAAGGCTCTGGGGAGACCTTATTGCAGCCTTCCAGTACCTAAAGGGGACCTACAAGAAAGCTGGAGAGGAACATTTTGCAATGGCCTGTAGTGATAGGACAAGGGGTAATGCCTTTAAACTGAATGGGGGTAGATATAGATTAGATATATGTAAGAAATTCTTCATCATGAAGGTGGTGAGACACTGAAACAAGCTGCCCAGAGAAGTTGTGGATGCCCCATCCCTGGAAGTGTTCAAGGCGAGGCTGGACAGGGGTTTGAGCAACCTGGTGTAATGAAGTGTCCCTGCCCATGGCAAGAAGGTTGGAAATAGGTGATCTTTAAGGTCCCTTCCAACCCAAACCATTCTATGATTCTCTGATGGGCAGGACACACCAAGTTCATTAATCTCGGTAAGGTCTTCCTGTGAGCTAGATGCTGAATTATTGAAAGCCTTAGGATGTGTGCAGTGCTCCTGGACTTTGAGTCACCAAACTTCTGTTAATTATGCGGAAGGGTAGAAGATGAGTCCCTTCTAACTAGCTTTCTTACCAGCAATCTTGTCTCTTGTGATTCACTGTTCAGTTCCTTGCTTCTGTGTTTATGCATCTGCTGTCCAAACACTATGGAAAGGCAAAAGTCCAAGTCTGACCTGATCTGATATCTTTGCACAAGGTCAATTAAATTAATTTAGTAATAATTTCAAACAGATAGGATATTTAGTCTCTGATAAGGCTGATTTTCTTTTGTTTGTTTGTTGTGGGTTATTTTTTGGTTTGGTTTTTTTTTTGTGTGTGTGTGGTTTTTTTTTTGTTGTTTGTTTTGTTTAATATTGTCAACTTTTACTGCAGGGCGACAATAAACCATGGCAGATGCTCTCTGTTAGCTCCCTCCTCCCCCACCCCCCCACTAAGGAAAAGTAAGAGGAGGAAAAGAGAGAGAGACTTGCAAGTTGGAAAAAAGTTTAAAATGCTTTAGTAATGCTACTAATAAACTGAGAAAATAATACAAAATATACAAAACCAATCTTGAATTTCCCAGGGCAGCGCAGGCACCTGGAAGTCCTGGGCTGGACTCCGCAGCAAACTGGAACTCAATTGAGGGATGTAGTGTGTGGAACCAGGCCTAGTACTGCAAGGACAACATGCAGGGACCTCTTCAGATGCTGGCCATAGTCAAGGAGAGCGAGACCCTTGTGCTCTCCCACTTTTATAGGGTGTATGACGTGGATGGGATGGAAAACTTTGGTCAATTTTAGTCACCTGTTCTGTTTGCCCCTCCTTGCAAATACACCCCTCTCATTTATGGGACATGTGAAATTTACCAGCAACCTTGGCTGCCGTAGCAATAAATCTAAACCTAGGGCTCTTCTGCATACCATTGCTCACCTTATCAGCTCCTGTCTGCAAAAACATGCAGCCAAATCCAGAAAAGTGCAGTTACTTAGAAGAACTTAGCTGAAATGAAAATTCACTAAAAGAGAAACTGGTCTTGTTTTTAACAAAACCAGGACAAATATATTTTTGTTAGCTTTTGGGGGAGTATAGTTTGAGCATTTCTGGAGAAAGCAAAACAAAATATGTAAGATATATTATTGCATAAAATGGAATTGTTCTTCTGTTTCAGTAGGCTTAGTACTCTGTAAAATATCTTTTTAGTATCTACAGTAAAATATATAATTAAACTGAGGGATGTTTATGATGTCTCATGTAGTGTACAGATGGTATCTTTACCCGTATCTGTATGCCTTGTCCTTTCAAGGACATCCGTTAAGGTCTGTTGCCTCCATAGGAAACAAGTCATTTTTGGAAAGAGGTGGTCTTTAAAATTTAATTTTATCAAAATAAATTAGATCTCATGAGTATAAAATGTTTGCCAGAAACTAATTTTCTTCATTTTTCATTCAAATAATTTTTCTGCATTTCCTAGCCAGAGCTGTTTGTAAAGGCCAAAGAAGCGATTGCTAACTGTGTGTGATATATAAGAGTTGGATAGAATTAGTATCACTGTCTTGGCTTTGGAGTCTTTTGTCCCTAATCTTAGAATGAGTTCCAAATAGATGGACAACTATTTCTCCACAGTAGAAAAAGAACCTCAGGGAAAGCGAGGTCGAGTTACTTACAGTGCAATACTGCATCATGGCTTTTGTGCATGTGTGGCTTAGCAGAGTTGGTTTTGCTTTTCTTTCTCTCTTATTATCCTGTGATAATGTGGTAATAAATTCTAATGGTTTGAGCCTCCAATGTCCTAAGGCTACTCTCAGCTGTTTTTAGGAGAACACGGGTCTTGTAATTTTGGCTTCAGCTAAGTAAGGAAACATAGGATGCAACAGGAGGAACAGGCAACCTGTCTATTTAATAGACAAATATTTAGTAGCTAAAGCTCTGTAACACACAGAAGAAAGAAGTTTTGAGCTGTGTTCTGGTCTGCCACTTTTCACAGTGACAGAGAAGACCAAAAATTCATTACTTTCCAAAAGGGGTTAAATCTTGTCCATAGTATTTTGAGTTCACATCTGCATGAGGTGCAAAGACACAACAGCAAAAAGGCCATGAGTATCATGGAAGACTTGCTGGGCCCATGAGAAGTTTTTATTGTTTTGACCAGAGATAAAACAGCAAAGAACATAAATACTTGCCAAGGAAGAATCAGCAGACCTATAATGTCGGATGGGAGGGGAAGAAGGAATCAAAATTTTACATTCTCTGAATCTTATACCGGCCAAATGTATTAGATGCCTGCTGACTCCAGTGAAAGACCAAACACCATGCATGGAAGGAAGCTCTAAGGGCAGAATTGTTGAAGCCAGCAACATAAGGAAGTAGGTTCAAATAAGTGCTGAAATTATGTGTGTATATATCTATTTAAAAGTCATCTTAATTTGTGCCACAAACTCTCCCCAGTGATTCTGCTTTATTTATTAACTTTCCATTTCTGACAATGTCACTGGTGAAGGAAACAAAGTACTGTCAGGCACTTTACTAATGATAAATACATCTGTAATAATCAGTGTACTCTCAGTAAATGGTGTAGCACATGGCTTCTGTTTTCGGGAACAGTGTTCTCTGACCTTGTTGGAGGTGCAGTTGCTGCTGATGTGGGAACAGACCCTGTGCACTTTATATTATTTTGCCCTTCTGAATAATTTAATTTTTGATTAAGCGGAGTTTGTTAAATCAACTTAGCTTGTTATGTGAATGACAATGAAATCTTATTTGAAGAAAATTAGCCTCTTTATGCTGAAAGAAATTATGGTACCAGGAGAAGAAATAATAAATCCGCCAACTCCACCTGAATGCTTATATTTGTGCATAGCCATAGCACTGCAAAACTATTGAAAAAATTGCTTTGCTGAAGAACAGATTTCTCACACTATGATTTTATGCATGCTTTAGGAATATAGTTATTGAGGTGTAAAAGCACAAAATCCCACACCCAAACCAGCCAAGCAGCACTAACAAATCTATTCAGCTTTCCTCTTATGGAACTGTTCTGCTATCAGTTCTTAAAGAGAATGAGCTTCAAATTTAAAGGAAACTTATCACCATAAGCTGTGGTCTGGTCAGGAACTCTTAAGGTTAATGTCCTTCATGGCTGGAGTAAGTGGAAGACTTACTGTTGGCTTGGTGTTTTTCTCTGCCTAGAGAGTTAACACTAAAAATATATTGCCAATGCCACGAAATACAGAAAACCTGGGGATGAACTTTAGTTAAACTCTCATGTCTGCATTCATTTCTTTGCTTAATGCTGCTCTGAACTGTCCCACAACCTTGGCATAGATGTTTGCCCTTATTGCTGTGCTGTGTTTCGCATATTAGAATTGTATTATGGGGTTGAGTATTTATTTTTTTATTTTTTTCAACTACAATATCAAATTACAGGATATGGCTTAGCTTTTGTAGTCACAATCTGCACCAAAAAGCATTTTGTAATATACATCTGTATCCATTTCATGTTTGTACCATATGTGTACCACGTGGGTGGTTCTACATTAAACAGATAATTTTTCGAATATTGTTGAAAATTTGTTTTGGACAAAAAAGATAACAGATGTTACTGGAATGAACACTACATAGATAGACAAGTCAAAGGAGGGCTGGAGTTTCAGGCACTGTGCAGAACATGTCAATTCAATATACATTTGTGTATTTTTAATACATGTTTGTGTTTTCAGCATGGATTATTGTAGTTGATTCTTTTACACATTGATGTCAAAATGTTATTGTGACACTAGTGACTTCAGGCAGTGTTTTCTGTGCATTGCAGCAAAGGCCAATGATGTCTCTCTTCCCTGGCTGTCCCCAGGCAGTCTAAGTGAAGAGCAGTTCTGGGATGAGTACCTGACGCACTCTAGTACAAACAGGGGTTCAGACATGCTGCTGCTTCTCTTTCTTGATGGCCGTGGTGTAACAATTGGTTTATCCCAACAAAACTCCCTGCTGAGAACCATAAACCAACACTGATCTTATGCTCAAGCTAGCTCTGTTTTGCTTAAGACAGGAAAGAGCAGCAGTCCCAGAAAAGAGGGTAGAAGGAAAGATGAAATGTGGTTCATCGCCAGCTTCACTGTTTCAGCTGGCAAATGGAGAGGCAATGTAGGTCCAGTGAAACATCAAGTGCCCATTCCCTGGCAGGGTCTTACTCAATGGTCTAAGGAACTATTTTTCCTCTCTGCAAAATGCAAAGACTCACATCAGAGTAGTGTTACTCATCATATTCTCCTGAAAGGTGAAAATTTTTGTGCCAAACTCAGGTCCTGAGTCTGGTAGATAACAGATTTCAGTTTGTCTGTGATACCCATCAGGTCTTCGTTATTGGTCCACAAAACTTTATAAGTTGAATCCCCTTTCATCATTTGTGTTCAACTTCTATTTTTCTCCATGCCCTGTTAGTTTACTGTAATGGTGCTCTCTGTAAACAAAGAGGGAGACTGAGGGCACTCTTAACCAATTTGAAATTGTTTATAAAATGTGGTAGAGCAGATTGAAAAGTTTGCTTTTTTTTTCTTTTTCTAAGGCTTCTGCAAATGGCATGAGTGGTGATGATTTAGTATCTCTGTAATTACAAGCCAAGAGTACTCTGTGGTGTTCTTGGTGTATTTTAAATTGTGATACTTAATGTAGTTGTCATCGCTGCTGAAGACAATTTCTGTCCTTGATAGTGGAATGTCAGATATAAAATAAAAAGTACCGCTTCTAGTAAAAGCTTTCTATTCTCCACACTTTATCTGCATTTCAGAAATTGAAATAATAAGGCCATACCAGCTAGATTTTATGGTACTGAAAATATGAAGAATAATACTTTATATACAGAACAGGTGAAGTTTTTTACCCTGTTTATGTAGTGGCAGGTATGTTTCAGGAGCATGAAAAGTGTCCTTCAAGAACCTGAAAACATGTCCTTCAGAAGCACGCAGTACATTCTGGGTGACTTGTTAAAGTCTCATGAATCTTAGAGCCTCTTCTTCTGAGAAAGGATAATTGTGTTCAAAAGAGTTTCATAAAGATACTTCTTTTAACAACAGTGCAGCTCTTCAAAATAAAAAGAAAATGCTGCAATAGTTTGCTGAAAACATGTATTAACTGTTATGAAATGGTGGGCATATTCAAATACTGCTAAATTTTGTGTGGACGTAAGTTACTGGAAAAAAACAACAAGCAACTGTGCACCTACCTTCTTCTGTCTCTGAAACCATAGTTTGACAAACACAAGATACCTTGAAACACAGCTCATTGATGCGTCTTTGTCTTCACAAGATGCTTACCAGTCTGTTGATTTTCAGTTATACCACTGCATACGAGTAAGTGTAAACATGTTTTAGTAAAGTAACATTTGCAGCTGGGGAAGCCTGAGGTAAATAACTTGATAGACCCTCTAATGGGAATATGAAGTACAAGAAAAACAAAAATTGCTTAGCATAATGTTAGTTACTGTAGATCTTATGCAAACTATTTTTTGACATCTTGTGGAGTTGTTTCAATTTTGATTAGTCTATGTTTTCATTATTCAAAAGGTTCTTAGGAGCTGGGAGTTGGTCTAGGGATATTTTTTTTTTTTTTTTTTTCCATAGTCATGCTTTACTGGGCAATCTGGATGGAGAGTGCTATTTTTTCACAGACAATTGCGAATTACCCAATGTATAATTTTACCTTACAGGAGGAAGAAATATTGTTACCACTATAACTTTTTGTAAAGTTTTTCAAATGTTTACCACCTTTATGCTCAAATACAGTGGCCAGATGATGTACACACCATATGGCTATTAGCTTGCTGCACCATTCTTGCTGATTGTTAGAGGTGTTCCTAAAGGGTATTATTTAAGGGGTATGTAAAATGAAGCAGTTAATGGATAATGTTTCTAGACATGAGGGATTGGATGTTGGTATCAGTAAGGCAAATCTAAGAAAAATAAACAATGTAGAATAGTTTTTACTTATATATATATATATATATATGTGTGTGTTGTGTATATATATATATATATATATTTAAAATTCATAGACTCTATAAGAAATATCCAAACCTGCTCAGCATGTAGATTTTCTTTTTTCCATGGTAAGTATGAGAAAGCAGATAATGAATGCTTCTTTATTTAGCTGTACTTTCCAAAGAGATCAGATGGGATCTATGACTGGAAGCCAGGGCTTGTAATTTCTGGCTGCATTTTCAAGGTGGTGCCTGAAACCTAGAATCACAGAATTGCTGACTGAGCAATACTGACTTGTTTGGGTTTTTTTGTTTTATTTCTTGACAATGCTTTACCCCCTTTGTTGTCTCAGTGAGCTTGAGAAATTAATGTTTGAGCACTTGCACTGCTGCCCAGGTCAGGTAGGTTGACGTTCCTAGTAAGCTACTAATGGAACGCGTGTTAGTAGTATAACTGGTTCAAGAAATTATCAATTTCAGCATAATTATTTTAGCATAATTGTGGGCATGATCTCAAGTACAGAATGTCGGCTGTGGACTCCAGGCAACAGGAGCTGGAACATTTTTTTAATAAGAATTATTTCAGGAGCAGGAGCATTGTCACTGGACAACAATTGGTAATGGATCTTCCTGGAGGAAAAGGGGAAAAATTTCTTGGGTTTTATCTGGCATAAGTAGTTAAAGCCAGTCATTTAGATGAAATTGGAGGGGCTGCCAGGATTTGAGATTTTCCACAATTTCCTAAGTCTTCATCCAGACAGATTTAAATATTTTATTTTGTATTCATGTGTTTTGATGTAAATTAGTTGGTACAGCTTTTTCATAGCTTGTCCTATGTCCTGTTTAGCAATTAAATTGTGTTGAATAAGAGAAATGCCTGAATAGAATATTTTTTTAAAATATGATCCAAGGTGAATTAATTTTATTAGGAAATTCCTTTTGAATAAGGTCCTGGTTTAGTTTGGGGAAATGGGTCTTTCCTTGGTGTCACAAGCTCTATGTCTCCATTTTTCCAGTACTGTGTATTTTAATAACTCTAATGTACAGGGCATGTGTTTTAAGTGAGGAGGTGGAAATCGTAAAGCTTGTTTCTAATGCCATGGAGGAAAGACCAAGCTAAAAATACATGCAAGTTATGGCTGTCAAATTAAAGGCCATTTCTGCATGAACAAGTAATGTGGTATTAGAGGAAGAGAACTGTAGATGGGAACAGCTGGTGCTGGGGACCAAACACCCATGCTGTGTGCCTTTTTGAAAGCTTGGCTTTGCATTGGCTTCAGTATTGTGGCCCTGAGTATCTGACAGAGGTTGGAGAACACTAGAGGTGTTCTTGGAGTACAGTGAATTTAGTTTCACCTTAAAGGAGTCTATTTGTGCTTTTCAAGACTGCTGTAAGATGTGAACCGAAGCATTACAAGTGGGAATGGTCAGATTTGTTGTAAGAAAGTGCTGCTCATTTAAATTATCAGAGCTGCATAGGACCCACCCAGAGACAGGTATGTATGAAATTTGATTCTAATCAGATTCTCTGTTCTAATAATGAACAACTTGTTATGATCAGGTAAATATCAGAGCGTGAATTTATGCATCAAATCTATTCCGGGAAAACACGCCTGAAGAAAGTAACTTGCAATCAGGAACATTTTCTCAGCTCATCTAGACAAACATACCACTTCTGTAAGAATTTCACTGATTTTCTTCACGCTTTTAGTGAGCAGTCAGGAGGGAAAGCTCAGACCTAGGATGCAATCCTGACTTTGTCCAAATCGCCTATGAACTCTTCTTGATTTAAGAGGCTCATCTTGAGTTTTGAAAGATGTTGCCTTTTCCCCATCTGCTGCTGTTTCCACTGCCAGAAAACTGTCTTGGTGGTTGGTTGGATCTATTTCAGATGTTCTGAGGGCTTTACTTTCAGACCTGATGGAATTATGGAGCCACTCCTCCTGTCAACTATTATAAAATCTAAGATTTGCCCTTGCATTTCTAAACTTTTAATAATTTAAATTTATGTACTCGTTCTTTCTCTCGTTTTCCATTTTGAGTCTTGACTTTCCCTTCTGTCTTCCCTCTTCCTTTCCCCCTTAAAATAATCAAAATATTTTGTTGTGGGGGATGTGTGCTGTGGGTTTTGGTTTGTTCATTTGGGAGGGTTTTGTTTGGTTTTGGTTTTGTTGTTGTTTTGTTTGTTTGTTTCTTCCCCCTTTCCTCCCCTGAATAAGTAACAAATCTCAAAGTCGGGGTAAGTAGATAAAGCCAAAGTGCAGCCGCTGCACTCTGTGTTAGCCTGTATAGTGCAGACATAGATGGAGGGAAGGGGAGGCTTTTGGCTGCTTCTCCACTTCCTATATTCTGCATCTGCTTTGGGCCACCAGAAGACTTGTGCGCCATAGGAAGCAGAGAATGTGTGAGAACAGAGGACTCTACTCCCAGTTTCCCTGTCCCAGGGGCAGAAGCTGGGCTCAAGCAGGATTGTTCCAAATAACATATGACACAGAGATCAACTCGGAAAGGCATGTTCCCTAGGACCTTAGTTCCTCAGGCCTCAATGTGATGGGGAACTGTTTCCTCTGATTCTAGGGCTCTGTCATTGACATGTGACATGACAGTAGTGTTGGGGCAGGCTCCTCTTTGCGAGGAGATAGTCTCGAGGAAAGTTTAAAATCGATCTCCTTTGGTGCGTCACCCATAAGTATTTAGGAAGAGTGGGGCTTCTTCCAGTTAGGTCTTCAAATACAGTATTTTTTATAAGAAAAGTATAGAACTTGCATCTTTGAATGAATGCAGTATGCAGGCAGTATTTCAGTCTGAGCATGTTTCAGGTAGGCATTATATTCACATTTTTGTTCTACAGGCTGAAAGAATCTGCAAAAAGTCAGTCTCACTGGATAATAATATTAAACAGTGAGGCATACAAGCACACTGATCCCCAGAGATGCCTTGAAATCTAGAGGGAATACACCCATGTTAGCTGCATGACAGTGCCAACAGGATCTCTGTCGAAAACTGGAAGTTGCCAGATGTTTATATTTGAAATACACCTCAAGCCAGTAAGACATCAGAATGATCAGTGTGTCAGAGCAAAGGCCTTCTCAGTACATAAAACCTGCATTTACCATACAGGTAGAGGTATATTTCAAGAAAGAGTAACTAATTAAAATGAGGAAAGTTACATCTTCCCATTCCGTAATTAGGATTTCAGTGAAATCCTATGTCCTGTAGAAACAATCTGACCAATACTAAAAGATAAACTTCCATGTATTTCAGACTGTATGATGTTGTTGTGGGCTAAGACCACACTGTTGATGTGGAGACCAGATGGAGGTGGATGCCAAAACACTTCAATCACAGATGCTCGCTTTTACAAGTCAAAGGATTTTTGTGCCTTGCAGGAGAGATGGTGGTCTGTCAGAGAAGTTGGGTACATCGGCATAAGGATTTCTGCTGTAATGTGCTCAGCCTGGATGTGGGGCTGCAGGGTCCCTGGGCATCTCCCTTTGCTTTCTCTCTTCTGGAGTCTTTCTTCTTCTCTCTTGCATACCATGGCAATCTCTTAGATATCCTCAAGTGTCTCCTTTTCCTGAAGGTTTTTCCCTGTGTGTTTCCTGGATCATCTTTCAGAGTGTCTTCTCAGTTTTTCTCCTCAAGAACCTCTCCCTGTGTGTCTTCAGCCCCCATGGTGGTTGCTGCTGGGGTGCCATGGGCAGCAGTTCTGGCCATGTTGGTGTGTTTGTCCTGGAGTTGGAACTGCCTATGATTGGCATGGAGTGACTCATGGCCTTCTGCCTCATGAGTTCACCTTGCAACTCTCCACCACCCAGACTTTGTTATTTTTTACAAACTGTAACTGTGATTCAATTTACTTGCCGAAACACTTCCATAAAGTATTTTCTAGAATAATAACTGTTGAACAACAGGACTTATATACACTAGAAAGGCAGCCCAAGGGAGAGAGGAGAAGCCAAACACCAAATGAAGTGAGACTGGCTGTAGTTGTGTTGGAGGTTATCACCTGACCCAACCATAGACCTCAGACTTTCCAAGTCTGGCCCAGCATCATTAGGTTCTGATGCTGCCTTCTTTGATCATAGGAATTTAACATGGCCAAGCATAGCTGTTAATACCATGACTATAGATCCTAACTTGTGAATTCTGATGGCTTTAGTGGGGGTGATGTAAAATGCCAGCATCCATTGCTCGCAGCTAGTTGTTTTCTGGGGGTTACTGCCACAGGGGAACATGCTAATGCAGTTCAACATATCAAAGAATGGTGCTTTGAGAAGCAGATTCGCATCCACTTGTGCTGCCATCCCAGTTGTGACAGTCTTGTCCCTCCGAGTTTTCTGCAAGACAGCTGGGAGCAATAACACTTTCAGTCACACAAGTGAAATTCCTCTGAATCTATATAAAAACTAGGGGCATTGTGGGGAAGAGATAAGCTAATGGAAGATGAGAATATCTTTCAGTAAGTTCACTGTGCGTTGAAAAATAGTGCTATTTGGTTTATTTATTTTCATTTGTTTTAAACATCTGTGAATCCATAACACTATTAGTGGACAGTGAATTGCTATCAATACCCCCGAATCCAGTTACCTAATCCCTTTTATGGAATATACCTCCATTTAGTTTAGATTGTTGGCTAATTCCCAGCAATGACTGATTTGTTGCAATGTACCAATATATGTGCATTTTTCTTTGTGACATGAAAGCAAGAATGAAAATAAAAGCTGTTTATTTAATGCACTCTAATATCAGTTTCACATGTTAGGCCTTTCGTTAGAAATTGTTAATAGAAGTGGTAGAAAAATCAGGAAACAAACTGAAATACCAGCAGTAGGTGGTACTCTCTGTTTCGTATTGGTGCATTGTCAACGTAGCAACAGCTACATGGCAAATGGAAGTTTGACTGAAGCAAAGTCAAGTGTTAAAGTAGTATCGATTGCAATGGTCTGGTGTAGTGGAAACTGATGGCATGTGTTTATGCTTCTTTAGCCTTTGGTTAAAAGGGTGGCATACTATCTCTCTAGGCATGTCTTGAAGAGTGATCCAGTAAAGCTTAAAAACATTTCAAAATCTTTGGAAAGGGAATGCTTTGAATTTAGAGGAATGTAGTGTTATCTTTTATGATTGATACGATGCTTTTCACTATCTGGAATATGACTTCCAGAGAGCTCTGCAGTAAGACTTATTTCTGAATGCTCTCTGTTTGAAATTGTTTTGTTTTCTGGTATTTGATTTAAAACAAAACCAAATCATCCATGACATTGCAATTAAATAATGAGACAGTGAATGAATGAAGGCAAAATAAGATAATCAACATATATAAGCAGTTAATCATGCAAGCGGCTTTTAAGTACCAACAGGGAAGATTTCTATTTTTGATGGCCATGGCTCATGAAGGAGGCTTTCAGTACTGAATAGGTCTAGACTTGAGAGCGTTGAGATAAGTTGAAATTCCCTGCAGCTGCTCCACCTGCTTGTCAGACACTGGGACTTTGAACACAACTGTAACACAGCTTCAAGAATAATGTTTAATTCCATAAAGGGAATTTGAAAATGAATTTGTGATATTTGTGAAGTCCTTAAATACATCAGTGGAATGTGATAGAAATGTTCACAGGAAAAAAAAAATAATTTTATGTACCAGAGAATCATTCAATACTGGTTTACTGCTTTGTGTTTTTAAGTGTAAGGCTGTACAGTGAACATAACAATGAAAACAAGTTTGCAGTGAACTCTTTCACTGCAATATGCAGGAGTCCTGATGGTGAAAGGTAATATTTTATTGTTTAATTAGGAATTGTATCATGATATACAAGAACTGGATTTTACAGGCTGTCTTGAGTCATTTCCACCTTTTGAATATTTTGCTTAGCAACCATCTCTTTATATGATTTTGTAGATGCAATTTAATATTTATATAATGGTAGTGCCCATGGGCTTGGTCACGATCGAAAACCTGTTTTGCTAACATGCATATAAATACAGTTTCCTTGCTGTTAACTGTTTCTCAACTGGAACTTCTAATACAGTGTAATCAAATTAAAGCTCCAGGGGAAATGTGTCATGTTACAGCTGCTTCTAGATTAACAAAACTGCATTATGATTTTTTAAAGAATAATATTCACATTATTTGGAAGAGACCTGGGATGCAGAAACTTCCTTGAAGATGATACAAAGCTGTAAGGAATGTAGAAAATGAAGGTCCCTGTAAGAANATGAGGGTCCCGGTAAGAATTTTTTTTTTTTTTTTTTTTTTTTGGTCAGGGTGGTGAAGGGACAATTATGCTGAATACTCTTTTTTAAACTTTTCTTTCTTATGAGATAGTTAACTGAGAGATAATGGGCTGCAGCAGTTTTGAAGAAAATGACAGTGTATTTTCTCTCTGTCTGCCTGGTACAGTGCAAAATCAATATAAAGAACATAGCACTGTGAGTGGAAAAAGAATGCTCTTGAGCATTATCCACACTCAAAAGATAGAATTCTTAATTTGTTGGAAGCACTGTTGAGACCAAATCCCAAGCTGAAGTTTTCAGGACTGATTCTTAGATAATTTTTCTTCAGTGGTCAAAGAGGAGAAACAACAATAATACCAGGCTTCAAAGATCTAATTTATGAAGAAAGATTAAGAGGCTTATTTTGACTGAAATAGAAGAATATATTTTATGGTGATTTTAGTGAAGCTTGTATATTTAGGGGGAGGGTGGCTAATGTTAAATGAACTCTTTATTCTTACAGAAAAAGGAGGAAAATCAAAATGGATTAGGAAAGGTCGAGAACAAGACAGTGCGAGTGAGACATTTTTACAAAGAGTCATAAATGTATTTAAAAAGTACTGGAAAGGTTATTGAAACATGAAACATTAATGGATTCTAAAGTTATCTATTTTAGTTTCTGAGGATAGTAAGATATGTAAATGAAATAGTTGAACAGAAGTGAGGGAAGTGTAGATAAGGTTTCAAGTTTTTTGTTTTGTTTTCTTTTCTGGATATTCAAGTACTCAATAAGTGTAAGGGAAACGTATTTTAAAGCAAATTAGTCTATTTTTCTTTCCCAAGAACATCCTTTAAAGATGAAAGCAAGACTTGAATCTCTCATGTATCATACGCCTACTGAGATGTGCTCTAAGCTCACATGTTCACCATGCTTTAATGACCCTTACGTTTCACTGGCTACGCATGTAGAAAAATCAGAGTGTACTGCTTAGTACTTACAACTTCTTCCATTTTCAGGGAGAGTTTTTGTCATATTTTCCTTTGTTAGGGTTGTCAGTAACTTGAATGTAGCCAACGTAACAAGTGTATTGTTACTGGAAAATGCACGTGGGCTCCCTCACGAAACATGCCCAGAATGTCTTGATTTCGGCAGTAAGCATATGCTAGCATAGTCACTGTTTTCCATGGAAAACAAGACAAATACCACTGGAAGAGGAGCCCTTCCAGTAATCAGATTTTAAATATGTTTCTTGTTGGTTCCAAAAAAAATAAAAGAATCTGAATTTTCATATGTTGCCTGTTTGCTGAAATGCATGCAGATTTGTGAGGGGTAGCTTTGCTGTTTCATATTAGAACTTAAACTGAAGAAACATTTACCGATAAAGTTATGGTGTGTTAGGTGCTTCATGGTATGTGCACAAGCATATGTTCTTTAACCACCTTATATTTACTGTAACTTAAACCAGCTGATTCCTGACAGGAGCAGGGGAGGGGAGGTGCGGTGGCGTGAGCTCCCTAGTGTTCTACCATTAACAGCTCTGTGTCATCTATCAGGTCTGTATCTCTTGCACAGCTGGACGGCGAAGGAAGGGAAATGAGAGGGAGGGAAAGAGGAACCTAGAGAGGCAATTTTATCTGAACCTTTCTGTTGTCCCCTATAGATAGATCTTGCTCTGCCTGTCTGCCAAGCGGCTGGAGTAAGCAAACCTCCACAGCACAATCCTGACAATCCTGCACAGTGGCAGGCTGCCCTGCCACAGTTGGACGTGATGCTCAGACCGAGTTGGTTTCGGTAAAAGACTTTGAATACTTCAGTGAAAGAGAGGAAAAAACTGGAAATGCAGGTCAACTGACTTAGTGAATTTTGCTTTTCTGTTGTTTGTGAAGCTGTTACCTCTAGCGTAGCACGTGAAGATGAGCTGTAGAAATTGTCTGACCTGAGATAAAATAAAAAAAATTACTGTCTGGTAATTTGGAGTTACAGCATATAATGCATAGAAAAGCAGGCTTCATTAGGCTTGCTGCTTACAAAATCACTTGTTATGGATACTGAGTTTAAGTGATGTTTGGATTTAAAAATCCTAATACATGAGTAAATACTTTCATGGACTCAGTTATGTCATTTCTTAGTAGTACTTTCCTCATTACCCTTTTTTCCTTTATGAGAAAGATTTGTTAAATGTATTGGAACAGTTCAAAAGTCCATTAGTTTTTGACTTATTACCTGTTTTCAACCTCTTGCTTAATGGGACATAGGTTGCTTAGTTATGTTAAAGCTTTTCCAGAGCATATTTCCATACCTGGGTGCATTTTGTGAGACTTCAGTAGCCCAGGGCTATCATAACCTACCACAGGAGTATGCAAGATAGTGGATAATTTGTAAGTATTAACCCTTTTATCCAGAGTTTTCAAAGTGCTGAAAATGTTCTAGCAGCACACCAGATATAGCTGACTGCTGTTTTTACCTGGTAGCTCTTCTGAATTTGAGATGGAACAGAAGATACAAGTAAACACCTACCAATTAGTGAGTGCATTTTCCCTCTTCAGAAATGAGTATTCGTATTTCATGCAGGTTGTTGCATCCATTTTCTGTGGAGGCATCTGGATCAGAATAGGTCTTACAGTGTGCTTAAGTCAGTAAATTATAGTATCATGAGAATTTATTTACAACAACTTGAGGAATACCCCAATTTGCAGTCTGTGTGGTAAGGCTAGGTGCTATTGTAGAAGATACTGAAGAAATGTTTATAATTTTTAATAAATGTTCTCCAATGAAACTCCCATTTAAAAAGTTTTTTTTCTAGACTAAATGTGCACAATTCAGCCATATTTTGGTTTTTATTCCTCCAATGTAGTTTGGTGCTGGATCAAAAAAAAATCATGAAAGTGTCAAGTACTGCTGTGTAGGTACTATCATAGCTAATCTTACATAACATTGGAGAAAGCAGGTCAGTCTTCAGTACTATTCCTTCTTTCCTCTTGTAAGTCGTGCATATGATAGCTAATACAATTGTGTAGAGTATCCCCCCTTAATATTCATTGGCATTTTTTGAGTCTAAGTCGTTCCAACATTGAGTAGGTGCCTAAAATAAGTCAGATGGATGAAAGTAAAGTACTGTGTTGGTTTTTTTTTTTTTCTCTGTGAACTCTGCAAAGGGGAGGTCTTTAGCAGTGTGAGCAAGACACCTAAAATTAGGTGAGCTGGATTGCATACATTTCTTTTCTTTGCTATACTGCCTCTGCAAAATTTCTTATCTTTATTAAACCGTATAGTAGGAGGATTATAATGCTTTTATGATTTCTGCTTCATAGATTAGTGCTACCTGGCCTGCAGCTCAACAGCAATGTGTTGCCTTTTAGACATGGAGATGGCTCCTGGCTGCAGGAGGCTGCTGCTGCTGTCTTGTCCTTGCTGGGAGGAAGATGTTTCCAGCACAGTGTTAGTGCCTTAGTGTGGTTGTTCAGCATTAAGTGAAGTTTGGGACCCAATGACTAATAAAGTCATCTTACTTCTGAAGTTTTATGAACTACTCAGGTGCTTTCTGCATGCCAAAATGTCCCTCAGTAAAAGGACACATTAAATTATTATTCAAATTCCTCTAGTTCCATATTCACGCACCTGTGTATAGAGAACTCTGTTAATGAAATTGGGAATTAGTGCTAGGAAAGCATCACCTGAAGCTGCAAGCCAGCTAAGACAAAGCAATCCTCTCCACCTCAGCCCCTGCCAAGTTAAACTGTCAATAGGACATAATTTTAGACCCTATATTTTCAGCTGCTTTGTATAAACAAAAACTTTTAATTGTAATTACTTTTAATTTCAAGGTTTTCAACTTAGGCTTTTATTAAAACATAAGCATACATCTGCTCTATATAGAAAGGTAATTTTTTTTTAACTGAGTCCTGTTGGGGATTTAAATAAAATCTGGTTATTTCAAACCCTTTTAATTTATGTTGCTATGTTCCCTGCTCTTTGAACCTTACAAAAAAATGTAATTATCTTGATAACTGCTATAAAACATTATGACAAATTACAACACAAAATATGATGCAATACAATTTAGAGAGATGTAAAATTAACTAGTTGTGTTTAATGACTTGCAAGTGCTACGTGAATAGAGTCCTGTCAAAGTTTTCTGTATTGCTACAACTCATGTAGGTCTGTTGCACCAAGAAACCCCGAATGTAAAGAAAGCCAAAATGTTTCAAAATATGCCACATTCCACTTTTTTTTTTTTTTAAACTTAGTAGACTAACAGAATAATTTAGATCTCAGTTTATAGTGTGATGTTTCACTAGTTGGAACATACTGTTTATATGAAGTGATTGAAATTGTGTGTTTCTGGACAGTAGAGCATGTTCGAGTTCAGACCTTGTAGAACAAACTCGTTGAATTTCTGAACCTGCTGCCTAATCTGTATGTTCCAGGTGCTTGTGTAGTAAGGGTCTTTATCTCTATGGAGAATTACCAGATTATAATCTCGTGATTTAGACTTTTTGAAAGGTCTTTAAAATGTTTCACAAGCTATTCAGATCTGCCAGAAATCACAATGTAGGCCAGCATCTTTTAGTCATGTTGTTAATTTTGGACCAGACTTTACCTTTCTTACACATACTGCTGAGGTAATCCATCATCATGCTAAAACCAGGGAAGTTCAATCCATCACTGTTGGATTCTGATACAGGGCTGTAGGGGGATGCAAGTCATCTTCTCGGTAGTAATCAAACAGCTGTGATACATGCCACTTTAAGCTTGTATCATCCTATAATAGACGGTTTTCTGCTACATGGGAACCTGCTACAAAATTTTCTGACAGATGGACTGTCTTGCAAAGGTTTCTTTTTGTGGAGTTTAAGGCTATGAACTAGTTATTGACAAATACTACATCATCAGTTCCAGCTGAAGACACAGACTAATAAGTGGAACATTTGCGCTAATCCTTATTTAATCAGCCTTAAAATGGCAATTTTGAATTGATGAGGGCATAGGGAATAGATTTTATACTTCTAAAGTGCTACTAAAAATACTAGGAATGTGTGTATACAACCCAAGGATGAAATTAAAGTGTGTTCTGAATGTATGGCGAGCGAAGCATGCTGCAGAAAGCTGAGGCTGGAGTCATACTTGGACTGAAGAATTCCTTCTTTAAAAAACAATGCACTCCTTCTCTGAGTTTCAGAGAATTTGTGGGAGCACTACTGTTTTGGGTTTTTTTTCTTTTTGTTGTGTTTCTCGATTCACTTCAAAAGCTTTTAAAACATTCTAAGCATTAAGAAACTTAACATTAAAAAACAACAACCAACCAACCAAACAAACAAAAATTCCACAAAAAACCCTGTAGCAAGCTAAAGATTCAGAACTCGTGAAATTGAATTTTGTTGCCTAGCTAATATAGCCTCAGTGTTTACAATAATTTCCCAATCTACCTTACTGTATATTTAGAGAACCTTAAATGGTGCGTACAGTGTAACTCACTAATTTCTCTAATGCATCTACTTGGAAGGCTGTTTAAAAATGGTACTGATTATTATCATATTCATATAAGTATTATATAAATATTCATATTATATTCATATAAGTATTCATATAAAAGTAGGAATACTTTCTAACCATTTTCAATGTTTCAGCACAAAGAAACACAGTGCAGCAGGGGAAGATTGCTTGTCTGTTCAGATGGGGTAATACAAATATTGTAGAAGCCTTACTGAGTAGATTAGTTTGAAACATCAATCTTGATCTATTTTGAAATTAATTTGTGAGAGCCACGGAACGTGTTACAAGCATACAAGTGCTTTAGTTGTTTTTTTGACGTTTCCTGACTTGAATATTTTGAGATTTGATGTTTATTTAAATACAGTTAGTCATCTAGAGCTGGAAAGTAGCTTCATCGAAAGCCAAGCTCAGAAATGTGAATGGGCACCAAGGGTTCACATAAGATATTTAAAGTATGATGGCTGCATCATCATACAGTCCTGAGGTATGGAATAGGAGTATTCTTCTAGCTGTAGCAGAAAACATTCAGTCTGGGCTGACTTGTGCTGGCAAGAACTATGTTGAATTCATCCAGTGCTGAAGTCTGTGCTGCTTAAAGAAGACTGCTATTGACACTTGAGTTATTTAAATTAATCTAGGCTAGGATAGCTTGTTAGTCTGCTGCATACACTCGTTCTGAGGCAAGAATGAAGAATGCAATATGTAGAAATTATCTCAGTAATGTTATGTAGATACAGTTATATGGATCACAGGAAGCTCATACTACTATGGGCAATTTTTTGCCTGTTCTGCAATAAGAAGTATCAGACTGAATCAAGAGTAAATTGCAACATTTACAGCAACAGTTCAAGACAAACAATTAAGCCAAACAGTTTGAAACAGTAGCAAAAATATCAATGTGTTAATGACTTAACTTTCTATTTCCCTCTTTCAGATCTTGCTCCAAAACAGCAAGCAGAGTTACAGAATATTTATAAAGCTTCTGATAGTTGGTACAGTAAATCTGCTAGAGATCATTTTACATTCTTTAAATACATTTAAAGCAAATTTTCTTACTTCAGTGAAATAGCCAGTTGATTTACTTGCATGTACCTTTTCAGCTGTTCAAGAAAATTCTCACTTAGTGCAGCACTTCCGGAGTTTACTAATAGACACACAAAAATGAAGAGGAAGTGCATCTAAACCCTACTTTCAAAAAGCTATACCAGGAATTCTGGGACATATAAAGCCTAAAACAGTTGATATGGCACCTGGGCTACTGAAGATAAGTGAAGTAAATACAGAGAAGTGAGTTATGCCCTTTTGTAAGTAGTAGAATTTTGAAGGAGTCTTATAAGCTTATGATGTGCCTTTCTCTCTTTCTCTTTTAAAAACACCTCAAACCTAAAAAACATCCTTGAGTGCATGCAAACACACAAACAAGGAGGTTTTACTTTTAAAAACTCTTGGGATATGTTGGATGTTACCACCTTCTTTGATAGTGTCCTATTATGAGTAAAAATAGCTAAATGCTGGCAACAAATCATTATAGGAGCCTCATTGTGAGTGTATCTTTTGAAAGTCTTTTAGAAGTACAGTCTTGATATAGTCATTTTGACCATCCACAGCTATTTCATTCTTTTGAGGATCTCTGTCTACCTTCTGTCTCTAGTGTCCTCTCGTTAGAGGTAACCCTGGGTGTTAGGTAGCAGCCCCTACTTAGACGAGGAATGGAAAGCTGTACTGTGTAATTGTCCTGTAATCTTTGAATTGAAAGTGATTGTATCTCATATCTGAATACTAAATTTAGATCAGTTAGGTTATAGAAGTAGAGGGAGAGGGAAAAGGAGTGAGAATATGATAGATCGACCTTATGATTTATAAAACATTACTCCTTTTCAACAGTGACTGTGGTAAAGCATCAGAAAAAATGGGATAACATAAACAGAAGTTCAGTGCCATTGATGACCATAGACTGCAGGCCTGTCTGTCCAGGCCAGAAAGGACAGATGACACTGACAGTATTCTGCTTATATTTTTGCTAGAATGAGTTTCCTTACTCAAACAGAAAATTCAGAAAACAACACAGGGGAAATTCGTCAAAGTTGGGTACACAACACTAGTAAGCTCTTCCCGTTATTTCTTCCCCATTGCTCCTGGGCAAATGGCAAAACCCTGTCTTATTTCTATGACTAGTTAATCACAGGGTCTTCTGTTTGGTTTTGTAATTACTTAATTCCTGTGTAGACTATAGTTGGTCAGCCACTGAACTGGGTTATGTCAGCTTAGTCACCATCTGCCAAGATGTGCTTAAATAAAGAAAGGTCTCTCAGATAACCAAACAGTGACAAGTTTCCTAAACTGCTTTCAAAAATATGTTTTAGTACCTAGTACACAAAAAGATAGGGAAAAAGTGGAAGATGATTTGCAAGAGCAGATTCAGCATTAGAAATATGAAATTTGGCCAAAATATGTGTGATGTGGTATAGAGTAAGTCACCAACACTAATAAATGGGAACTACGAAATAGTCATAGTACAGGTAGTTAGAAGATACTCAGTATTTCATGTACATAGGTTGGAGGACAGGAGTCCTGGAAATCTTACTCTCTCGTATTGAAGAATATAACAAGTACTTTAGCAGTGAGCAGACGATTTTATCTGTGTCTCTTTCAAAATATGTACTCTTGATACCTAGTGAAAACTACCAGCCAAAATTTCTAGTGCACTCTGGTGACTGTAAGTTGGGTGATGAAAACTAAACCTTTACAATATATTATGTAATACTAATGAATATATCTTACTGAGCTCAATTTTCTTTAATATTTCCCATCACTTGTCATTGCATTTTTCCTGAGACAGGTATTATGAAATATTGCTATTAAAAATATATTATAATAACCGAAGCAGAACAGATTTTTTTTTTTTTTCCTAGCCAGAGGGCCAGAATGTTGGTTAATTGGTTAGTTATTGGGAAGTGTGGCAAGCTGCTTGAATTTGATGTTATAGGTCATGTGCTTACGTAAGCACTGTAGAGGTAGGTATTTGACCATCTTCTGTCCAAAAAGCCTTAAGTCACATCATGTTGAACACAAGACAAATAGACTTTGTTATCTCAACACCACACCTCAAGGATGTTATGATGGTGATTGATTGGTTCATTCCAGCTTACAGTTCCAAATACTTGTATACTAAAATGTTGATTTGAACTTAGAAAAGGGCAGTTTACCTTTTTATCAAATGAACTATGCCAGCAGCTGTAATAATTTGCTCACAGAAATGCAGATGTAGGCTTTTCCTTGGCCCTGCTTTACCATTTTTTTTGTCTTGTTGATGATGTGCAAGTAAAAACTGTTTGCCAAAGGTCAGAGGTCCTCAGAGTACACTGTTCAATTCAATGACAGTTTTAATATGAAGTGTTGTGTTCTGCTTTTTTGAGGGTATCTTTGTGGTAAGAACTCAACTACAGTGGCAAAAAATATTTGGGGTTTGTGTTTAAAAGAAAAGTGTGAGGCTTTTGTCCTGTGCTGCAAACCCTTTTCATAACCATTCGAGATTGTGAAGTCAAGTGATCAATTTTTTTTTTGTAGCCAGGCACTGAAAAGCTACTGTGTCTCTAACAAAAAAGACAGGAAAGCTTCTTCCAGAGGCTTTGAGTTACTCAGACATGTCGTTTATAAACATTAAGCCTTATTTAGTGGGTCTACAAGTTCAAGCTTTTGAGAAAGCTTCTAAATTGCTACCCTGCCTAACTCATGAAAAGGCTTCTTATAATCTGGAATAGATAAGACGGCTGCAAGAAGTGTAGCACAGTGCCTGCTGGCAAGGGAAAGGGTTTTATTCCAGGTAATGTACTGTGCGGAGACTGCCAGAGATCTGGTTCACCCTCAGTCAGGAAGTATCTCGATCAAGATAAGATCATGATAGTCACTCTCTCAGCCTTCAAGAGGAAGGCTGCTAGCTGCCTAGTGTTGCCGTCTCACATCCTTACAAGAAGTAGCTTCCAAGAACGGCAAATATTTCAGATTAGCTATCAGGGAGTAGTAGTATGACTATTATTTGCTGCTATTTTCCTGTCATCACTGTGAAAGGAATCAAATTCCTTTTAAACTTCTGCATCTTTGTAATGTGTTATAAGGATATGCAG
The DNA here is from genome assembly GCA_013399365.1 of Pampusana beccarii. Lineage (NCBI taxonomy): Eukaryota > Metazoa > Chordata > Aves > Columbiformes > Columbidae > Pampusana > Pampusana beccarii. Next base: position 130,048 of record VWYH01005381.1, on the reverse strand, counting down.
ACAAAAGAGAGGCTGGAGAGGTTTCTTGCTAGGAGAAACCAATTCTTTTTGGTGTTGTGTTTACAACCTTAATTTAAAATTCAGGGAAGTTAATGCATTTTTTTCTTCAGTGGGAGACCTTTAATATTACTCTCTCTACTCTTTGATTGTTTGGCTCAACTGTGAGTTTTTTGATTTTTTTTTTTTTTTTTTGAGAACTCTCCTATGACAAAGATAGACATAAAGTTTTAAAAATACTAATGAGTCCTGCTTATCCATACAGAAATTAGTTCAAATTTAGATGAAAATATCAGTAGAAGGCTTGAGTGGTAAATAAATTAGCATCTACTAAGTGCACGCACTCATTTTCTTCTCCTGTCTGGTGAAGTAAATTTGGATAACAAATGAAATTTAAGTGCAGAGATGGCTTGTTAGAAGTAGCATTCATTTCAGGTGTCAGTGCAACTAATATTCTAATTTTTTCACTTTCATGTGAGACATTAATGTCTGCAGCTGATATGCTAGCTCTAAAGGCATAAAAAGAACTGTCAGCAATTAGAGGAGGTGAAACTTGAGTGTTTTGAAAAATGGATTTGATTTATATAAAACTCTTGCCTCATACTGAAGAGCTGGTTTCAATTCTGATTCATTAAGCATGTGTTCCTGTTGTAAAAGCTGAAGATAGTAAGTTGATGGTGAGAAAATGATTGGTTAATTTGTTTTGCTCATCTTAAAAGTATAGGCCATCTTTTTCAGGAGCACAAGCATAGTATCAGTGTAATCATAGAGGCTGCAAAAGCCTGGCTGTCAGTGGTCTATTATTAAACAGATAATTTAAATATTACTTTGGGGGTTTTTAATCCAAGTTTCTCAGTATAATGGAAAATACCTAGGTGTGCTCTCAAATAGGCAACATGGTTTCTGCACTATTTCCATTGCAGTTTCTAATGCTCTTTGACAAGTCTGGACCAAAATCTCCTCAAGCCCTCTGACGCTTGGGCTGTTTATACCACTGCAACAGAATCATGATTATGGAGGAAGTGCTAATAGTTGCACTGTAATTAAAACTGCATGTAAAGTAAAAAAAGGTTGGAGAGGGGCACAGAAACTTTAGATGATAACTGAAATGGCCATAAAGTTATTTTTAGTATTTTTGTTTCACTTAACGCTTTATACATTCTGTGAAACAGAGCAGGAAGTGAGAATCAACTTCCACAGCACATTATTTGTTGAGCTGGTATTTCAGTGTTGGAATACCTTTCTGGACCTTTCCACTGGTCACACAACAGATCTCTAATTCCTACATGTTCTTTCAGACTTGTACACCCAATTGGTGGTGACATTTTCTCCAAATGATGAAAGTCAGGGAAAAAAGTCATACAAAAACTGGTGATTGTGTTTGACACACAGCCATTGACCTTCCTTTTTTTCCCTCAAAGCCATTATGTTGGACTTTCTATGCTTTTGAATTAGAGCAGCTTTCTGAGCTGCAGGGCAGGAGACTGGGATGAGCTGCCAGATATTGGGCAGTTCATGAGGGAGAAAATGAGAACTGTGACAGAGAAGGAAGATGATACAGTTTTGCATGATCTATAATGCCTCTGGAAAAATAAGTTTCAAATGTGTTATTTTGACTCCATACTGACTCATACTCAGTTTAGATTTCAGGAAATGAATATCCTTATTGTAAGATAACTTATCAACATATGGGAGAAACTGGTATCTTGTTAGCAGCAACCTATCAGTAGCTTGATGCTGAATTGCTTCTAACTGGCTGTTGCTGTTGCTATTACAGGATGTCGGAAATGCACCTGATGGAAGTTATAATCAAAAGAGGAATAGCAACTTATAAACCGTTTGTTTCAAATAATTTTATGCCTGCTCCTTTCTTCTTTTAACTGAATGTAAAATTGTATAGTCATATTACTCCTTGGTGTAACTTTGAAGATCTGAAGAGCTATCACTTCTGTTTTCTTCATTTGTAGTTTTTGATCTATGGCAGTATTAGCCATGTTGGCTACAGATATATATAGTGTGTGTGTATATAATTGTGTATGTATATACATTTTTAAAACTTTGAATTATAATGCTTAGATGGAGAAAATAATATCTAGGAAAAAACAAAAACCAACCAACCAAAACACAAACAAAACCTTATAAACCAACCAGACCCTTTATGTTCAGAGAGTTCTTACAACACTCTCTCTAAGATGGATCTCACTGTATTAAGTTTTTAGGGCCTGTAGACTCTTTTCTGACTTCTCTTGAGAGACAAGTTCCAGGAGGGGTCACTGTGTTTGTCCTCATAGGAGTACAGTCTTTTATGAAATCAGAAGTTTGAAGGATGAGCCTCGTAGCAGAACAGTAAAAATAAGAAAAAATGATATGTAGTTAACCAGAAGTACAATAATAAAATCTTGTTCTGAATGCTACAGCAAAGAATATATTTCAGTCCCAATGGGTTCCCTTTCCCTTATCCCATGGAGCCCCTTTTTCATCTCATCTCTGCCTCATAGCTCTTATTCTACTCCTTAAGCTTCAGCATGAAAATCATAAAAAGACAGGAAGCTGTGGCTGTAGAAGGTTGAAAGAAATATAGGAGAATGAAACTTATTCAGTCACAGGGCCAGAAAGAAATCACATCTTGGGGGGATGAGGCTTGCTGCCACCTTTGTTCTTGATTTTTACAGGATGCAATTACTTACTGGTGATTTGATAACATTTTTATTATCTGAAACTTAGAACTGGCTATTTATAGCTTTCCATATTGTTATATTGGAGACTGTGGTTGTTTTAATGAAGCATGTATTTCCTTTTCCCCAAATAAAAAAAAAAAATGAAGCAGATTATTTTTCTCCCCCCCCCCAGAGTAACAAGATAAAAATAAAAACTCTGGGTTCAGACTGACTTTATGAGTCTTAACCATCAACAAATTCCTAAGGTTGGTTTCAGAACCCTGCAAATGAGTTCTGTAATTGTAATGCGCTAATAAAATAGCATAACATTTTATATGTGCAGGTCATCACTGCTGACCTTAGATATCCTCCTGCAATACAGCAGAAGCAAATGAGACAATATGTGCTGTTTTCAAATGACATAAATGTGCAATTTAACATCATGGATTACAAAGATTACAAAAAAAAATTCTTAGGAAGAATTGAATTACAAAGTAAAAAATTGTTTCAATTTTAGTTTAAAAACAGTGTCAAGCAAAACTCTACTGTAAGTTCTAACATGATCATTGCTTTTAGAGAATGTATGTTCTAAATTAATAAAAGTATAATAACTAGAAACAGAGATACCCTGTATGAATAGATATTTACTTTTAGATTAATTTAATAAGTGATCGTTAAAAAGAGATAATCTGGTGGTTTGGATTTTTTTTTAAGTGCTATTTAATATAAGTAACTTGTGACAATTTGTTGAGTGGCGAGATGACTCTTCCATAAAATATCATAGGAAAAGTCTTAACTTATTTTTTCTGTCTACATAATTAAACTTGAGGGCAAGAGAGACTGGCTGGTTGTGCTAAAGAAAAAGCTCCTGTAGTCTGAACAGAAAAGTTTATATAAGTATTCTTCTGTGTGTTACATTCATTTATAATATGTAGACTTCTAAATACAAATACAATAATGATAAGAAAAAGGAGAATGTCAAGAGTGCTTCAAATAGCTCTCTCTCAAAAAAATTAAAAAAATAAAGCAATTAGAACTTGAAACAAACATTTAGTAAAGTCTCATTCTATTTGAAATTGCTTAATAGTGAATGGTGAATTGTATCATTCCATTAAGTGCAAAACAAGCGTAATTTAGACAATTGTTCCAGTAGATGAATCAGTATTTTATGTTGCATGATGTAGAGGCACTCAACAAGATAGCATCACTTTGAATTTTCTCTACCTTAAATCACCTTCACCAGGCAACCCTACCTTGGCATTACTTATTTATTCGTTTTGCTGACTGAGTATTCAGGATGGCAGTGGAATGAGAAGGATGCTAACTAGCTGATATCTACAGACATAGAGATAAAAAAGTGTGGAAGTTTTACTGGAGTGGACAGATCTCTATCAATAGATGGATGGCAGACTATATTTTAACAGCAAAAAAATTCAGATTATTTTTTTAAATAAAAATGTATTAGAAGATCCTGACAGTTCTTCAGGCTTTTAGAAAATTTGAAAAGCAAAAAATCAACATTAAAAGTACATTTGATACAAAAAGCAATCTGGCAAGAGAAATAAAGCCTTGTACACAAATTTTGAGATAGCTCTGAAAGTGTGATCTCAGGAAATAACCATAATATAGTTGCTTTTCAACAAGATCAATGAAATAAGGCTGTCAAGTTATTAGAAAGCACATGCTGGGGGTATAAGACAGGTACAATAACCAATGTTAATGTGCTGGCTTATGTTAAAACAAAAACCTGTCTAATGTAGAAGTTTTCAATTTTGACACATCAAAGCTTTTCATCCTCCAGTAAGTATTGTTTCCTGTTTTTTCACTAGTCATTTCACTTCTACAGCATTTTAAAATTTATTATTTCCTCATTTGAATGAGCTAAAAAAATAGCCAGCAGATATTAATATAATTGCAAGTGTCAGTTGTCTCATCATGTGTATCAAATGCATTTTCAGCCCAGTAAACAGTTTTGAAGTTTAAGTTTTAATTCTCCTTTGTCTTTTTTTCTGCTATAGTAATGCTGTCTATAACCAAATACCATATACACAGTTCAGAATTTGTTTAATGTTGGATTCACAACTTGCTTAAACTCAACAAAACTGTTGCAGGTAAAAACTGCTATTGGACCAGTAATACATTTTTGACAGATTACTAGTATATCACAAATGTGGCAAATATTAATTACCAGCCTGGCTTACTCCTTGAAAATGGAAGGGAAGCTTGTAAGGGAAAATAATAATAATAATAATAATAATAACTACAAATACAAAACCAACCAAACAATACCTAGTCTATTTTCTCTAGTTGCTTTCAACTTTCTTTTTGGAAAGTCTCAGTTGCTCAAGTTTAAGTGGTTCTCCTGACAGGTATTGAGAAATCTTGTTTGTGTTTTAGCAAGATTCATCTGTTTAATTGCTCTCTTGAACTAGCTGTGTGCGTATGTGAAAAGTAGTCAGAGCTGCAGGCTGGAAGATAGGACGGTGGGATTATGAAATAAGCATAGAGAAACTTGTGCATAGAAGTAAATACAGATTAAATGATACAGTAAGTATAATAAGTAAATACAAAAAAAAAAGTGCACAGCTAAAAAGATGAATTGTGGAGTTATCACATATACTTCAAAAGTTGTGTCAGGAAAATCAAGACTTGTTAAATGGGGTTTTTTTTGGTTTTTTTTTGGTTTTTTTTTTTTCCAGATATGGTGCATATACTTTTGGTGGTTCTGTATTATTTCTTTTTTCTTCCGTAGTTGGTTTTGGTTATAGTAAGACTTTTATTAAATAAAATTATATCAGACAGTGGTTATTCCTGAAGTGGCAATTTTATTTATAATTGGAAAGTTACATATATTTATTTAGCCTGATGATAAAATGTCTGTACAGCATACTGCCAACAGCGAGACCAGCTGCCAGACGAATTATCTGTGTCTCTTTGCCTCTTCTAGGGAAAGCAAAGCAAAACTGTTGTATGACCAGTGGAGAAGTCTGAAAACATTTAATCTGCAGTTCAATGAGCAATTCTCAGTCTTGAAATGGCAGTCTCAAATTTAAGTGATGATCTTGTGAAGTTTGGGGTTTTTACGTTGATTTAACCTAATAAATTACTGTCTTCAAGTTTGGAATCTAGAGAAATGTACCAACAGTACAGGAAAGAGTAGGGATGCAAGACAAGGATTAAAAGCAAAAATGGTATTTTGTGTCTCTCTCTGAAAGTATCCCTATTTATTAATTTATATGAAAAATGGTTTTATGCAGTTTAAAAATGCAGAAGACATAAACTGCTGTCCAGCTAGTGCCTGTCATGTAACAATACCACATATACAGGCAAAATCTAAAACTGTAACTAGAAATAGGAAACAGCATGAGTCTGCTATAGGAAGATCACAGAATTTCCTCCATGACCACACATTTTGATCTGCAGTAGGCTGATTCACTTATATTTGTTCAACCCTATGGTAACCTTAGAGACTTTCACCCCCTGCACTATGAGAAAATTACTTGGTTGAAGTCAGTGATTTAACATGATCTGACTTGAATGGCTGTTTGTTTTTTAGAGCAGTATTGGTAATACTGTCTTCGTGATTCCCAATCTATTATAACTGGATTTTGAAAGACAAATCTTGATGCCTAAGGATTTGTTTCTGGCCTTTGACAGGAGCAAAAGAAAGAGTAAGGAAATAACTTATTCTTGCACATCTTACTCTTTCTTGTATAGAAACACAAAAGCTACTTCTGAGATGCTAAATCAAAGCTAAAACTAGATGTCAGAAAGTACAAGGAGTAAGTGGAGCCATAGTTCAAGATGTATGCCCTGTGTATAAGTCAGTAGTGATTCTGAACCTGGTGTCCTATAGGGTTATATGCATTGCCTGTCTTTTCACCGTTGCTGGAAATTTGTGAAGCAATAGTTTCAAAAGCATCTCTCAGAAGGTTAGAGATCTTCAAGATATCCAGTGTCCAGAATTCCATGAAAGCAACACTAGCAAGATAATTGTAGTAACTGTCTACAGTGGTGGTTGGAAAGCAGCTATCTCACTGCATCAGTCCAAATATACCACCTAGAAAATCAGCTCCTGTATAACCATTGTATGTGTTGTGTCTCTTGTCCAGTGGGTGTTTCATGTAAAGGATATGGGATTTTTTTATTCTGGAGGGAAGAAATGTAGCGAGTAAGGAAGACAAACTTAATTAGTTTTGCTGTCCAAAGAAAACTCCTTTAAATCCTTACTGAATTGGAACACTCTAGAAAATTGTATTTGGATGTTTCTGTAGTAGAACGTAGAGTCGTAATTTAAGTTGGAAGGAACCTCTAGCAGTTATCTAGTGCAAGTGCCTGCTCCAAATATGTCCAATGAGGTCCAGTTGCTCAGGGTCATGTTCAGTCAGGTTTTGAACACCTCCAAGGGCAGAGATCCCACAATCTCTCTGGGTAACCTGTTCCAGGATTTAACCACCCCTACAGTTTAAACAAACAAAGAAACAAAAAGCCTCAAGCCCTTTTTTCCTTATGTATAATTGGAATTTCTCACATTTCAGCTTATCCATTGCCTCTTGTCCTATCACTGCACATCCCTGTGGAGAGTCTAGCTCCATCTTCTCTGTATCCTCTGACCATCACTTTTCCAGGCTGAAGAGGCCCAGGCCTCTGAGCCTCTCCTTGTCTGTTGTGTTCTTCAGCCCCCTAACCAAATCTGTGGCCCAACACTGGTTTTACTCCAGTATGTCCAGATCTTTCTTGTACTGAGGAGCCTGAAACAGTGTCCAGATGTGGTCTGGTAGAGGCTGAAGAGAGCAGAGCAGGCTCACTTCTTTCAACCAGCGTGCTGCACTGTTTGTATTTCTTCTTTTTAATTTTACACATTTGACTTGTTTTAATTAGATTTCTGATAAAATTCTTCCTATTAATTTATTGGTAGAACATACTTTGTATTCTAGAAGCATCACCTGTGGGCATGTGAAAGAAATTGGTTGGTTTTTTTTTGTTTGTTTGGGTTTTTTTTATGTTCTCCCACTCCCAACCCAGTGTGGATTTAAGAGTATTACTATATGTTCTGCCTTGGATCACAGAAGCAGTAAATTACTTTTAAGTTCATGCTGGACACTAGTTTGTTCTTTAACCTTAAAAATACATGCTTTATTTGCTTAAGAAAATCAGAAAATACTTCCAATGGAATCGTGGTCTGTGTCTGATTATTCTTTCTCATTATTTTTACCCATTCATTAGAATCAACAGCTGAGTAGTTCCTTTAATTTGCTTCTGAATCTCTTTGGAAACCTCTTTTAACAGTAATACTTTCTCTCATGCATATATAAAAACAGATGCTGACCAAGTGTCAACTGTATGTGCAACACCTACCTCACCTTTTTCATATGCTGTAAACAACAAGGTGAGAAATAGCACACTATGGAGAAATTAAAACATGAAAGGAATCCCAGTGTGCATATGGATAGGGATAATTTGGTTTGGAAAAAGAAAATGAGCCTGCAAAATGTGTAAAACCAACAGAAGGAATGTTTTGTGTATCCTCTAGCTGCATCTTGCACGGTAATAACAAAGTTACTTTTCATCCTGATATATACATGTAGAAGGCTAATTATATTTCCCTTTTGTTATCACAAAGATTATTGGTATTTAGGTGTAAGTCTGTTGGTATTACTTGAGGTTTTTTCCAAACATTGAAACACTTCTGAATCACAAAAATAAAGGGTTGGATCAGGCTTAAGTGTTTACTTATCTAAGGGCCCTGCATAGATGCAGAACCTGTATAGTGGTTTTCAAGAATATTCAGTAAGAGAGATTGTGCAGTGGGTTCTGATCATTCTTTCCATTGCTTTAGGTCTTTTATAATGGATTTTTCTTTCTGTGCCTTCCTGACAGTCAATGTGAATCTTTCCCTGCAAACTGAGTTATTGTCTTCATGTCCTCTAGCAGATATAAGGAGAAGAATTAACTAACTGTTCTCACAACCCTTTGTATATTGAAAATGTATTATCAATCTAGAAAGCAAGCATTTTATGAGATGTAAAAAACAAACAAACAGGCCAACAACAAAAATAAACAAACAAGCAGCAACAGGTTTCATTTAACCTTTCACTGTAATTCATGCATTTTGACCGACACAAACTTCTGAAAGCTTCTTCCTATGTGGGTTTACATTTATGTGTTATGTGTTCTTCAAGGAATACCACATACATCACATAGCAAGAATAAATGTTTGCTCTGTATTGGTCAAAAGCTGTAAAAATTAAAAGGTTTTGTATATGTTTTGCTGCACATTGTAGTAGACATTCAGCAAATGAACAGAGAATACTCAAAGTTGATTTAATCCTTGTTCCCCTACTTTGAAAATACAGATCACTTCAGTAATTTTGTCTTGACTGGTGCAAGTGTCAGCATATTGAATTTGAAATTTCTTGTTTGAACAAATGCTAGTTTCTGTTTCAGTATGCTTAATTCCAAACTTTAACTGACTGATTAAAAAGTTTGCTGCCTGTGTAGCATGGACATGTACCAACAAGTATCTTACCTATTTTTTCTAACCTGCAAGTTTTAAAGTTACTTTGGCCATTTTTAAATGTTTTGGTTGTTTTGTTCTATTATTACCTGTTTGTAAAATCTTTCCTGTTAATAAATTTAATATATCTTTTTTTTTTCTGCCAGGCAGTGAAATTTTGCTAGCAATGTGTTGGCTAATCAGATTAGAGAGATGTTGATAGTAACTTTACCACAAATACACAAGGACTATACATTAAATATTGTTCACATTTATAAAGGGAAAAACCCCAAATCCTTCTATATGAGATTCTCTAGTTACTGTAAGCTGTAGTCTGCAGCAACGGCTGTCACAGGAGAAAGGTAGATGCTTAGGAGAGATTTTTTCTGTGCCAAACTCTAGACAAGGCCTTGGAGACAGGCAGTTGTCACCTCTCCTCTATCCATTTCTTCTAGAAGACAGTGGTCCTGTTGGACTAAAATTCCCAAGATGTTTTAGGGCTAAGCTGCCAGGAAGTGTAAAGTCAGAGAAGACCAAGGTTTATCTACAAGTTATTTGAAGGAAATAAAAAATACATCTTTGTGACCATATCTGCAATTGTGTGATTTTTGTAGCCTATTCTCGATTCTGCAAACACAAGTAATGTTTCATATCTAAACAATTAAAATTAGCTTCTGTCTAGGCACCTTACCAGGTATATGTACGTAATAAAGCTGATTCAAACTCATTCTGGGTCTCCATTGGATCTTCCCATCCTGTGGCTGCTACAGACTATCACTGCTGTTTACATTTCTGTCTGTATCACTGGAGATACCACATTAAGGAGTAGAGATTCTTAACTTGGGAAAGCATTTATTTATATGAAGTCTATTGGCTGTAATTTCCTACTGAAACCTCTGCAATTTGAATAAAAATTATTGGAGAGGTATTTAAGAGCTGTTTTAAGAATTCTAAGTACCTCTGCCCAAATATAAAAATTATTGCTTCAATATAAAAATTCTCCCAGGAACATAGCTTTTATCTGTGGATGGATAAAGATGATGTGACCACATTAAGGCTTTTGTTTATACTGGTGACTCAGGTGCAGCTCTTAGACTGATGTGTGTAACCCCTGAAGCAATGAATGGGGTCACCAAGGGTTTGCTGCTTTCTTTCCAAGAGACTCAAAACAGTATTTTTAACATATGCCTATGTTAAGAGGGTAGAGTACTCTCTTCAGCTGTTAAAAAGCAGGATGCAGTACACGTGTTGTCCAAGCTTTTCTCACTGCAACATAGAAAATGCTTAGTGTAACAACTGTGTGATATTCCGTGGCTGGAATGTACCAGCTTTATATGCTGCGCTGGTTGTTGGCAGCAGCTGAGTTCCAAATTGTGGCACATCAATTTTGACCTACATCAGTCAAATTCTCTTTTCTGGAAAGACGGCTTCTCTCTCTCTAATGTTATTTTCCCAATAACTTTTTAGAATATTGGAATTGCAATGAAAAAAGTTTTTAATGAAGTCCAGCAGCTTATTTATCATAAAAATCAAGTATTTCACACTTAGTAGTGTTATTGTTACTGTTATATAATTTTCCCACTGAAATATTTTGTGATAGCACCAGCCTAAGTGTTTCTAGGACACAAAAACACATGAACAACTTGAGAAGTATATGGCTTTCAGAACTTTCACTGTTTCTACTTGTATTTTTCATGTTGTTATTGTTATCCCTAGATAATAACTAATAGAAGTTTCCAAATATTTTGGGAGGGCCTGATAAGCAATAAGGATTTCTCTGTGTGGAAATAATTGTTGCAAGGATAAGAAATATACAATGGCAAAAAATAGCATAAACCAAAGCAGAATGATGCCTTTTCCTTTCACTATAGAGTAGTTTGAACATTCTGTATGCTGCTTCATATTTTAACAAAAGATTTTATCTTATTTCTTTTATAAAACATATGGTATTAAATTGATCTAACTACTTTTAGCTCCAAATCTGACAGGCTTTTAGCCTACGTTTCCCTGAAGTGTTCCTAAATACTTCCTTTATTCTGGCACCTATTTTTTTTTTTTTTTTTTCTGTTACAGCACATGTTTTTTTACAAACTTTAGGTAACCTTTCAAATGTTCGCATGTTCACTGGGGATTTCCTTGGCTCTGAGTGACAAAGCAGCTCATTGACTGCCTCAAAATCCATGTTGATTATCAAGCTATTTTTACTTTCTTTATAGGGATTTGTTGTTTAGGGGGACACTGTAATGAGGTAACATTTATATTTTAAGTGTAAAGAGTATTATAGAATCGAAGTGCATACACCCTGTGCAAAATAAATTACTGTTTAAATTTTGCTGTGCACTTATAAATAGTTTGCAATATTTAGAAGCAGCAGTATTGAAAAATGAGTAGACCAACATCCTCAGCATTGCATTTTCTTTCTTTGGTAAATTTAAAAGAAAACTTCACGGAGATTTTGCATTTTTTTTAATTTAATCTATTCATCAGTTTTATTGAAAGTAATATAAAGTGACACTTAATTCTATCATATTTGGCTAATATGTAACTCAGCTGTTGTGCACCCAAAGAGATTCTTTAGGGTGTTCAGCTGTCATGTGTAATTTATAACACAGTTCTCTTACATGAGAAAGGAAAATTTAAAGCTGAATGTATTTGTTTTGCTTTCTCTGTGAAGGGAACTGATACCAGTCTTTTTAAGACTCAGTTTCCATGTATTTGCTTTGATAATATTGACCTTGGACTTCTGTAACAGAAACAAAGATTCAAAAACTCAACAAAGAAAGATTCTTGCAAAAAACATTCTCTTGGAAATTGTATGCCTGTAATATGCCTGCTGTTAGGAAGAAGAGATCAGAAACAGTAGAAGATGTCAGATGATATCAGAGTAACAGCTCACACAATATAAATAAACATAGTATTTAATTTGTGTAATTCACTGAAAGTTCTATCTGTCTCCTTGGCAACTCTCTTACTAGGTCTTCCCAGGTGTTCCCTCCAATACTAGATACTCAAAATATTGAACTAAACAGTATAATTTACAATGAAATGAAATTAATCTCGGTAGAATTAATCGAATATGTCACCCATGAAGGGTAATTATGTTTCATTTTCTCAAGAAAGAAATCTAGGATGGAGCAGTAGTCTCATACCTGTGATACCTGTGAAGTAACAGATGCTACTTCTAAATATGACAGAATAAACTTTTCAATATTTTTAAAACTTTTAAAAATGTTCGATAAGGGGAACTGGTAGGAGAACTTTAAAAACAACTGTTTTAATGAGCCAGCACAAATATATCCTCATGATAGCCTGGTTCATTTGAAGTTTCCTCAGTGCATCATGTCTCTGTCATGAATTTAAGAATTTATCCAACCTCGAAACCAATGCAGAAGTAGCTTGAGTAGCAAACCCTTTGTTTGGATGTTATGGTTCAGCAACTGACTCACTGCTTTTTGTGCAAGTGCTGCCTAAAGCACAAGTGAGCTTAAAAAAAGTAAAGAAAGAAAGTCTTGCAGCTTACAACACTGGTAGAAGTTTTGTTGCCGAACAAGCAAATAAATAATTTATTACCAAAGTTTAATTTATTAACAGCTTAATCTCTGGCTACCTTGTTCTTCAAGAAATTCTTTTACTGTCCTCCAAAAAAATCTTTTAGATATATGACTCTCTCTGAAACTTGCACATACATGGCACAGAAACTTACTTTTCCCTAACAATGTTTGTAATTTTTCTGGCTTCTTAGTTTTAAGTAAATGCTGTACATCCATTTTTTATAGCCATCACAATGATTTCGTTGTTGTTGTTTGTTTTTTGGGTTTGTTTTTTTTTTTTTCATGTCCATTTCATAGCACTTTCATTATGACTTGGCTATTTGGAGATGAGCATAGTCTTAAAATGGTATTATTTTCTCATAAAACCTCAAAGCTTTAACAGCTCTTTCTGTTAATTTATCTAAAATGTATGAACGCCAGAGTCATGGTGTTGGTGTAGAGGAACATTTTCATCTGAGGCCTGCACTGTTTTCTGAGACACTTGGTAGAAGAAAAGCCCCTTTGACTTTAGGCTGCTATGTTATTATTCACAATGGCCTATCAAGCCAGCAGGATAGTTCTAGGTTGTATAATTTCTCACAGCTAGTAATGATGGGAGGGAAAAAAAAAAAAAAAAAAGAAAGAGAGAAATTGAATTATGAACTAAGAAACTACATTTTACCTGTCCTTCAAAACATTCCTGTTAAGCAAGACTGGTTTCACTGAGATCACATTGCATGCTGTGTTCCTGGAATGACAGTCAATGCTTTCATCTGAGTGACAAATGCTCACCTGATGCTCCATACACTCCTGTAAAAGGTGCTTGCATCTTAATCAAGAAAAAAACAGAACTGAGAAAAATGAATGATAGTATCTCATTTCTAGAGAAGGGGAAATAAAATATAGGATGGCTTTGTGGTTTATCATTTTTTTCATTGAAAGTCTGTGAAAGAAGTTCTATGTAATTTTAGTTAGGTCTTTAAATGTTGTATTTGCATCGTTATCCCGTGAAAATGCTTCACTTTTTAAACCATTAATTGAACATGGCAGTTTGTTTTCAGTTGCTGATCCCAAATGTAACAGGAAAAAATGTGGGCTTTGTTTTTACAGCACTGCGCTATTGAGTTGTGGTATTTATAGTAAATGTTATAAAGGCACTTAAATTCCTTCCTATAGGAAGGATAGACTTCTGTGGGATTTCCAGTATATATTGTGATAGAAATTTTTACTCATGTTCAATGTTAAAGGAAGATTCCAGTTTGCATCCTTTTTAAGCAGTGTGTTGTTTTTTTCGGTTGGTTGGTTGGTTTTGTCCGTTTAGAACCTATTTGTAAGCCCTTTCTGTGAACGCTTAAGTCCTTCTGAGTACTGGGAGAAGTACAATTTGGAATAAGCAAGATCAGTTTTCAGCCTTCTACTGAGTTACTCTTTACCTTATTTGGTCAAATTATATTTTATCATAATGAAAGAAATAGATGCCTAACTAAGAACAGTTTGTAAACTTCAAAAATACATACAACTAAAAAAATGCAGAAAACATACATACCAGTTATTCCAAAATTACATAACAGTCACTGTTTAGACATAATCTTTGCGTGTCAGTCAATGTAAAAACAATACATATTGACTCAATAACCTTTACATTCTGCAGATACATCCGGAAGTCTCCACTATTCTTTTTCCATGTTACTTCTTGTGCTGCTGGCTGATTCTAGGAATGCCTGAAAAATCTCTGTGTAGTCATTTTAGCATCACAAGCACCACAAAAGTTGAGCACAAAAAATACCAGCATAGTGTGTCTTCCAGGCAATTCATCACTTCTACTAAACACCTGTGTAGACCTTTCCTTTGTCACTGCAGCTTCTTAACCCACAGTAGTTATCCTTCCTTCTCTTCTAAAATTTTCAGCTCTGCCAAACATGGTTTTGTTTTGTTTTGTTTTTTCCCAGACTCCTTTCCTCATAGTATCTGTTCTTTCAGTACCTCGTGATATCTAGGAGGAAGGAAAAGCATGCTAGAGGATGGGAGAGGGCAGAGTTGAGGAGGGGAGTTCTGAGGGAGGCAGTGGTCCTGAAGGGCACTCCATAGTTCAGAAGTCATTAATCTTGTCATGCTTGCTTCCTCTTGATCATGAGATAGTTCCCACCAGTTCTGGTGCATGAGAAAACAGCAAGGTGTTTTTTTTCTACCGTGTTTTTCTTGCTCAGCTACATTTAATTTCTGTAAGTTGATAGACTTGCAGGAGACAAAAGGAGAGGCAGGGGAAGTTAGAACGCATTCAAAATGATAACCAGCATGTCTCAAAGGAGGCATAGATTGAAATCTATGTTCTAAATAGACTTGATTAATTTGGCATGAACAATTGTACAAAATCAATTGCTGGAATTTATTATGATCATTGCCTACCTCTGTTTCTTAGATCAGTGGGATGTCTTAGGAGAAGAAAATTTTGATCATAAGTGAGAGGAACTGCTACAGCACTTAAAGTGTTTTGTTTGCAGTTTTAGTTGATAATGTAGAAAACATAGTCATTCATTATATTTCTTTCTGCAGGCTTTCTAATAGCCCTATTCAACTTATTATTGGATCCTTACTGAATCAGAATGGGAAAAAGACCATGTAATTAGGTGCTACTACTACTGTACTGGGTGATATGGGACAGCTACCTCTTCTGTTTTGCTATGTGGGAGAATACTACCAGATTTAGAGACTCTGATAAAATAAGTTTATTTTGGAGAATCACATATAGTTTTTAATATATTTTTTAAAATGTCTGAAATTTCCTAATTTTTTTTTCCAAGACATAGTCTAGTGCTGGAGTTCGGTGTTTCATTTCTGTGGTTTGATAGCCGTGGGCAAAAGAAAATAGGGGGTAGGGAGTTGGGCATAGTCAGAATGTCAGTGAGTATCTGTTTAACAAGCAGGATAATATAAACTGCAATGCATTTAAATTTTCTGTTTTAAGTTGTTCTGCTATTTAGTGATTGTACTCCAAAGAAAATTCTAGGCTATTGTAAAAAAGTAAAAGATAGTAGTTGAATAAATCTGTTAGAACTCTTCTTACAACTCATTTGACGTGCCTAGAAACAGAATACATGGTTCTCTTACAGAAAAGGAAGCTGAATCTCAGATTTACTTTAAAGCAGTAATAATTGTGGCAATGAATTAATGAGAAATAAACCATATCCATGCTTGGGAAAGAAAGTGGTCACAGATACTGAGATAGCCAAGATTAGATCCTAGACAATTCAGTAGTGCAGCCCGTATTTAAGGTGATCAGTATACAAATACATGGTTGGAAAATAATGTTCCTTATAATTCTTTCTGTAAAGCAGGAACAGTTTCCTGCCTAGTTAAGTCATATTTTTTCTGTCTTGGAGTGGCTGGACACCACAAACTAGATTGTCTAGAAGTTTTCTATAATCCAAGCCATGTATACGAGAACGAAAGAGGAAGGACCAAGACATAGGTATTGTACTTCTTTTTAATTCTGCAAGAAGTCTCTGCTTACAATCTGTATTTGTGTCTTATCTTAAATATAGATGACATTTTCAAAGAGTCATGACTGGGAGAACTTAGAGAATTAAAATATATGTTTTCTCAAATTGATCTCACAATTTAAAACAAAATTTCAAGTTTCCTTTTCCTAAATCTCTTCACAATTCTCAATGTGTGCTCTCTTAGGACAGTGCCCTAGCTATCATGTTTTTGAGTATGCTGAGCTTGGGTAAAGTATCCATCTATCTATCTATCCATCTATCTATCTTCTCTTAATTTTTTTACTTTCCTGTAGATATAATTAAAGGAAACAGAAGTTGTTATAGATTCTAGTTTAGTGTCACTATGTTATTTTCTTGATGTATGCCTCAATGACTGTATATTTCATATACAGAGGAATAATTAGGGCAGATTTAAATGCACAATATCTTGTCACCTGTTAATTAGGACAGTTATTTTACTGTAGCAAGATTATATGGATCTTTTTGTGTTGGTTAAATGGAAAATAAAGACATGATATATTTGTCAAGTTGAAATATTTGTAGTATTTTCCAGTAATATTTTTGATTAGGAATTGTGTGATCAAATTGTTTTGACATAAGACATCTTGCTAGACAGCTGAAATATTAACATGAATGTGAGCAAGCAATTTATGCAGCTAGTGAGAAACAGATGACTTATTTTGTTAATAAATGTGGTGAAAAATTAATTTGTAAAGGAGGTAAAGATATGTTTAAGGCAGAGATCCTTAGCTTGCTTTCAGTATCACAGCAACATGGTCAGGCACACTATATAGCAGGTAAACAAGAAGAGGATGAAGTCTTATTGGAAAATACTTCAGTTGAAGTTGAAGAATTTAAACTTCTCTTCCTAATTTCTTGCCACAATGAACCTCCGATTTCTTGTTAAAATTGTCGTCCGTAGGGGAAAAAAAACAACTTACTAGAAGCAAGAGTGTCAATTTACCTCTATCCAAATCTTGTTCTAATCTGATAACTTGATCTTTGCAAATTTTATTTGTATTGCATAAAATAATTACTTGTGTCTTCCTAAGTTTTTTTTATAATGCCTTGCCATGGCTTTTCCTTTAAGTGCCCAAAGTGAAATATTCCAGGGTAAATGTAAAGATCTTCTACCAGTTTCCTGTATGTTCTGCACTTCTGTTGGCTATATGTTACAAATATACAATGTATCCTGAAAAAGAAGTCTTCAATTTTGGGCGATTAAGGCTATGAACACTAAATTTGCTTTCAACTAGCTGTGGATTTGAGAAAGGTTCATTGGGAAGCAAGGATTTAAATTTACAAACTTGAAAAGGTCTGTTTGCCTCAAAGGATGTGCAAGTGCTCAGTGGGAGAGTAAAGTGAAAAAGTACAGGATGCACGAAAGAATTTGATTTTTTTTTTTTTTTTTAAATGCAGGTGAACTATCAGAACCACTAGAAACAGCCATCCAGCAGATGTATAAAAAATAAATTGCAAACATCCTCATAGTTAAATCAGAAAAATGTGCAGGAAAATTAGCAGCCATTATACTATCATTTTTATGACCACTGATGCATAAAAATTAAATCTCTAACAAACTTTTAGTTACTACAGTTTGATTATTAATTAATGGAGTATTCATTTGAAGGCAAGGGAATGACAGTAGCCTTTATATTTTCTAATTTTCCTCTTAAATCTTATGTATGATTCATGATAAAGGGTCTGAAGTACGTATCTTGCCTTAGCATAATTTTCTTGTTCTTCACAAAGCAAGCTTGTCAACATCCTGGTTCATGAGTTCATTTAAATTATGAATTTTATATTAAATTATAGATACAAATCCTTCCAGTGGTTTGTTAGGTGAACTGACTGAGGCAATTATTGGAGAACAAATTATTGGCTGGAAAAAAGATTTAGGAACTGTTTTCCTCAACAAGTAAATGGAATTTGCTAGGAAAATTAGTTTTCCCAAGAAATGCAACCTGTGTCTTTCAATTGTATTCTGGCTTTCTACAAGAAAAAAGCTTGAACCCTGTCTATTACTGGTCTGCTGGTTTGTCTTCAGCTTTTCTTTTTATTTCTTCTTCCCCACCCCAACCCACCCTTGTGTGTGTTTAAGTGTTTGGTTTTCATAAGATCTTCATTTTTGGAAAGAAGGAATAAAGTTGCAGAGATCAAATAGCTGGACTGATTTGAACCATTAGTGTTTAAAAGACTCGGGTTGAGTGTTTGGCATGCGATCACTTATTCAAACCAAATTGTGGAGCTGTTTTCCTCTTTGATGAAAAGAGTTGTAGTGTTATAATTTCCTACAGAAGTAATCATTAGTTTTATTGATGTTGAAAAATAGCCGGTTAAATAGATATCATTTCAACTGCATGTTTCAAAGGCTTTAAAAACTCTGTAAGTGTGACTTTCTACGGGTAATGTGTTTCAGACTAATTTTTTACTGCAGTCAACACTGTTTTTAAGCTATACTTTTAAATATAAATAAAATGTGAAATGTCACATTTTATTGGTTGTAGATTGAGACCTGGAAGTTAGGTTGAATGCAGGTTTCATCAATAGAATCATAAAAAATGAGTTTATAAGCAAAACATTTTTTGAATAATATTGCTGGCAAAAATAAGTGGTGCTCCCTCATGTGATTTCCATTAAAATAGCTGAGTAATTTTCTAAGTGTGCTTTTACAGCTTTTGAAATAACTGCCAAAATCACAAATAGCCAAGTTTAGACTCTGCCTGTGATAACAGCGAAATTAAGGTTTTCTGTGGGGTTACAGTATTGGTTGCAAAATCATTTTATCTTGTGTTTTTGAGGATGTTTTGGAAAGTGTTTAGTATTTGTGTACTGAATTTAAGATGGGAAACGCATACTTTTTTTTTTTTTTTTTAATTGGCAACACCTAGAATATTATATTCTCCATCTAATTCATTTCACAACTAGGTTGAAGGATGATTGCACTGTTCAGCAGAGTGATAGCTGGTGTTTTGCTGGAAAGTATAATATGGGATGTGCCAAATGTCACAAAGTCTGCTTTTCCATGTTTTAGAAGGTTTCATAGTTACCTTTCTTAGTTTCTTGTTACAAATTCAGTTTGAAGATAATGAAGAATAATTTTTATGTGTAATTATTTTACAGGGGGACAGTGAAGAACAGACAAGTAGGGATGTGCTTGCTAGGATTTCATAGCATGCGGTAAAGAGAACAGAGAGTTCCTTAATTTCTACATTCTGATTAATGTTAAAATATAATAAATGCTATATTAGTGAACCTACAGTTGCAAATCTGTAATTGTTTTTTAAAATTAATACACTGATGAATTTGTAACACTTTTGACTGTAATATCAGTTATGAGTAATCAGTCATTTTTGTAGTGAGAGACTCTAAAGCAATGATGGTACTCAAAATTCAAAATCTGTCACAGCAAAACATTTGTGACACTGTTAAACAGCGTCTTTAGTATTCACTCTCCTCAGTCAAGACACCTCTTCTAATGTTCCAGTGTTCAAATAGAAAGCAGAATGGCAGCCTTCTCTGGAGAAAAAATAATTAATAGTAATTCAATGAAAGTAGCAACTTTGAGAAAAAAATACCATAGACACAGATTATAGACATTAGAGAAAATGTTTACATCTTTTTTTAATATAGGCTATTTTTGATTGCTGGATAATTTATTTTGAGGAACATTTACAAAAGTGATTCAAGTTCTTAATAAAGCCTCATCATTCAAATTTCATCATTAAATGAGTTATAACTGAAATACTTAAAATTTCTTTTGAATCATAGTAACTATTTTGTTTTATTCTTATTTTTCAAAAGTCTAAAATAAAAGATGTTTTAAAATGTTAAATGAGAAGTAATGGTAAAAGTGAAAAAATCAAAACCAACCGAACAACAACAACAAAAAACCCACACAGAAGTATTTTGTAGGAAAAACTCCAAGTAAAATGTTTTTGACAGGCCCTGAATGCTTTTTTTCTTAAAAAATGTACTTTCTCTAAAATTGACCCATTTCATGGTGTTTCTTTGTGTGTGTATGTGTTTGTTTGTTTTTTAATACTATCATTTTTTTAATTAAGCTGCACTTTAAGACAGCTCTTCAATTGTTTCTATTCCTTTTTTTGCCTGTATCTTCAATAAAGCAGGTAAACAGGACTGGTTTTTAGTAACTTAGGTATAAATGACTGTTCACGTGTGCCATTCCCTGTTAGTTTGAGTTGAAGGAGTGTCGTCTCACTCCACTTTGTCCTTTCCTGATTTCGCCACAGCAGTGGTTATGCTTCAGTGGGTCTCTGTCATGGTGCAGATCTGCAGGTCTTGAAGTGTGAAACCAGAAAGGAAGGAGGCAAGCCATACTCAGAATTTCACTTCACTTAACATGTCTCTACCCATCTCTGCCATGCTTCTCAAATGTTTTGAAGCAATCATCAGAGCTGCTGCTTGTTTATTCCTCTCTGCTGCTGCTTCACTGCTCGTGCTCTCTGAAGGCATCAGGGTGATGGTGGAATTGAAGGCAGACTGTGTAACATGAGGAACTGGGTATACTGTGTGGCCGGTGGAGATAGGGATCTGGAGTGATAAACTTTGAGGATGGTGGGTGGCTTGACTAATGGCAGTCTGGTGGCTCCAGTACTCAATTTAAGCATCAAATGTAAGCCCAAAGTAATATAAGTAAGGAAGCATGGACTCTATTATGTATAAGAGCTTTGGAATAAGGAAGATGCGAGTCTAGGATGGTGCTAAGGACATGTGACACTAGAGTGTATGGTGTCTAGGAGGAGGCTGGACACTGCTTGGATGGGGGAGATGTCAGGCTCCCGGGCTGGCTGGGGGGAGCCTCGTACTTGCCCATCCATGACTTCCATTCTTATCTTTCATATTGGACAAGACAGACAAAAGCAGCAGTGGTCCATACTAGGTAGGCTTGCTTAGATGAAAGAAAGGACTCCATGTTTAGTGATGTTGGAGCTGCAAACAGTGTGAAGGATAGTCAAGAAGCAGGATCATCCCATCCTGCTTGCTTCTGTAGGGAAAGGATAGCCAGGAGAGTTTGAAAGGAGGTTCATGGTTTGAGTTTTATCTACCAAAGTATATTCAGGCTTTACTCTGGTCAGGAACTACTGTTATGATATCTATAACAATGCAGTTTTCAGAGCACTAACTTTCCATCTGTCCCATCATGCAACTAATGCAGAAAGACACTACGGCAGCCATGCAGTGAGGAACAGCAGAGAATTAGTGGTTTTAGAAGGCTACTTGTCCTCAACTCTGATGAAGCAAAATAGAGGTGGATACTCCATGCCAAGAACTCTTCACAGAAAAAAAACTGAGCAGAAGTCCATTCTCTTTCCCATTTTGCTGTTGCTTCAGAACAAAATGAAACCACATAGTCCAATTTCTTGATTTTCTGCTGAACTTGTTTATTCTATGTCATGTAATTTTTTTTTTTATTATTTGTTTTAGGGTTTTGTTGTCGTTGTTATTTTCTGCATACGGGGGTATTACTTCTACAAGTTTATTCTAAAAATGTTGGTTGTTGAAGTTCTGTGTTGGTCTGTTCCTCCTTTTTAGATACCTTTTCTCCCTATGTGAACTACACTTCTGAATTGCATTGTATTTGTTTAATGCAGCGTATGTACCTCTCAAGCTTTGATGTTCGTAATACCACAACTCCTATCAATGGCTCACTCTCGTGGCCACATATAATTCTACAGAGTTTGTATTCAGAGTAATGCCACAGTAATAAAAAATAGGATTATTGTGAAAATTCTTGAAATATTAAAAAAATGAGGGTGAAATGCACAATATCCTAGTTTCTTTACTCTAAAATCCTGATTTGCAAATGTGAGTGAAAGATTGACTTTTTATTTCCAGAGATGATTAGCTGCCAGCTCTAATCAAATTGAGAAGTAATTAGCAAATCAAAACTTGATTAGCTCTTTGCTTGATTTACTAAAATTACAGTTTATGCAGTTTAAATGATGGGGGAGGGGAAATGTCTCTTCTCTACAGATAGCCCACTACTGTTCTGCATTAGGGGAGCAAGGGAAAGAGAATCCTTGCCTACAGTACTTAGCTACTTCAATCCTGTAGCACTGTCACTTCAGTGAAAGTGATGCTGGAGAAGCAAAGACTTTGTCCTTTTTTTGTCTTCGAAGTAAATATGTTGTGAGTAGCTGTTGCGAAGCTTGTTTAGGATACATGTGCCAGTATTCTTCTTCCTTCATGAAGTGCTTCAGTCTTGTTACAGAATTGTAAAAATGTGAAGGTTATGCATGTGTTTCTGAAAGAAAGTTATCTAATTGAATTATGTGCTGCAACAGTACAGGCAAGGCTGAAAGGAGAGAGTGATCTTGACAGCGCTGGACTTCGACTTCCATCTGTGCCACCTACTGGCTGTGGGATATTTGCCTTTGCTTAATTTCTGCAAGACTATCTTTCTGTGGAACGGGTATCACTTTATCTTGCACTTTCATCTTATTGAACTTTGAGTTCCTGTGGAAAAAAACACATATAGCTGGAGTCTAAAATGCTGTAATAGATGGCCCCTCCAGCTACGTAAATCAAATACAAAATGTTAGGTTTTTATCTGTATGGGGCCAAAAATAAACATATAGGTTTTTCCAGTGTGCAGTTTGTGACAATCTTCCTTGTCTGTCTTCTCCTTGAGATTAGATGGCTGTAATGCTCTCTGCATTTACATTGTGATCAGGACACGTTTTAATGCATCTTTTATACCGGAGTCTTATTTGTTACAGAAGTAACTGCAGTGGAGAGCTTCTCTGAATTAATTTAATGGCAGAATTAGCAGGCCAGCTGTAATCCCACTGAAGTACCTTAAAAGCTGCACTTTTTGGAGGTAGCTTTATTAGAAAAGCAAGAAGTTTGAAACAAATTCAAAACAGATTGTGAGATGCTTAATTTTTTGGGAACTGCTGTGACAGTACCTTAAAAAAAACCCCCACAGTTTAATTAAACAGAAGACTAGAGACATAAGTGTTGTGATATTGCAGTATAAAGTATTGCAGAAATGCTGATATTTAGGGAGTACAGTTCTGCTCTTAAATGCTAAATATGAAGGACTAATTAAAGAAAATTGAATTGTCATTTTGTTTATTTATCTGAAAGCCAAATGGATCCTTCACATTATTATTTCAGAGTATATTCCAGCAAACTTCAGAAAAAAAATGGATGCTCTATTCAATGGATGATTTGGTGTTTTTTTTCCCCCCTTTAGTTTTCAGGGCACCTTTTTCTCAGACATTGGTTGTTTATATAACAATTTGATATATTGAGTATTTCTGCCTCAGGCTGCCAGGTTGTGGTATGGCAGCTGATCTATTTCTTTTTCAGATAAAGTATTTAACCCATAAAATTTTCCTTCCTCTAGGGGACATCAATAGCCTTAAACATTACTCTTGGGCTTTCAAACTTGTATAGACTATTCAATGAACTGTTGTACATATTATTTTTTTTTTTAACAAAAGCTTTATTTACTTTTTTTCTTAAGCTCTCAAGAACTGTACCATGCTTAGTTTCCCTGATGCCTTTCCTCCTGCAGATTCAGCCTTCTGTTAGGTACCTGTCTCCTTTTCCTACATCTACTGATAAGGAAGCGTTTCTCTCATAGGACTGAAGAAGTGTCCCACCGTCAGTTCACAAGAACTGCCATGTCATCCCAGGATGTTTCCTCTAGTGCAGCCACACCACACAATGAAGCACAATTTATTTGAAAGAAGGTCTGTTTACCTTACACTAAGAAGGTTCTATTGAAGAAGGTAGATCTCAAAACAAATGGCAATGGCAGGAAACCTTGACAAGCAAAGATGATGGCTGATAGTTCTATGAATGGTATTATACGATGTGTTCTGAGATATGGGAGGGCTTAAGTTGATCTGTCTGATGTCGCATCCGATGCTTAATTCCAATGTCTGTTATCTGGAACTTCAAGCTGATAGAATTCACACATTTAGAAGGGGAAAAATTAGATTTTTTATTTTCAGCTGAGCTCCTTACAGGAGTAAGCAGGACAAAATTATCCATCTTTTTTATGTAAAGGCAAGAGATTTGTAGTAACTGTGTTGGTGCCAAGGCTGATTTTAGTTACAGAGAACTGCATTTTCATTTAAGGGGTCCAGATTTCGGTTTTTAGCTTGGAAATGTTGAGGCAGGGCAGGCAACATTTGATGGAAGCATGCATTTGTCAAATAAGAAAATACATAATTTTGACAGTGAGGATGAGGAATACACAACTGAAAATTTTTAAAACTGATATTTAGAGTGGTTTTTTTGATCATGATTTCTGTATCTTTGTTTTCCAGTAAATTAGTACTGAGTCTGGATGGGACAGAGTTAATTTTCTTCCTAGCAGCCCATATGATGCTGTGCTTTGCATTTGTGGTAAAACAGTGTTGATAACCCCCCAGTGTTCTGCCTGTTGCTGAAGAGTGTTTTCAGAGCCCCAGAGCTTTCTCTTTCTGCCCCTGTAGATGCTGGGGGTGGGCAAGAGTATGGGAGAGGACACAGCCAGGACAGCTGCCCCCAGGTAACCAGTGAGATATCCCACACCATATGGTGGTGTGCTCAGCTGTGAAAGCTCAGGGAAAGGAGGAGGAAGAGGGGGTTATGGTTTTTGTTTTCCCAAGCAGCTGTTAACCTCTACTGAGGCCCTGCTTGTCTGAAAGGTGACTGGATATCTGCCTGCTGATGGGAAGTAGTGAATTTTGCGTTTCTTGAGCACATAGCTTTTGCTTTCCCTATTAAACTGCCATCTCAATCCACAAGTCTTCTTGCCTCCTTTTGGTTTTCTCCCATCCCACAGAAGAGGTGAGTGAGCAAGAGGTAGGGTGGGTGTTTGGCTGCTGGCCAGGGTTGACCTCCTGCAAAATGATAGAGGTAAAAGAAGTTGCTTTAATTTAGAATCATGGAATACTTTTGGTTGGAAGGGACCTTCAAAGGTCACCTAGTCCACCTTCCCTGGAATGAGCTGAGACATCTTCAACTATTGGTGGCTTAAAGGAGGTAGCCTTTAACAAGCATCAAGGATAAGGGTGTTGATGGGAATCTGCCCTTCTTTTATTTGTAATGTTAGGAAACAAAACTGTAGGTACTGTCAGGAGTTGAATTTGGAAGGAAAAAAAATTGGTTTGTACCTTAGCATCTTTTCTTCAATATTTGGCTTCAGTTCTTATGCTCCATTTCTAAGTTACATCTGCAAAGCCTCTTAAATGGAGGCAGAGGTTATGTGGGTGGGCTGTTCCAGGTTCCTTTCCTAAGTCTCCAACTTTTTATTTATTCTAGTATGTTTTCAGTATGTACTCCACAGTGTAAACTGAATCCTCTTTAAGCAAACTAACCATTGTTAGCACCAGCTGTATTTGTGCCCATGAAGTTGTAATTGCAAAAACGTCTTATCTGTTCTTGCTGACCCTCTGGCAGGCAACTGCAGCTACAGTGGTGCCATGGTAAATCTCTTGCGCCTTTTCCCTTCCTGTTCCGTTTCAGTGGGAGTTCTTTGTGAAATAAGATTACTCTTAGGCCACCAACCCAGTGTTGGGGAATACCAAACTCCTGTTTATAAGTATTGCATTAAAATACTAATTATTAATGGCATCTCATTTTTTTTCAATATTTACACAATTTAAGTAGGTAGGTGAAGTTTAAAGGATTTTAACCTTAAAATCATTGTATCTCAACAAGTAATGCTGCTTCATGCTACAGGTTGCCATAATTAAGAAGCATTCAGAAGTTGTTTTTCTTTCAGTGATTTCAGACATGTTCTTGCAATTCAAATTTTAGTGAAGATCATGGCCTGTACTCCACTAGTACAATTAAGGTAATTGACAAAGGCAAAACTAGTGTGCAAAGTTAATTAGATTTTTCCATCTCCTCACATTCAATTAAGCATGTTGGTCTGACACGTGTCTTCCTGTTTAATTGCCTTTATTTTTACACAATATACAGGTTGTACTAGTATAGTAGTCTGTCAGATAAGTAGTGGTTATTGAAATAATCATGGAGCTGAACAATTTTTTTGCAAGTTTTGATTGTCCTCTTCTGTTTGAACAGCTGAGTCTTGTAATTAATATTTACTTTGTTTATGTAGCAGTTTTGATTTGCACTTTAAAGTACATTATTTTCATTTTGTTTCTTTTTTTTTCCTCTTATTTTTTTTCTGGAGAACAAAAACCCTACTCTATAGCAGAAACAGACATAATAACAACTGTAATTACAGCAGATGAAATATTAAGAGACTAGAAGTTCTTTAAACTGTTTATGGATTAGGGCAGAAATTATAGTGATACTGAATGTTAAACCTGACACTGTCAGAGAAATATTTATGTCCTTGGTAACAGAGCAGTATCAAAAGTTGGATTGCTGCCCTGGGGACCATACAATTCTGTCAAACACTGTTCATGGGCAATTATGTTATGACTCAAGCTAAATAATTCACCCCTTCAAAAATATATATTGGTTTGCAATACCATTGGTAAATTTATTCTTTTGATTGTCATCTAGGTGAAAGGAGGAAAAATACAGCTAAAGTAAGATTAAATGCAAGATCACAGCTAGTGTACATAAATTACGTGTAAATACATATTTGGAAAACAGAATGCTTGTTCAACATGTGGATACAAACATCTGTCCAGTCTCTGCAATCATGTGATACCAAAATTACTTGATTCATTTAAGTACCTTGGAGAACGAGAAGTAAAAATTTGTGGTGCTCTTGAATATGATGGCATTTGTACGTTTTGGTGAAAATCCACGGTCTGCCAAATTTGAGGACTGAAACAGCAACTCATATCCTCCATTATATTCACACCTCCAATATCTCACAGCTCATGACCCTGGATTTAGCTTCCCTACGTGTCATGCGCCTTTCATTTACTCTACGTCTCCTCTGTCATGCTTACCCTTCCATAGCTGCCCTTAACATCCACATCTTCATCAGAAAGGATCATTAGGAAATAATGTTCTCGCTGTGGTTTTCCTGGCAGTACCATAGGCCAAATGAACCAGCCATTAGGCTGTTGCTGCAAAATGTTGTTCTTTATTTCACAAGAGACTGTTAATTGTGATCCTTGTCATCCCATGGGATGTGAGGTGGCTCTGTGCTGATAGTATTGAGTTCTCACAAGTAGTGTGAACTGGACCTGGCTAAAGTAACTCCTGCCATACCACTGTATGGCTTAAGATCCTAACAGAAAGCAGAGCTGTATTTTTCCTGGATTGTCACTGTTTTATGAACCTTGTACGTAACTGAATGGTTGCACAGGCTCGCTGCAGATTGGCAGCCTTTGGAGAGAATGAATTATTTGGGCACTGTAGTGGGAGTGCTTTAAGTGGCCAAAATTAATTCGAAGAGCAGCAAGGCTGCTGGTACTTCCTTGACCAAATTATTTCAGCAGTGGAAGTAGCTGTACAATATCTTATGCATTTTGGCTGAAATACTAGTATGATGCAAAGATCTTCTCAACATTTGAGCACAATGATATAGTGCTAAAATGCACCTCTGCCCACACACAGTGAGGGGTGCTAGGTGGCACCTCAGCAATCACAGAATTCCTGTGTGTCTGGATGTGGTACCACCTCTGTTTGTGGAGGTCTCAGCACTGAGACAAGTCTGGCCCACTGAAAAACATTTTGACGCATTTATGGAAAGCCTCCCTTTGTTGCTGTTAAAATTGGACTTTCGGTGCTGTTGCCAATGATACATCTGGTGATGCTGGTGGAAGTAAATTTCTGACTGTGACTGCCTCGCAAGTAATGCAGAAATTCCGTATGAAGGATTTGTGAAGCACCAACTAAACTGGAATGAGTGGAAATGTTTCTAATGTTTGTTGGGGTTTTTTTAATTGGTTTCTTATGCCTCTGGCTTTCTGTTGTTGCACTTGTAAACACTTTCACTCCAGCTCCCTATCAATTTATGAATTAATATCATGCATGTTGGTCTAAGAGTTTGGACATGCAGAACTTAAAAATCTTATGGATGAAAGTCTCTTGACTTTGAAGTAATATGCCCATTTTAGTCTCAGGATCCTAATGATTTCCATGCCTAGTCTTATATAATGCAAAATTATTTGTTTCAAACTATGTCTCCAGTTTCTTTGAGACCAATCCTGTATTCCTTCAAGAAGTCCTGTAAGAACATGGAAGGGCACAAGGTTTTGGTCTTCATGTGTGATTGAAATGAAACATACTTGTTTAAAATGTGTGAGGGCTGGCTAGGCAATTAGATTTGTATTGCAGCTGTTGTTCACTTAAATCTAGGGGTCTTGTTTGCTTGTTTACTCAGTAGAGAACAAAAGAGGCAGCAGAAGACTGTAGAAGGACTGATTGTTTTTACAGCCATATTTCCCTAGAAAATAGATGTAAACAGAAAGCTTGGTATTTTCCCTGCTGATGTATGCAGAGATTTTTCTGAGTGACAATGTTAAAATTTACGGTGATCTATTAGGCAATTGTCTTCCTTAATGATATGTTTCAAATATATCTTGACACATCAAAACCAGCTAGCTTTTGTCTTGTATTCAACTTTCTGAAGGACTATGATCTTCCCATCACGAGAATGTGCTGTTTAAATTAGAAAGACTAAGGACAGTGATTTTGGAAAGCTATGGGGAAAATATCTACTTGGGTGTGGGGGGAGGGGATGAGGTATTTGTTTGTCTCCAACAAAAATGTTTGACCTTCCATATAAGAAGACTAACAGAGCCAGGTCCCACAGAAATTCAGGTGCAAATAGGAAGAGTTTGGGAATCCTTGAAGTCTTTGCAGGCTTTCAAACCCTTCTTAGGCAGCAAGGATCATTCAAAAGCAAATTATCTGTGGCATGCAGGATTTCTTAAATTGAAGGCTTTCTGGAATAAGACCCTAACCTGTTTTATTGTGTGTACGTGAAGAGAGTCTCTCACTGCACTGATGCAAATAAGTGTCTATTCTCTTCTGCAGATGTATTAGTTATATCTATTCCAGAAGGCTACCTCTTTTTAAAACTGAATTAATCATGTCACATAACTGTGCTATCTGGATGGTTAGTTTTGTTTTATTTTTGATTGATTTCTATTGCTTAGATGGGATAAGATAAGATGATAAGTTGGGAGTTCATAAAGATCAACAAATAGAAGACCACTGTTTCTAAAGCGATACCTATAAACGTGGGAATGCAGGGACTTGGAGTTCTAAGCCTGGATGCTCAAACTGTAAGACGGGTAATACACTGGCAGAATAGACTTTTTTATTTTTAAAAGCAATGTTACATTATAATAAATTAGTGAATATGTATTTAGGATGCTTCTGGGTCCTGGAAAAGGGGCCGTTCAAAATAGTTCAAATAGAATAGTTTCTTTCTATTGCAAGATGAATATATAAATCCATTTATCTACCTTAAAAATGCTTATCAGTGTGCAATCCGTTCAATACTTTTCCTCAGAGTTCACCTGGCAGACACTGCTGCTTATTTTATGAGTTGAGAGAAGGAACACCAACTTCTACACATT
Source organism: Pampusana beccarii (assembly GCA_013399365.1). Classification (NCBI taxonomy): domain Eukaryota; kingdom Metazoa; phylum Chordata; class Aves; order Columbiformes; family Columbidae; genus Pampusana; species Pampusana beccarii. Next base: position 100,381 of record VWYH01005381.1, on the reverse strand, counting down.
CCTCTAGTGGTTTAGTTTATTAGGGAAATGATGCATTTAACACTCCTACAAACAAATCAGTTGTGTCATGGGATATTAACTTTCTCTTGCCTGAATTAATGAAATCTGTTTGAGGACGATTTTTTCTCAACCTCAAGTGCCTTAAATAGAAGGCTATTTTCTGGCAGAAGGGCAGAAGCAAATGCAGTTCACAGACGCAATAAGCTGCAAGGTCTAGTGACTGAACCACAAAATGTTAAAGCTAAAATGATGTTGCATGTTAATTCAGAATTCTCCTCTGTGGAGTAATTCCATGGCAATCAGGCAGCCATGTCAATATTTTGTTTCTCTGTGCAGTACTTTTAGAAGAACATAACTTCAAAAGACAAGGCCTGGCAGGGAGGGAGAAAGAAGGCAGAAGAGGATAAATCTGTCAATTTTTAGGAAGAACAAATGCAAATAGCCAGAAAGCAAGGCCTTTTTTTTTTTAAAAAAAAAAAAAAAAAACAAAAAAAAAAAAACAAAAAAAAAAAAACAAAAAAAAAAAAACAAAAAAAAAAAAACAAAAAAAAAAAAACAAAAAAAAAAAAACAAAAAAAAAAAAACAAAAAAAAAAAAACAAAAAAAAAAAAACAAAAAAAAAAAAACAAAAAAAAAAAAACAAAAAAAAAAAAAAAGGACAAAAATTAAGAAAAAAAAAAGCAAAAAAACAAAAAAAAAAGCCATTTTTATTATAAAAAAAAACAAAAACACACACAAACAAACAAACAAAAACAAAAAAACAAAAAAAAACAAAAAAAAAACCAAAACAAAACAAAACAAAAAACCCAACATACTGTCTTGTACGCCAGCCACTATTTGGGCAACCTGTGTAGCAGAGAGTTGGCTACTTGCACTTCTCATTGGTATTCTCTAGTGATACTGATGCTTATAGGTCAAGTAAAAGGTCATTCGACCAAAACAGTAGAGAAGATGCTTGCCAGCCTGAGGTTAGTACTGCCTCTGGAGGTTTATGTATCAGCCACTTGGATTTCATTGCATACCTTTATTAAATGCTAGAGCTGCTGTGTAGTCACTCAGGAATTAATGAAAACTGTGTAAACTCTTCTTAATTGAAATTCTTAAAGTATATTATAGTTCTGATTTATGTGATGGAGATGGTATCTGAATTTTGAGCTGTATGAATTCTATGCACCTTTGTCCCTTTCTCAAGAGCTGAAACAGAGATATTGTTTAATTATCGGTCTGAAACTTGTTAACCAAATTTCCTTGGAAAAAATCATAATTTCCAAACTGAATATAAAGTATGAGATGTCAGCAAAGCCAAAATGTAGGGGTTTTGTTTTGGTGCTGCCATATTGTACTCTTAACAGTAGTGGGAAATAGATCAAGCAGTCAGTTACCAGCAGAAATCTCCAAAGGATATCTCATGTTTCCTTCATCAGCTGCTGCCAGTGTGGTACATCTGAATTTGCCTCTACAGGAAAAGGTTCAGAAAGGGTGTTTGAAAAAGAGCTGGTGTTAGCAATAACCATTTTGAGTTCTGTTCTCTGTAAAATCAAGCATCCATCTTTTAAATTTTTAAAAAAATCTACTTTAAAAACCCAGAAAACATACCAGCAAAAAGAACAAGCTTTTAAGCACTTAAGAGAGATTTAAGAATAGCCTCATCCTTTTAAACCATTTGACGATACTATGAATTTTTAAGTAATGTTTTCATGATTGTCATTATTTTTAAGTACTTTATAACAAACCAGGAAATAAATTGGAAAATCTCTGGTAGTGTTGTGATTATGGGTGAATTCAAACTGTTGGGTTTTTTTGTTTGTGTTGGGGTAGGGGTTTTTTGTTTGTTTTGGTTTTTCGTGGGGTTTTTTTGGTAGGTTTTTTTGTTGGTTGGTTTTGGGTTGGTTTTTTTTTTTTTTTTTTTTTACTACCTTCAAGGACTTTAACTATTGAGTGAATGGGAACAGCAAAATAATCAAAATAGAGGAAATGTGAAGTCTGTATATGTTCTAACATACCATTGTAAAGTTTAGGTTTTGATGCTTCCAGTACAGAATGAAAACTTTAGTGTCAGTGGAGATATTCCCCCCCAAGTATTCCTGTAATGATATTTGCTGTCTTTTGGAGGTGCAGAATTTTACAGGACATAGGAAAAAGAATTACAGCTGTGATGACAGAACTGCTTAGGTGATGAATAGAAGTAACTTTGCCTCTATTTCTTTTTTAGTACTCTAAGTCTTTTAGAGAATTCGCTGGTGGGGTGGGCTGAAAGGGTTCTAGTAAACAGGGTTTTGTCGGGCTGGCGACCAGTCACTACCAGGTTCTGCAGGGATCCTTCTTAGGGCCAGCACTCTTCAATATCTTCATAAATGACTTGGACACAGGACTTGAGGAAATACTTAGTAAGTTTGCTGATGACACAAAATTGGGAGGAGCTGTCAACACTCTTGAGGGGAAAGAGGTCCTGCAGAGGGATCTGGACAAATTGGAGAACTGGGCAATCAGCAACCACATGAAGTTCAACAAGAGCAATTTTTGTTGCTGGATTTTGCACCTGGGACACGGCAACCCTGGCTGTACATACAGACTGGGGGACAAGATGCTGGAAAGCAGCTCTGCAGAGGTGGGATCTGGATGACGGAAAGTTGAACATGAGCCAACAGTGTCCCTGGCAGCCAAGAGGGCCACCTGTGTCATGAGGTGCATCAAGCACTGTTGGAGTGGAATCGGACTGAGTAACGATGAGATCTCAATATGAGTATGGTTGTTCTACTTTATTCACTATTTTAACAGAGTATATATAGGTTTACAGCAGAAACATGCATAGCAACAATATTGTAATTGGTCAGCTTTTACTGATTTACACACAATGCCCCCCTCACTTATTGGGTAAAGTCCTTTGTCCATGTGCTCTAACAAGTATTCTCTCATCCTCTGTTGTAGTTAAGCTCCCAAATTCTTTTGTGATTATGGAGCTCTCTTTCTTCCTCCTTTCTGATGTTCAAAGAAACTTCAAGGACACCACTCACAGGCTTCTTCACCTGCTTCAAATCCAGGCTTGCTCGCCGTGATCAGATCATACCCTTTATTCCTCAAAAATTCCTCCACAAAGCACAGCATTGCCAGCTGGGTGAGGGAGGAAATTGTCCTGCTCTGCTCTGCACAGGTGCAGCCTCACCTGGAGCACTGGGTGCAGTTCTGGGTGCCACAGGATAAAAAGGATATAAAGCTACTAGAGAGTGTCCAGAAGAGGGCTACAAAGTTGGTGAAGGGTTTGGAGAGGAAGCTGCGTGAGTAGCGGCTAAAGTCACTTGGTTTGTTCAGCCTGGAAAAGGAGATTGAAAGGAGAACTCATGACAGCTACAGCTTGCAGTCTGTGCAAGGAGAGAAGGAGGAGCAGGTGCTGATCTCTTCTCTCTAGTGACCAAAGACAGAACCTGAGGGAATAGAAGGAAGATGTCCCAGGAGAGGCTTAGGTTTGACATCAGGAAAAGGTTCTTCACCCAGGGGGTGGTGGATCGCTGGAACAGGCTCCCCAGGAAGGTGTCACGGCCCCAAGCCTGACAGTGTTCAAGAAGAGACTGGACAAGGCCCTCAGACACATGGTGTGAACAGTGGGGTTGTCACATGCAGGGACAGGAGTTTGACTCAATGATCCTTGTGGGTCCCTTCCAACTCAGGACATTCTATGATTCTACGATTTTCTCTTCCTCATTCTGGTTCAACACAGGAAAAAAAATCCCAGCTTAGCTGATAATTACTGATATCATATTAAAAGGAGAAGCAGGAAGTAAAATAAAGAAGTGTACAATTCTTGGGCATGTACAGAGGCCACCACCTCTACCTCTCAGCCGTCCAAAAATCCACCTTCAGTTTCATTTGTGAAAGAATGTTTCAAGCATCTGTTTCTTCTGTTCTCTTGGTTACAGTTTAGTGGAAAATGATCTGATATGTCTTCACCTCCGTTAAAAAAAATCTTTCAGCCTGCCATTTGAGATACACAGATCTTTGAAAAACAATTTGGTTATTGTCTCTGTTAATAAATAATACCATTTAAGTATAGATGGACATTACATGTGTTATAAACTTCTTGCTGTAACATGTGTTATAAACTTCTTGCTGTAACATATTAAATTATACTCATCACAGTAAAAATAAGATCTATTTATGTTTCAGCAAAGAAGTGGATATAGATTATACAGAAAATAGACTTCCCTCAGTTTTTCAGGTACTTAGGCTTGTTTCTGTTTTATTCTTTTAATAGCAATGCTTGTGTTCTGTGGTTTAAGTGTTAGTTCAATCATAGTTTTGCTATCGTGTTCATTAAATTTTTTTTTAATTGTTCATCATGTTATTCATCTTATCACCCTTAATACCAAGAGAGTAGTGTTATATTTTGACCTCTTATTAGTATTCTTACCATATTAAATAAAAAAAGGTCTTTCTTCAATAATTGGTAAGATAAAGAAATGTAATGTTCTGCAACTATCCCATTTTTCCTCATTTGGGTCCTTTATAAAGATGCTGTGCAGCCGCCTTCCTAAGCAGAGAGCACATTCCTTGCCTAAGGCCAAAACAATTATCTGCCATCATAAAGAAGTTAAACCAGTGTGGATGAGGGGGAGAAAAGGCTTGAAGTGCTAGTTATGAATTCGAGGAGCAAATCTGTGGAAAAGTGAAAAGAATCAGTAAGGGTACCTTTTGAAAGCAAAGCCATGTCCTATTTGCTATAGAAAACACTGGGCTGCAGAGTTAGGACAAGCTGAAAGGGTGAGCATGCTGCAAGGTCTTTGCATGTTTGCTGTTTTAAATGGCTGTGACTTGAGAAGTAGCTTGGCTAAAGATAGGCAGGTACTTATATCTCTCTACATATATTTAGATGTATAAAAGGGTAGCGTTGCCAGCTGAAAACTGTGGCTTGAGAAATTATGAAGGAGTATTTTGGCAATGGCTTATGAAACTATGTGTAATTTTCCATTTTAAGATTCTGCGTGATTTTTGTTTCTTTTCAGTTACTGCATTTGAATTAATGCCTTTGTCACTGGTGTTAGACGTAAGCTTGTATCTTAATGAGCAATACTTCATGAAGCAGCAAAGTTACCAAGAATATACAATGTTGCTTTTATCCCTACGACTGTAGAATCCAAGGCCTTACGAGCCGTTTGTGTTCTTGCACACACAAATTGTCTGCTTTCCTTTAGGCCAAGTATGAGCATACTAATCAATTTTCTTATTTTTTAATATTTTTTGTGAAAAATATTTCTTGGGGGTACATTAATTTGGGGATCACATATCTGATCTTGCAGATAAACCACTTATAGATGATGAATGTCTAAATAAACAAGAGACCAGAATTTAAAATACATTATGAAGAAAATCTCTTCTTGGAATATAAAGTTCTCATATTAGCCTAAACATTGATTGTTGATTGTGTTATCAGCTAGAGACAGCTTTTAAACAAAAACATTTAAGAATAATCTTGCTCCATAATAGTGTTGATTTAAAAAATAATCTTCCCTCTATGCCTCTGCCTGCCCTCCACTTGACTCTTTGTGGTACAGATGTATCTAAGATTTTGAAAAAAGTGGGTCTAAAATATAGATCATGCTCTAGTTCTTTCCCATATTAGCTGTATCTTTTATTGACATTAAAAAAATGTGCAGTCACAGTAAGGTTTTAAATTAGAATTAATTTACCTTAGTACTTTTCATTCATTCACTGTGTAAGTGTTAAGGCTGTGCTGTTACTCTTGATCTATAAACACAGAGGTAAAAGAAGGTCCATGTTTTGCAAGAACAGAAAAGCTAACTGTAAAGCAAAACACCAGAATCATACAGAGAAACAGAACTCAGTAGGATGGTGTCACAATCCTGGCTGGCACCATGGGCTGTGGTTTCAGTGTTGTAATGGCCTTTGTCATTCTGACAGCATGAGGAAGGTGAATTTTAAGGGCTGTTTCAGGCCCCAAACATAATGCTTTATGTTTGCCAGCTTGTGGAATTGTCTTCTCCATTAAATGGGCTTTGGAGGCTTCCCGCCTGGGTTGAGAAATAGAAATTGGCATCTTGAGGTAGAGAATGAGATGGGACAAAAGGGCTGTGGAAATGAAGAAAACTTATGTTTATGCAATAAAGAAAATTGCTCAAGTGGCTTTACAAAGATGCTGATTGATAGAGTGCGGATGAGCTTCCTTGGGACTTTACATAGTTGTGTTGGGGTTCAGAGTGAAAAGGATGCAAATATTTTTAAGTTGTGCAACAGTGTGCTGCTCCCCTGGGATGATCTAGAGGATGCATGTTGTACCAGCCATTGCTAGCGAGGCACTACAGTGTGCTTATCTGGGCTCATAAACCTTTTTTTTTGGTGGTAGCCACATTTGGAATGGATTTGAGCACTGCGAAACTGCACTTGTCTAGGTCAAAGCAAGGAACGGTACCACGTGGAAGCCAAGATGAAGTTTTTTTTCTGTATTAAAAGGTGAGAATACCTACATTTTAGAGATGCTGTACAGAAGGCATCTGTGGACCAACAAGGTGAAAGATTTAGCAAAGGGTATAAGCAATATAGTGATTTAAGTCAAGTTTAGAAGGCTCAGCTGAAGGTGGTTATTGCTATAGGCAGGAGTCATGAGAGAGATTAAAAAAAAAAAAATGTGCGGGGGGAAGAAGAGTGCAGAATGAAGATCTTCAGTTGAGCCATAATACATCTGAGATGCATACAAGACATCCATAAGAAAAGGCCATAGGAAGAAGCTAATGAGATTTTAATTTGGACACAGTAGAACAGAACTAGAATAAAGAGGTAGATTTGTGAGATAGGAGCTCGGAGATGTTATAAGAATATGTTATTTGAGTTTGTGATTGTGATTATTCAGTTTTGAAACCTATGTCAAGTACAGTGGTCTTGAGGAATTTGCAGAGAGCTGGGGTGAAATAAAAAGACTCTTCTGAAGGTCACAGAAAGATGCCATTAAAAAACAAGGGAGGCATAAAGTTTAACAAAAAATCCGGAACTTAAATTAGCTAGACTTCAAAAACTTGGAGTGAAGGGGCACAGCTGGAATTAAAACAATATGCTTAGTTAGGAACGTTTTGAATTTGTTCTTTAAAAAGTTTGAAAGGACCAACAGAAGTTTGAGAGGAGAGAGTTAATGGAGAAAGACAGAGTAGTTACCTTGGAGTTTTTTTCTGTTAAGACTGCAGATACAAAATATGCTTTTGCAGAGATAGAAATTAGAGCTCTTTAGTGGCCTTCTGCATTCTTCAATAAATGTGTAAGGAATGAAGGTCCTGTCAATAAAGTAATTAAATTTTCTGTGGAATAAGGAAGGGTTTTCATGTTTGTTCATTTGTTTGGTTTTAGATATAGGTTTTAAATGTATTGCAGAATGTAGCCACAAAGCTGCCTTTTTTTTTTTTTTTTTTTTNTTTTTTTTTTTTTTTTTTAATTCAGGAAGAAAAAGGATTATTCTGAATTTAATATATACATTCCTTTAAAAATATTCCATAATTATTTTTGTTAGCAGTATATTTTATACACAGCACTTCTAACTGCTGTAAAAAACATCTTGCTTATATAATAAAAACATGTCTTTAAATAACTTGTCTATGACTAATACGAAATTTGCTTGTTTGCCTGTTCTGGTGTTTTAAATAACCTTTTAAAATTAAATTTCAGAAAACTTTGCCAGGGTATGTGTTAGGTCTGTATAATATCTAATATATATCAAATAAAATTTGAACAAACAAACAAACAAAAGTTTCCATCTGTTGTTTTCTATACACTTTTTAATGGACTTCGTTCAGATTAAAAACCCTGAATAATAATTAATTCTATTATTTGCTTTACAAAGTATTCTGTGAGGTTCCAGCTATCTTCTCATACAAATTAATTTACCACCCACTATTCTGAAAGTTCTTAAAATCTAGTAACTCCTAGCCTTTACATTAGGGCAACATATTTATATGTAGCATACTGGATATGTAAAAAGTCTGTCATGTTCAAAAGGCAAAAAGAAAGACTGTACAGAAAAATATCCACTTTTCAGGTCTAAGATTTTCCTCATAAATGTGAAAATTTTGTCATTCTCACCTGGAATACCTCAGATATTAAAAAGTGATAATTTTAGAAGACAAAGCTGAGATAATGAGTAAACGTAAAATGTCTGTAATTTTTATTTGTCAGCAAAAAGTACTCTGAAGTATGACAGTGACTGAATTTTTAATATACACTTCCTTGAATAACCTCTGTTAATGTGCCCAAAGCACTTCTCTCAAAAGGCAACTGGTATGACTTTATCAAACTTGATTATTATAAATAATTCCTCTGCACTCCAATACAACTGGTATTATGTAAGATCGATTCTTGCGAAACTCCCGCTTTTAGAACTGAGAAAGCCTTTTCACGTAAGGTAACTGCATCTAGGGTTGTTTCCCTGAGACTTTGACAGCAGACAATTTTACATCAGAGTTGCTGGGGCAGACTTCCTGGTGTTACAGTAGTTGCTTGATAGATTGTAGTAAACATTTGTGGGTTTTCAGTTATTTCTATAAAATGGTCAAAACCTGTTTCTGAGACACTAACCCTGCTAAGAAACTTGCCTTTCTCAACTGTGGTGCTTTGCTTTCCAACGCTTTCAGCAGTTTAGGATCATCATTATCATATTGTCAGGTCACTAAGATTCGTGGTTTTATAGCGGTTTTGTAAATTTGTCCATCCACTTGCAAATTATATTTGATACGTGAGCATGAAAATTACTACATAATCTAATACTGTCTTGGGTCAAGTCATGATTTTCTGATGACGTCCAGTCATTTCTTACTGGAGCTGGAAATGTCAGAGTTTTTTATTCCATTGGTGAAAAACCTATTTTTTTTTTCTTAATAAGCACAGGTTGATTAAGGTATCTCGGAAAATTACTTTAAATGCCTTTTCCAGTTTTGTTCATTTAACACAGGGAGAGCAATCTCAGACAAAGACCATTGCTGAATGCCAGTGGTTCCAAGCCTGAGTGGGTCAGGGCTGTTCCATTGGTAGGGGATGGGCACCTGAACCACTGCTGTGGCTGCAGGAATTTACTGTTTCACTGTGCTAAAGAAGAGGGTGGCTGAATATTTGCCTTATTTCTTCCCCCATAGTTACATTTTCCTCTGCCATTGGGCAAAAGAGGTCTGCTCCAATAAATTTATTTTCTCCAACTTAGCTCTTCTCTTGGTTTTTCTCTATGATTCATGCCTCTAGGGGTTCATTAAAATGTGTTCCTGTTCTGGTTAGTGAAAGTTCATACTGGCTAAGAAAACTTTCAGATAATAAAAAATTTTACTCTGAAAGTCCGGGTTTAATTCTGAGTGTGAACTTCAAAAGATTTTCTTATAACACTTCTGAGATGCACTTGTTGGATTTCGGAACAAGGCCACTGAAGAATACAAAACACTGTCTTTGTTTAGTGGGCAAGCAGCAGGTGATGACTGTGTATGTTCCCTCAGCCCAAGCCTGGCCAGGACCCCATATGCTGGTTACCACAGATGAGGCAGAAAAAAAAATATCCTACTTATTATTTTATACTTCCTATGAGGAGTTAGTTTTCAGAACAAACCAGGAAATTAATACCCAAACCAGGTTTTATAGCTTCCCCTTAGCTTCTGAAGTGTTTGTGTATAAATGAGAGTGTGGTGGATGTTTTTAGCAGTCGACTTCCTCTCATTCTTTTTAATTTTTTTTTTTTAATTTTAGTTTGTTAATTGAAAACTTATTGATTTTGGACTCCTGTGTATCTTCAAGCTCTTACGTCATGGAAATCATAGTCAAACTTCAAATATGAAGAGAAATATTATGCAATTATGGCATCACCATCTCATCTTTCTTACTAATATGGGATTTATACAAGTCACATTCTTTTTAATTTAAACTACTGCTGCTTTAAACTATTATATTCTCATCTTCCTTCTCTTCATTTTGTATGAGCAAGAGCAAAGTCAACAAGTAATTTTATTTGTTACTTCCAGTTTGTGTACTATTATCTTTCGTCTCATTTGCAGTAATGATAGAGTTTGGGTTTTCCCCTAATTTTACTGTAGTAAACATTCCAGAAAATACACACTGTGGTTTCCCCTTTACAGAATTTTTGGGGTGGAACTGTGAGAGATTACTTATTATCTGTTCTACAAAAGAGAGATCCTCCTATCATGGCCTATTCTCTTCATAAATTTTGTATAATGAAACATATTTTCAAGCTGTTAATTTACTTGCTGTCATTTCATTATTAGAGAGGTCCCACTGGTGCCTAGCCTATCAGGGTCCGATATCTTATCAGTTTTAGGTGTTCATAGTTCATTTCACTTTTTTCCTGACAAATGATTTATAGTTTGAAGATGGATAGCGTCTTTAACCTCATGTACTGAGCCTGATTGTGGTAGAGTTAATTTTCTTCACAGCAGCCTGTACGGCGCTTTGATATGTGTCTTAGATTTGTGACCAAAACAGTGTTGATAACACACCAATGTGTTGGCTACTGCTGAGTGGTGCTTGCGCAGTGCCAAGGCCTTCTCTGTTTCTCACTCTACTCCCTGCCACGAACAGCTGACCTGAATTGACCAAAGAGATATTCAATACCATATAGTGTCATGCTCAGCAATGAAACTATGTGGGGGAGAGAGTTTTTCCAAGGTAGCCATTGCTTCATGAGTGCCTAGGCATCAATCTGTTGGTGGAGGTGGTCAGTGACTGCCCTTTGCATCACTTTTTTTAGTTTGTTTTTGGGGTTGTATTTTTTTTTTCCCCAATTCTTTTCTGTTCACTTGGAGATTTTGTTGTTGTTGGGGTTTGTTTGTTTGTTTGGGTTTTTTGTTTGTTTGTTTGTTTGTTCTTCCTACTTAATACATTGTCTCAACGCACATTTTTTTCATGCTTTTGCCCTTCCTTTTGTTTCCCCCTGCCCTGACTCGGTGAGCAACTGGATGGGGCGGGCTTAGGTACTTAGGTGCTCATTGGGGTCAACCCACCACACCCTTTATTCAGATACTGAATATAAAAGCTGTTCGTAGTGTCAGAATCTGGAAAATCTGTTCATTTGTCTTTTCCTTTAAGAACAGTTCATTCTGCAATCATATTTATGAACAGAGCACATATTTGGCTATTTGGTGGTGTCCTTCATCTTACTTATTAGAGTGGCTAATACATTTGCCTTGTATTATGGTCATTTGTTTGAATAAATGTCATCATTATAGTGATTAATATCATGCCTTTTATAAGACCCATAAAATTTCCTGTGTAAATTCTCAGTGTCCTATTTTCAGTGATGCGGAGCAACTATTTTTTCGTATTTAATATACTGAAAATAAGTTTGGAACAAGGGGCTAAAGCAATGGGACAAACTTCTTAAAAATTGTTTTATTCTTTCTCAGGAGATATTGAAACGAGGCCAAAATGTCATGTAAGAATCCAGACAGCTGCTTAAATCTGAGCAACAAAGGTTTCTACCTTGTAGTGTGATAGAATCATTGTTGGACATCTACGAACTCCCTAGTGGTAGAAATGCCAAGTGTAGTTGACCACAGATTTCGGCAGACCTGAGCTTGACTGAAGATCTGGGCAGAGAGTGATTGATGTGAGCTTGGTACGTAGTTGCTCGTGACCTGTTTTGCTGTCTGTGATATGATATTCTCTGCTGAGCACCTCTGGCAAGGCTTAACGTGAGAGCCATAAAGTCTAATGTGTCTTTTTGATCAAACTCTCTAGTCATTCTGCACAGCAGTCAGCTTTGGAATTTAGAATCAGTAGGGCTGAGACTTCAGTAATCTAGCAAGAGGTGTGAGGAGGAACAACTCCAAACTTGTCTTTGAAAGGCTCATAGCAAATGGGCTAAACTGTTTACATTTTTTTTCATATAAACGTGAATTGTCAGATCATCTGTATGGCATGATAGCTTATAGCAGTTTCACAGAAGAAAATTTTCCATGATCAGTTTGTTCTTTCTGTAGAGGATAAGCCTTTAATATTTTCTGTCTCATCTCAGTGCCTTCCTCTGCTAAGGACTCAGCCCTGGGTCCTTTGTATCTCAGGCCCCACTATCTAGTGTGCAAACGAATAAATGAAGAGAAAACTTTAGATGGTATCTACAGTGTTTTAGCTTTAGTGGGTCCTTACCAGTCTCAAGTTGTCTGCGATTCCTTGCTCTCAGCCAGTCCTTTGGTCTTTAGTTTGCTTTTGTGGCACAAGGGGACAATTGGGTTCCATGCCTTGCAGATGACAGCAGCAAATGGCTTCCCCACTTCTGTGAATTGCTGCTGACTGTTTCCCCTGTATCAGCTGTTAAGTCTGGTACCTCATGCACAGGCTGCCTTCAGCACCTTCTCCCTCCTGGGCTCAGCTCCAGTTGTGTTTAGCTCCTTCTGACGGTGCTTTTTCAGCACAGAGCAGACATTGTTTTGCTAAGGTGTCAGTTAGATTTTGCACGGCAGCTCTTGCTCCTCTTCTTCTCTCCTGGCTCAGTGCATGGGTGGAGGTGGTGTCAACACTGTTTAAACTCCTGTTTCTGAAGCTCCCAGCTAAAGCTGCATGGGCTCCTCTGTCCATCAGGCAGACGAGGGACATGCATTCGGTTCCCCTCTGGAGCCCTTCTGTGCTATCATCTTTGAAAGATTATTCTCTCAGTCTCCGTCTGGCTGTGGGCTACAGCCTCTCTGACTAACATTGTGCTTTGCTGATGTTCCTGCTACTGTTTTAAGGTTGATGGCTCTCGCACTCCAGTGTTTTTTTTATTTATTTCCTCACATTGCTTCTCTATAATGAGCCTCCTTTACAATGTGTTTCTACATTTTTCTGCTGAAATTGGAATTCTGTGCTCTTTTGGAAAAGGATGTATAAAGCAATGATGGAATTTGGTACTTACTGTGATGATAGCTACTCAATTAATTCTTCTTTTTTCTTTCATGAAAAGCCCTTGGTATTATCTCCAGTCCAAAAGATGGTTTCATAAATATTGCTGACTATAGTTATTCTGAGAGTAATATTTTTTTCCTGTATTTATTGAAATAGAAATATGTCCTTGTTTGATCCCTTAAGAGTAGTAGACATGTATTCTGCATCATACAGTTTCAAATAAGTGAAAATTACTTGTAATCTGGAATTTCTAGTCCCATGATTGATTAATTTTTCTGTGTAGCTAAACTCTTAGTACCTTTGTGACTGGCCCTTAATTTATGCCACTTACTTTTACCTGTCAGTTGTTTTGTAGATATTTGTCAATTGGAGCGTGTGTGAGTATGTACTGTTTTCCTCAGATTAAAACCAGCTTTGAATATGCTTTTTTTGTGTGTGTGTGTGTGTTAACTAACATCTTTGTTATCGTAGTTAACAAAATAGTTAACAGAGTAGTCAACAAATTTAGCATGTCTTGTTTTGCCCTTTGCATTGAGTATTATCTTATAAAAGTTAGCTGGCTAAGTGGAGATATGAAGTAATTCTTCATAATATCATAAATAATTACCACTGATATGGGAATCATTTAGAGCTGTTCATACATGAAATAGTGTTTTTTGTAAAAGTATATCATTAATAAAAGACTGCTTCAGTAGCAAGTACGCATGAAGAAACGTTAATCATGGTCAGTGTCATTACAATGTTGTGTTCATGCAAGTGTCAGGAGTGCATTAAAAATGCTGATTAATCTAGGAAATAAAGTAATGGAAGAGCACAAAGCTGAATGCCATTGCAAGCATATTTATGTAAGCTTTTGATTTAATCTGGCCAGCTAAGTGCTGCAGGTGAAGTGAGAGAAGCTGCCACCTGTAAAGCTCTAGTGATATTTAATGAATAGATTGGAGTTTTAGTCACTGGAGATTCAATGGATTTCAGACAGTGTGGTAATCAGCTCTTCTTTTTAAAGAAGAAATTTCAGGTGTCTCCATCTTTTATGCATTGCAGAGCAGTCATTGAAGTGGATGTTCTTTAACCAGATGCAAAATATTCAAGTTTTTTGTTTGTTTGTTCTGTTTTGTTTTGTTGTTTTTGGTTTGGTTTGGGTTTTTTTTGGCCGGGGGGATATTTTTCGTTGTTGTTTTTTTTTTGTTGGTTTTTTTTTGTTTGTTTGTTTGTTTGTTTGTTTTTGTTTTTTTTCCTGTACATACAATATTTTTTCCTCCTTCTGGACGATTAAAACGTCAGTATCTGCAAATTATGTTTTTTGAAGTGCAACAGCTTATTTTAAAGACCATCCACTTAGATCTGTCATGCAATGTCTGTCCCTCTATGCCACACGTAATATTTGTAAATAGAAAGCATTCTTCAACCTGCTGCTAGTGTAAGAGGTATAGCTGGCTTCAGCTTCTATTGAATCCTATTTTTTCAGGAATAGCCCTTTGTCTCCTGTTCTAACCATTTTATTCCCTGTGCATATCTGATGGACATCTACAGACAGGCTGACAACAGATTTGTTATCTGCAGGCTGGCAGAAAAATTAAATAATATGAGTAGGAGTCTAAAGAGGAGTGAGTACATAATAACAAACTGACAAACTGTTACAAAGCAGCCGAAGGAAAAGGAGAGCTATTTGATAATCCGAGGCTTTGTTGGTTTACTTTTTTTGGATAGAACAAATGTTTAAATTTAAAATCCATATAAAGTGCTGTGTATTTCTAGAATGAGTGTGCATTTTTTTTTTTTCTGTTACATTATGTACTACTTGGAAAATGTCTTAAGGTTTATTCATGCATGTATTGATTTTTAACCTCTGGGCTATCTGTGCAGTAAAGGAAAGTAAGGCCAACGAAACGGAGGTGTACTTAGATTTATGTCTTAATCCTGGGACTAGTGACTTCTATCTAGTCCAAGGGTGCATCTGTGTAGACCTTTGCAAGCAGGTGCTACTTGCTTCCTCTGCCTCCTCATGTGGCAGGAGGCTGCACAAGTGCCATTGAGTACAACTTGCAGTGCCATCAGTAAGCGAATGTTGCTCTTGTCAACACTATTAATTCTGACTCCATAATATTCCATAATAGTCTGTTCACATGATTTCTGATCATTGTGCCTACGAGTGATGTAAACATTTTTAGTACAGCAAAACAGCTGTAATGGTTTGTCTCAGAAAAAATCCCATCAGTTTTAGTTTTAGTGGAACTGGAACAATACCCTTCCCTCCTCCCCTTGCTTATGAACCTTTCTGGAAATAAGTTTTGTTCTACATTAGAATAAAAATCACATTAGAAAAAGCAGCTTACATGGGATGAAAACCATTCTCACTTTGCCCAAAACTGTAATTTTGAGCAATCAAAAAGTTTTATTTTTCATACAAAATGAAGTAGCTTTTTTTTTTTTTTTTTTTTTTTAATATGATGTGGAGGTATAACAATGAGTTGCACATTGAATAACATTATGAAATCTAAATGCAAGTTATTGAAGCAAAACACTTCAACTTTTCTTAAAGACAATACTTTTTAATGAGCAGAAAAAGTGAGTATTCTTCCTGAGTTGCTTTTTTCCTGCTGATGAACACACCCTGGTCATGTTGATGCAGTTGTGTTTCCAATGGAAGACTGTACTGGCCTCTCTTCTTTCTTCTCCCAAAGAGGCTGACAGTGGTCAGTCATTTCCTTGTTCCCCAGTAAACCTAGACATTGTTCTTGCTAGTCTCTCCTTGTAGTGTGCTACTTAGTTACGGTGTTGATTTCATTGTTTTATTGTATTATTTCCTAGATGATATAATACTATGTTTGAAAAAATAGCTGATTAAATCACCCCTACAGGAAACAATTTGTTATATTACAGAGTATCTACAGAGGTAGAATATATACTTATTTCCTGAAATTTCCCCAGTTGTTACTTAATATTCCTCTTTCAGGGGGGAAGAAGAAAAATAGTGAGTGAAGAGCTGCCTAAAAATTTCAATAAAGCAATGGCAGATTGGTATCAGAGCTCAACTACTGTCTGTTGCTTTTGATAATTTTGTAGTAGCAGCCTAACTTATCAAATGCACGCTAGCTATGGTTGTTTTTAGGTTGCATCACACTGGTCAGGTGAAAAATGGTTTAGAAAATATGGAAATCACTGTCACTTATGCTTGTGTTTGTTACTTTTACACAATCTTTCAGAAGCTTCAAGAATGGAATGACCCCTGTTCTGTAAGTTGATTTGTGCAATATGTCCAAACCACTGCAAAAATGCACAGAAAAAGGTCATATTTGCATAGAGTATTTGTATTTTCATACTTTGATAGTACCCTCACTTCCTCTCATAAGGGTTGAAGACATTGTCAGGAAGCTAAGGAAAAACTGTGGGGATTTATTTCATGTTATTCTGACCTCTGTTTTCCACACTCCTCATCCTTGTCTCCCAAAAAGAATACAGAAAAGACTTTAAGTCTCTCTTGGAGTCAGTCACACACTTTTCGTAATCAAAGGTACAGGGGTAGCTGGTTCAGTGTCAAGGGAGCTTCCAGATATTGTTTACTCTAACCTTAGTCAAGGATTTCATGGAGAGTTTGTTTGTTTGTTTGTTTTTTCTATAATTTGTTTTGACACTATCGAATCTGAATACTATAGATTTTTTTTAATTATTATGATCCTTTTACCAGAATAGTATCAGTCTAATTTATCCTGCTCAATTTATGCTTCATTTTGTTCTTCTTCCTTCTGCCTTTGTTCTTAGCATACTTTGCTTTGTAGCTTTCATCTGCTGTTATCCACTCCTCCTTTCCTCAGAAATACCTTTCTCACTATCCCAGGTACACATTCTGCTCCTTTCTTGTAAAGCCATACAACACATGCTAAGGGCCTACACAACTTTCTTGCTGACTTGGTTTTCTTGTCCAGCAAGTTAGCAGTTCTCAGGACAAGGAGTGTGTGTTCCGGTGTCTGTATGATGCTCAGTGCAATAAGGACTATAACCATAGTAAGACTCTTACTGTCCACTGTTCTGCTCAATGGAAGTGATCACCCAAATTCCAATGTACAGTCCAGCCATTTGTTGCTGCTCTAAAGATAACTGAAAAGTTGGAGACTAGTTTAATCATTCCATCTGCATGCATGCATGTTTTGTACAGTCAGGTTTTCAGGACTAGTACTGATAATAAGATGCAGACTCGTTTGTAAGTTCTCTCTTCTTTACTATAAATTGTTATCTAATGTTAGAGTCTTCAGAGTCTTAAAAAAAGTCTGTAATTCAATGCCAAAAGTATGTGCAGGGAAATATCTGTGTCACCTACCCATAAAGCACCAGCTTTAAGAGATTCCATAATAAATGGAGAGAGTGACAGGCTCTTCTACAGAGCAAGTAGGAGAGGAAGTGTAACCTAAATGCTCTGGACTCCTGCTTTTCCTCTGCCTAAGACACCGATTTTTGGAAGTCGCACATCTCAGTGAGGTGACTAAGTTTGAGTAGCATAACCACACAACACTCCCCTTTCGCCATCTTTCCACGCTGCTGACCTAAAAGGCCCAAAGCCAGCACCTCATTCCACACCAGCCAGAGCTGTGGTACACGGGGATGCGTCAGAAGTGGGAGAAAGCAAAAAGCAGAACCATGAAGACAGGTCAGGGTGCCCTTGGCAGCTGCTTCAAATGCACACAGCAGCGCTCCCTCCCCAGCACAGAGCTGAGAGCCTCTCCTCACATCCAACATTGCAGTTCCCCCATCTGCGAAGTCTAAGCATATTCTTCCCACATTGACTTCAAGGGTCAGGAGGCTTTTCTGCCAAGTTCTGATATAGTCAAGTTGCTTAATCAATACCAGTGTTAAACTGCCACCCATCACCGTTTGCAGGGGTGTTTTTCGTAGATTTTTCTAACTTACTCGAATAATGTCACACGTGTCTTAAGAGATTAAAAGTGGGAAGAATAAATGTATAGATGTTTTTGATGAATAGGATCTTTAGTAGAAATTTAATAACTCAAATATAAAATATTGATCTTGTTGTACTTGCTCTCATAAATTCCTTTAAAACTGTAACTTTTTTTTAGTTGCAATTACATGGAAAGACAAGCATAGTCTTAGCACCTGTAATCTAACATGTGACACGATGCAATATACAGTTTGCAGCCCTGAAGGTCAGGAGCTTGACTGTTATTTATTAGAGAGAGAGAACATGAATTGACACTGTGGTGGAAGGGTCTATTTTTAGACAGAAGCGGAGCAAAAGGAGGAGATTTCATGACATGTTGGATACCATACACCTTGTAAGTGGCTGTGGAAATCAAGTGAATTTTAGGAAATGTACTGACAGCAACAGTAATTAAAAAAAAAAAAAAAAAAAAAGGCACTGTTAACCAAAGTTGTGTTCTGGACTTCTACTGCTAGTCTTGGTCTGGAATGAGGAGGCTGCTCTCTGTGCATATCAGAGATATTGTGGCTGGATTAAGATAGCATTTGAAACAGTGGAGAGTACTTTCTGTGGTGAAAGTATGATAGAGTTTTCACCATTAAAGTAAGGGAAGTAGGTAAATTTTAGTGTTTTCTTTTTTGTTTACTACATCATAGGTTGTAACTGTTTCAGGCCTCTGTGTGCTGCAGAGCTTTCCTGGCTAAGTTTGACCACCTTTCTAGCAGATTCTTCCATTACAAAATCCAAACTGTCTTGTTAACAGTCTTTTAAACTTTGATAATCTGAGGAAAAGTTTGTTGGTGAGGACACTGCAAGACTATTCTAGTTTCTTGGGTTTTAAGATTGCCAGACTCTTTGGTTTCAGATGCCTTAATGTTTGCTTGGTATCTGTAAAACACCCTTAATAATCACACCTTAACTAGTTTACAGTATCATGTAAAATTAAATAGTAATTTCAAAATTCTAGATGCAGAGATTATATTTACAGCTTTAGAGAGCTAATATCATTCTTATATCTTTTTAATCTACTCAAAGTGTCTGTACGGTACATCATTCCTCTAATAACCTGTTTGTAATGCAAGATTAAAAGTTTTGTTCTTACGAAAATTCTTAATTTACAACCAGACGGAAACAAAAAAAGATTCATTTTGTACCCAGCCCCACTTGAGGTTCCATGCCAATTCAAATCGTAATTCCAGAAAGAATAATATCTTAAATTACTAATTTAACTCTGTGATGTCTTTATCTTTTTTTCCTTTAGGTGATTCTTGAATCATGGCAATTAGTAAATATTAGAAGAACTGTAATTGTATGACGAGTTAAAGCATTCTTTTTTCTATGGTGATCAAAAGTCCTTTTAGTCATTCGATGTATCCAACATATAATTTCTTATAAAACACCCAAGATAAAACTGAAGGTTAGGAATGCAGAATGAAGATGAGATTATTTCATGTAGCATTAGGGATTCTTGATGCAGCTAATGTTTGAGTAACTTAGGCTGGAAGGGTCCTCTGGAGGTCATGCAGTTAACCCCTTGAGCAAAGCAATCACAATTCTGAAGTTAAATGGGGTTACTGTAGGCCTTGATTGAACAAGATTTGAGCATCTCCGAAAAACTGAGATTCCTCAGTCTCTCTGGAACTATTTTAGCTTTTCAATACCCTCATGGAGAAAGTTTTTTCTACCTGCTGCAAGAGCAGGCCATGATTATGACATTTCTGAGGTGATGATTGCCTGGAGTGACTAGCTCCTCACTCTTCAAAGGATTCCATGATAGCATATAGGAATGGTTTACTAAAGGAAACCAGACCGTAGCTACCAGCAATGATGGCTCTAATACCCTTAGCCAGTGAGCAACTTCTTTGCCTTGTGAGTTATGCTTCCAGGCTTGAAGCTGGTGTATCTGCCCTCCCACTTAGTGCAACAGAGAAACAATGCTGAGATTTTAGCAAGGATTATAAAGCTGAGGTGAAGATGGATGGATGCCAGTGTTTTCTGCTGAGCCACGGAGCAGCCTGGATATTCTACCACGCTGTGCTGATTACACACTGGTAATTTATTTTACAGGCCTCTCAACCCTTGGAACAGCAGGAGTGGAAACTCTGAACTACCTCCAGTTTACTAATCCACTTTTATTTCCTAGTCTTTGTTTTATGGTAAATTCATGTTACTTTTTCCATACCTACCAACTGATTTAACAAAAGATTTTACCTCTACCTACACATCGTCTTGCATTATAACAGGAACTCGATCAGAGTCATAGAATAGTTTAGATTGGGATAGACCTCTGGAGGTCATCTGGTCTAAACCCCTGGTCAAGACATGTTCAGTTGTGAAACTGTTAGATGTGTAGTAAATCTAAGCACTACAAATAAATGTCTGTATGTTTTTCTTCTTAAATAATATTTTTAAAAATTCCTAGAATGAAATGTAACAATCAGCTGGTATAATTGAAAATGCTTTCACCCAACTCATTAATTGAAGAGTTGGTAAATGAAATGAGCAAAGCTCTGAATCAGTTATCTGTTGAAAACTGTCTTATCTATGTGCCTGTTAGTAATTCTGAAGATCTCTCTTAAATGGAAATAGATATGGTGCCTATTAATCTATTTTAACTATTTAACTAATTAACTATTTAACTATTTAACTAATTAACTATTAACTATTTTAACATTAATAACATAAAGCTATTAACAATAAGAGCGCTGGAACAGGCTGCCCAGAGAGGTTGTAGAGTGTCCTTCTCTGGAGACGTTCAAAACCCGCCCAGACATATTCTCTGTGCGATCTGCTCTGGGTGAACCTGATTTAGCAGGTGGGTTGGACTAGATGATCTGCAGAGGTCCCTTCCAACCCCAAACATTCTGTGAATCTGTGATAAGAGGGAGGTGTTTTCTTTTGTTGTGTTTTTGGTTTTTTTGTTTGTTTTTTGCAGAAAACTAGTTTTAATTCCTGAGTGAAAAAAAGTGAGGGAACTCTTTCAGAAAACATCTCAACAGTTTAATTTTTTACTTTTCTCTTGTTTATGTAGCTGGGTTGAAAATTGTTGCAGGAAGAAGCTGTTTATTTTGGTTTTACTATGTGAACTCTGAATATAGATATAAGTTGTATTCGTTGAGTACAGAGACTATGGACAAAGTAACTCAGAAAGGCACATAATACTGATGCAGCTGCAGATGGCAACTCCTGAAAGCCTGCGGGCATGGGAGCATATTGAATCTACTTTGAAACGCATTTACTCAGATCCTTGTTGTAGAGATTCTGCAATGTGTTTCTAGTCAGTGTTGCTCCTGTCACTTGTTGGTGAGAGCAGAGAAGCACAAGAGGCTGAGGGAAGCAACATTACTAAATTGCTTCTACCAAAAAGGTGTTAATATATTTTGCTATCTTATTCTTTTTGGCATATATATATGAAAATAGGTGCTAAAAAGCGATCAGGATGTAAATCTATTTGACATCGTATTTCTTTGATAAAACTCTGAAGTTCTCCTTCAGTTGTGTATAACTAAGCGCTTACTAATAAACTATACTTTTGTGGGATTTTCTTGTCTTCATAAGAAACTTACTGTGAAGTATACTCAAATGTGTGTCTAGATCTGTAAGTTCTCTGCTAAATATCTGAATAATGAAAGGACAATCAAATTTCATGCAATTTTTTTATGGCTTTCCACACACCTGTTCTTCCTTCCACTTTTGCTCCCTTTTATTGTTTTTGTTGCATCGATGGTGTAGTCTTCTGGAGTTAGACTAGATGAAGGGTATTTTGCAGTAGATAGTTGGAGGGAGACTTAGTACTGCGTTTAGTTTTTTGATGGCGTTGTAGCACTTCACATGGAAATACAGGCACTCCCAGACCGAGTCAACTATTGGATTCTCTATTCTCATAGGCTGCCCTTGGCAGTGGCAAACAGGTTAAGAGGCGGGCCAGATAACATAATTCACCTAGGAGTTTACATTTATGGGATGAAGAAAATGTTATTAATAATAGTTCATGTTGTAATTTTGGCAGAGGGATTCTACTTATACCCTGAAGCATGAGATTTAATTGCTCTTACATCATTGTCTTTGCTTACAAAGCTGCCAGTGTTGTTTATCATCAGAAAATTATCCAACCTTTTCAAAAAGCAGTTTTAATATTTATCTCAATGAACTTTCACAGCAGTAACTCCATAAATTAATTAAACACTGCCTTGGAAAAGTGGCTCCTTTTTGCAGTTGAAATTTTAGTATCACTTCATAGAACCATATTTTTCACACTCAGGGACTAAGTTTCAAAATAAATTGGATAGTTTTCATAATGCCCTTCATTATTTTATAATACTTTTTTCCCAGTCAGTAAATTAATTGGTTGATTGCACACATTAAATGGGCTTCTTTCTCCCATGCCCCCCCAGCCCATTACCTTCTTTTGGATCACAACAGTCCAAAATTAAATATGTAATAAGCCTATAAATATTAGTGATCTTATGATCTATCTAAAGCAGCTGTATTACTGATAATGTATTTATTACATGTCTAAAGTATGTTCTTCCAAAGCTAAAACTTTAAACTTCAGTCAAATTTAGCAAATTCACTGAGTTAATTAACTTTATCTTAAATATCTCCTCTTTGCAGATGCTGAGAGTCTTAAGTTGTGTGCTATTTGTATTTATTTTTCTTATGTTAGTATTCATTTCTGGGACAAGGTGTAGATTGTATGATAGCTATTCAGTGTTCCTGATGTTAACTGTAATGTATGCTATATAATATTTTCAGATTAATGGTGTGAATGAAGTATGAAACACTTATAGTTGCACACAATGAAGGGATGTAGGTTGTAAGTTGATCCACAAAGAGAACTGAGTCCAATACACAGCTGAATCCAAAACAGCAGCGCAAAGAACTTATTTTCAACTGCATCAGTTGCTTCATCTGATTCTCCACATAGTTGGAAGTGTACTGATCATGGCATAAAAGCGAATGAAGGGGAAAGAATTCATTGGGAGATGGACAGAGGGCAGGAACATTCACTCAAAATTTATGTTCATTTAATTAAAAATGTGATTATGATCTAAATACACGTCTTTCTAAATTTCTATCGTTCCAGTATAAAATGGCTTAGTGTTAAAAAATTTATCGTATCAAGATGATCATCTTCTGGTATTTAATTTTCTTAATTACTATTGTACTTTTATGCCCTTAATGTCTTCTCCAGTGCTCTAAATTTCGTGTTTTTCGATTACCTAGGATTATTGTTAATATAATTTTTCATGGACTTTTGATGACTGTGAACTCAACCTGGCATTAAGCTTGAAGAGCAACTGCATACTTCTGCCTTACATATAATTATATATGTATAAAAGACCCCATATTCCTCAGTGGCAGACAGTTTACTCCTTTAAAATATCTAGAATAACACATAGTTTTCTGTATTGAATTAACTATGCAGCTTTTAGAAACACCATTATCTGATAAAGCTACATGCTGCTGCTTCTCAATACCTCACTGAATTTTAAGGGTGAAAGTGTGAAATGGCATGTGGCAGTTTGCGGACTAAAATCATGGCTTTGACAGCCAGTGATCACCTTCTGGGAAGTTCCCTTTTAGTTTAACTGATTCTCAAAATTTTGATGTGAACAACAGACCGATGCATAATACCTGTCAAGAGCCAGACCATCTTATGTCTGCTTGCTCTACTTAAGATAAGTTATGTTATTTTTTTTTTCCTATTAGATTTACCTCATGAGATAGCTGTTTGTTATGGCAATATTGGTTGCATATTGATTCTTGGATCTTATTGTATGAGTCACTTGTCTGGTAGCAAGTCTTTGAATAAGTTGTTTTTATTTATTGTGAATACTCTGATAAAATTTCTTGGTTAATTTATTTTATCAATAATTTACATTGTACAATAGTCGTACATCTTAGCTGACAATACTTCTACGTGACTACTAATCTTTGCTGCATTAGTGGATGCTGAAAAATACAATTTCATCTAGCCAATGTTGTTCCAGGGCTGTTTCCTTTTATTTTTTTTCTGTGTATTTTTCCTAAATCACTATTATTTTCTTTCAGTAATCAGTATAATTATTGCTTGATTCATAGCCTACTGAAGTCAAGAGAAATATCCATGTCATATTTGGTAGGTGTTAGATTACATTTTCACTTGCAAGCTGAATATTGTTCCTTCTGCACAGACCAAAGCCTTTTCCTTCCTCTCCCTCTCTGAATATCAGATTACAGTTCTTATTGAAAGACTGTGCTGGTTTGGCTCAAAATGGGTTAATTTTCTTCGTGCAGTTAGAAACTTTTCTTTGTCATAGCTAGCATGCTCATTATTTGGACTTAAGTTGAGAACAAGTGGATAACACCCCAGCGCAGAGTTAATGTTTTTAATTGCTCTGGTCTGAGAGCCAAAGTCATTCTGAGTGCTCTGCCCACAGGTGTGAGGCATTGAGGAAGGAGGGCATGGATGGAGCACAGCTCTACTGACATCCAGACTGATCAATGAGAGTATGCCATCCCATTAGCGCTATGCTC
This sequence comes from Pampusana beccarii, assembly GCA_013399365.1. NCBI lineage: Eukaryota > Metazoa > Chordata > Aves > Columbiformes > Columbidae > Pampusana > Pampusana beccarii. The sequence continues at coordinate 76,065 of VWYH01005381.1, read as the reverse complement.
TAGATTTAGGAGTGGGGCTTTCCAGTTTCTCATCCCCTTTGCTCCTCTTCCGCTTCCTCTCTCTCTCTGGGGTAGCCAAGGAAATTTTGGTTGGGATGTTTAGCCTGGTATTTTGCCATTTTGCGGAGGCCTCTGAGCCCTTCTGCCTTTTCCTCTCTTTTTCTCTCTCTGGGATCAGCTGTGGGACCAGGTGTGGCTTGCTGGGACTGGCTGCTCAGTTGTGGACAGAGCTTATAAGGGATTGCCTTGAATATCTTTTATTTCTATTTTATATATATATATACATACATATATATATATATATTTACTAGTGGTGTATTAGTATTTTGTTATTTTATTAAAATGTGTTTATCTCAATTCAGGTTTCTCCTTTCCCTTTTGATTCTGTCCCCTCTTGGGGGGGTGGGAGAGTGGGCTATTCTGGTTGTATTGCTAGCTTGGGTTAAACCATGACAAAGACCTATACAATCAATGGAGAAACTGGTGCAGCGTAGACCAGACTTCATAGTGAAATAAGGGGAGAACAAAACCCTTTCTTTATACTTGTTAGCACAATGCCATGAACATCTCAATGGCTGTAGAAGTGACAATATGCAGTAGGAAAACTTCTTCTGTAAGCTTTTGCAGAACACATCTTATTTTCTGATTTTTCATGAACCTGTTCTGTTACGCAGACCTGATACATGTATTCAGCACACTAATGTTTATTGTTCACCTTTGCCAATTTATAGAACATCATTTACCAATTCAACCAAGATGATATTGAAAGCTAAACTCAATGCACAGGAAAACATGTTTTTAAAATTTAATTATAGCTGGAAAGATTACTGGTTAGCTGGTTAACTAGAAAGATATAAGGTTGCTGAGATTTCCCCAGACAACACAGCCTTATTCGCTGTTAATAAAACAAAATAATTTTAAAATGTTAATTTCTGTTGTGTGCAGAACAAGATAATTGCACTACAGTGTTTGCTTTGCATATTTACTTTTTATATGTAAAATTTTGCTGTGTGTTGTACAAAGTTCAACTTTATAATTCTGTTAATAAAATATCCTATAATTCTAACTAAACTTACAGTCAACTGCTTTTTTTGCTTTTCCAGTGGTACTGGCTTTAATCATTTGACAGTGTGATTGTGCTGTTCCCATGCTTTCCCAAATGTAATGGAATTTAAGCATTATATGCCATGTGAATTATAAAAACAATGGGAGAATTTGCAGAAGAATATGAATAGAAGTATCAGAAAGTAGTACTGTGGAATTAAAACCTTTTTTAAAATTAAAGCATTTTTTCATTCAAATTACATTTTGGTCTTGTGTCAAGACAGTGTTTATTTTATTTTAAAATTAATGAAGAAATGGTGAAGTTAACTCTTGCCATGGTAAATGCATAACCAAACATCTCGGAAACACAAGAAGACAAAATAACGCTGTAAAAGCTCATTTTTTTTATGCTCTTGCAGCTCATCAATCCAAATTATTGTTTTTCTTTATTTAAATAATTCCAACATACAGGTTCTTTGCCATTGTTTAGTTGTAAATCTAATAATATGATTGGAATTGTTCAATAATCTTCTGTCTCAAGCTTTTCTTCGTTTCTGATTCATTGTGTCTATTATTAAACCCAGCTGTTGATGTTTTTGAACAAACTGATTTCTGAATTATCTCTGCATTGTGTTCTACAATAACACCACTTCTGAATTATCATGGGCTGCTCCCAATTTACTTTTAGATAATTAAAGGTTGTCTTTATTTCTATCCAAGTTGTCTGTTTTATTTCCCAGAACGCGAGGATGTGATTTCATTCACGCTGCTCTAGGGGTCTGAAGTTGATAATCATTTTTCTACATCTGCCCTCATCAGTGTCATCTTCTGATACATGTTGCTCCAGCATTATTCCTCGGCTTTACTCATTAGCATTCACAGTGTTGGGGCTGTGTTGTGTGAGTCGGCCACAAGCCATTCCCCCTTGTTTTCCTCAGAAGTCTGTACCTTCATGCTTTGGAGTAGCCTTGTCTTCTAGAGTACATTTATCTTCTTTTCAACTTTTATTCATGAAGCTCTTTGCATGTAAAAATTAGTGATACCTTCAAATCATGCAGTCTCTAAACATTTAAATACACTGCATGTTAATGAATGTCAACATCGTTGGGATTCCCATAGTTTATCTCATGTATGTTGCGTATGCTAATTACTCAACTTTAAGGACTTTAAAATTAAGACATCAATATAAGATATTTTGGATAACTAACTCACGGGGTTCTGTTTTCTGCAAAGTAAACTGATATTTTTTTATTACAAAATAAAAAAAAAACCCAAAACTTCTGCATGTACTTCAAATGGAAGATTGACCTATGACATATTTCGGTATGGGGTCACACCTAATATCTAATTTCCTTGTTTCACTACCTCATGTCATTGCTAAATACAATAAGAAGACTACCTAAAAAAGAAAAAAGGGAAAAAGCAAGGGATTTACAGTAAACCCCCGAACAATTAAAGTATTTTTTTATGCCCACTAAGATTCATAAGGAAAGGACATTTTAGGCTCTTAGTAGGCTTTTTAAAATTAGTGTTAACCTTAAGTTATGAGAGATATTTATTTCCCCTTGGCAAGAACAAGAACTTTAATCTGATCCTACTGCTTTTACTCTTGCCAAGGTAAAATTCCTCTGACTTCTGCGTTTAATAATTGAGATCTTTAAGGACCGGTTTCTTCCCTTTGCTATTTTTTGAGGGACTGCCTGTGGTACTTTTAAATATAGTACTAGAGCTGAACAATGACCATGGCAAAGAATGATCCTCACTTTACTAATAAAACAAGGTATTTGATGTACAAGACACTTACCTATTTGCTTAAAAACGCAGTAGCACGTTCTTCCAGGTTAATGCTGCCTTCACAGAGCCACTACTTTTATCTACTTGCTTTTGTATAAATGTGTACGAGTAAGTGAAATCTTTGAACTGGGGGCAGTGTGGTAAGTTTCTGTTTACTTCATTACTTTAAATGCAGGACTTTTCTCCATTATTCCTCAAGAGGCAGCACTGTTAAGATGCTGTGTAAAATTTTCAGACAAGTGCTGAGGTACTCTAACAAAAAAATGTGTCTTATTTATGATGTGTCAAATTACTGTTCTGAGAGTAGACCTTTTAGGTTGCATTCAGCCTTTAATTTGACTGAATTTAAATAGCATAAAATGCCTTTTAGTTGGAACTTGGCTTGCATATTACATCTCATTTCAATGAAAAACATTCAGATGCAAATACGGTTTGTTTGGACCGAGTACAAATGCCACTATCATGACTGATGAAGGCTTTTGATCACACATCTACAAACTGAAACCTTAAAAAGGAAGAGGCTATTTGGACTGGCATCTGCAGTGCCATGAATTATTTAGTTCCCATTATTCATAAATCTCTTTGAAGAGAAGGCTTATGAGGTTTTTAAGGAGGAGTAGTCATAGTTGTGTTGCCAGTTCCTATTTATGCTGTGACTGCATGTGCAAACTTCTTCTAAACTGCAAGCGCTGTACTGAATATGAAAGAGGTGCGTGTACGAACTTGTCAGGGATGGCCCTGAAAGGTTTCTTTGGTTTCCTAGGGTAAGAATGGGGATGCCTCTGTTGTTACCATCTGCTTTTGTGTGCACCAGGAGGTGGGCAAGGCAGGAGCATGTTGGGATAATTTGGTGAGCTACCCAGTTAGCTGCTAGAGACCTGTTTGAATCTTGCAGGGCACATGTTCACAGCTGGAGTTTGTTCTGCCACTCATTCACCGAACTACAAATCTCTTTTGGCTGTGCTCCGACAGCAAAACAAAAATAGGAATGCCACCCTCCTTTTTGCATTCTTTTGCTCAGAATCCTTTGTTGTATGATGGTTTTTGCTACAAAAGAGTGACATTTCAAAATGTTTCCTCTATTTCCACCCATGATTAAAGCTATACACTATATGTAAACAGTATTGTGCTATAAAAGGGGTTTGCATGCTTGTTTAGCTCAATGTAATTGTGTAATAATGTTGTCTAGATGATGCATGTTGGCAGAAAAGTTAAGGAATGAGTTAGAAATACCCAATAGTAACTTGTTTGTCTGCCTTGCATGCTAGTTTAGTGGGTTGGTTTGTTTGTTTTCTTTTTCCTCCCCTCCCCCCCCCTTCCNTTTTTTTTTTTTTTTTTAGGAGGATTTCAGTTTGCATTACTGAGGAATACTATGGGAAATTATTTGTCTGGTATACATTCTTCCAGTCTGTTAATGAAACTCACATTATGAATCAAAACACTGTAATGTTGTTGTGCAGCTCAGAAATGTACAGGGTTCACAAATCATTTCTTTACTGTAACACTTTTTTCATTGTAGGAGTACTAGGACTATTTTACTTCAGAAGTCGTAATTAGGATGATTTCCCAACAATAATTTCCTAAAATAATATTATTCAAAACTTTCTCGAAAGTATTCCATGGAAGTGTTGTCATCTTTCGTTTTTCAACTGACTGTGCACATTACTCGAACTTGATTTCACTTGTTATTCAAATGTACCAAAATGCATTATACTTTATAGGCAGTAACACACGTGTATATGTACACTTTTGTACAGTACATCATTCATCTAGATATAGCACATATATATTTTTATTATTTTATAGAATATAATAATGGATGTTATATATATCTATGTATATTGAATAAGTTCCTGTAATGTAGAATATAGTTTTATTTCATAAAAGCGTACACTGAAATAACATATACACAACATCCAGTATATATAATACGAAATATATAATATGCACATATATTGAGTGTCATAGGTATACAAAATGTATAATTTAAATTCTGGGAGTAGTTTCACTCATGTGAAAGTAAAAAGCAATACGAGAAATGGGAAGTGCAAGGGACATATGCTTATTTGATATATATAAAAGAAAGGTTTTTTGTTTGTTTTTTAGTGTGAGTAATGTAACGACTTTGTGGCAGTATTAGAAGGAAGGAGCACAGGCAGAGACCATCATAATGATAGTAAGGAAGTAGTTAATAATATATGAAAACTTTGCTGTTATGTCATTAAGTATTGATTTACAGTTGTTCTAGAGTCTTAGTCTCTCTGCTTATACACTATATCTCTTATCACTTTAGAAACACTTCCTCAATATTGAAATGCTGAAAGCACACGTGACTGGAGTTCAGAATTTTGAGGTTTCTATAACAGTTAGTATGTCTCATACACATTTGATTCTCTTGTTGACCTTGAAGAACTCTTTCATCGTCTATCATTTTTAATTCATTTTAAATATTAACTTGCTACACCTCCTAGACTCACTTGTTAAAGATTCTGTGCTACCTGCAAGCCACGAAGCTTCAGTCTTTTAAGTTTCATTCTGCCAAAGTGGCAGAACTCACAGAACATCGTTTTTTCTCACTTCAGTTATTGCTAGCAGTCACTCAGAGACTCTTATTTGGCTCTGTCTCTGCAGTGGACCGTGTACCATCATTAGTGTGTCTGCTTGCCAGGTGCATATGCTGACCATACTTTGTGTACACACACCCTGGTAAAGATGTTCACTAATAAGTCCTTATTTTGATAGCTCATAGACAGAACTGGGCGGTTTATGAAATGCGTCTGCTCTGTTTTGGAGGTCTGGCCAACATGTACGACTCAAGGCCAAGAGTGAAGGGCACATGATGAAAGGCCCCAGTACAGAACAAAGCTGTGAAAACCACATCAGCAGCTCATGTCAGCAGTCTGGGGATGTTCTTGTTAGACTGGCAAGCTGTGAGCCACCCCTTTTGAAACTAACTCAGATGAAATGCAAGCTGACGAGAGTGTAGTTTTCTAATGTTAATTGTTGACAACCTAAGCAGAACTTTTCAGCTCGTCAGCTTAGCGCTCAGTGGGAAAAAATAGATTTTTTTTTTTTTTTTTTTTCTTGTTGCAAAAAGCTTCCAGATTACATCTTCCCTCACAGATGGTGCTTCCAGCTTTTTACTTACTATAATAACACTTTAGGCATATTATTACATACAGTAACCTGAGAGTGATATGGACAGCCAGGAATACTGGTAGGTGCTGTAAACATAGACCAACTCTTAAATGAATCTGCCTGCAAACAATTTCAGTAGAGTGGCAATATACTTAAGTAGGAATAGAAATGTTTTTAATGCTCAGATAAAAAAAACCTAGGGTTCAGGTCAATATTAGTAGTATCATATTTGGAACAATTATACCTTCTTCAAAACTATTTTTATTTTTTTAATCTTCTTTAACAATGCTCTAAATTCTGAATTTAATATTACTTTATTTTCTGCCTGAAAAACCTAATGGCTGTTTTATGAGTTTTCAAATTCTGCATATTCATTCACACATATGCTTGTAGATTCTGCATATTCATTCCTCTCTTTCTAATAGAGAACTATGGACTTGTATTTCTTTATACAGGAAGAGGATGGGTGTGGGTGTAAAATCATAAATCTGGAATCATGAATTCTTGAATTTGTGAATTTTCAGCTGTAGTTCTCATATCTGTAGGAAAGTTGTAGAAGAGCTGAAAACTTTTACTGCACTAGCTTGCATATTCAACACATATACATTTTAAACATAGCAGGAAATTAGAACAATATACAGGAAATTACTTTTTTTGTTAATTTAATGTTTGTGAGTTGAATTGTGAATTTAATGCATATAGTCAGATAAAACATCAAACATTCAATGAAAGACGGTCTGAGGTCAAAATGATTTATAGTGAGGATGAAATTTATCTCTTGATATTGCATCTTTATAAAAATAAATTTTCATTTACATATCTCACACAAGCTACAAAAATAAGTCCTGCTCAGTAAGCCTTGGCAAGGCAACTTTTCACCTTAACAGCACTAATAGGCATCACAGTGGATATTGGTTGGCAAAATCAAGTGGCAATTTGTCTTTTCTGTTTCCAGCACTGAAGTCAAGTCCTTTTTTTGTAAAGCCATAAATAAAGATAGTAGTTAGCCTTATTTTTGGTATAATTATGAATAGCAGATGATAAATTACAGTCAAATATTGGAACTTTGGGTATCGTACACAGTCATAGTTGGCTTTTTTCTTACACTTTACTCATGTTTCTCAAACTGTCAGAAAAATATAGAAAAAATGGCAGTAAATCACATGAAAAAAGTGCAAGAATTATTTTTTAATATTACTTTGCTCACAACAATATGATCAGGTTGAAAGATTCATCTTAAGTTTATCATCATCCAAAGTGGGTACAGATGCAATAAATAATTCATGTGGAAAGCAATGTGTCTTCCTTCCTTGTTTCTGAGAGTAAATTAATAAGTATCTATTTGAAACTGAGTCATTTGACTGTGGTTAGTACTACTTTGGTATAAGTTGGTGTTTTGTATTTTGTTTGTTTAGGGGTCTTAACAAAACACCATGGTTGATTTGCTATTGCATCTTCATGACTTTTATTGTAAAGAACTAAATTATATTTTCGTATTTTGATTACTGTATAGATAAGTTTTAATATTTTTAATTTGCTTTGATAAAAGAAAAAATGCTGAGAAAAAGGTTTCATTACTCTTCAGAAATGAACATATACTTTTAATACGTATATCAACATGATCCATTTTTAGTTAAAATAAATTTCACTCATTATCATACATGCAAATATCTATTTTCAGGAGTATGAAATACAGTCTGTCAATTATGAAGGTATTTTAATGTCTCTAAATCATCCTGCAAGCCTCACTAATTCGAAAGGAGTCATTATGTTCTATAATACTGAAACTAACTCTCTGGAAGGTCTCAAGTGGAATGGCTATAATGTATCAGGTCAAGACAAGAAGTAAAGCTTTCCGGTATATTTCTTGACATGAGAATTGCAGCGACTGCCAAGTGGTGATGAAGAAAATCCTGTGTAGAATTTTTAGTGGCTGAATAAAATCATCGCTGAAAAGTTACATCTGAAATTCCCATTCTCTAACTGAAGAGGAGCTTCGATTTAGAACATATTTACTGTCATCCGTTTAAACTTATGAAAATCCTGTCTCTGCACTTAATTTATTATGATATTTTTTCGTCAGTCTTGTCAGTTACCCAAGTTTGTCCTCAGATGTATGGAAAAGCCTAAACTGATAATAATTGAGGAATAAAAAAAATTTTAAAATTCCATTTACAGTTTTAATTCTCTGGTCTTTAAGGTATGTGCTTGTTTCCACATGCTTTAATTGCTCTCCCATTGGCCTTTAATGTATACTTCAACCTTATTAAGAAAGCATTTCGCACAGATGTTCTACTATGGGTGTGTTTTAACACATGTTCCCACGGGCTGCGATGTTAAAAAAAAAAAAAAAAAGTAACCATACCATGAAAGGCAATTGCCTTCCCAAAACCTTCGTAGAGTTTACAGTAGATTAGTTAGTTATACGTAGAAGTGAAGTAAGGAGAACCCTAGCTGCTTGTCTGCCTACCTAGCTCCTTTGCTCTTGATTATAACACTTCTGATTTCATGCTGGTTGTATAATGGCTTATTTTCAAATACAAGAACTATTAATGCTTTGTGGGTTATCAGAGCTGTGGACTGTGAGTAGAAAATAATGTATATAAGCACAGTAGACTCAGAAAATGTCTAGTTGTAATAATGTAGGGCAGCAAATACAGTTAAAATAAAAATCTGATATGAGACATGTATGCCACAGGTTGCTCTTGGGTTGAGCAAAATGGAGGTGGTGTAGTTTGAGGTGTTTTGCCTGCGTAGATATGCAGACCTGAGAAGAAACATGAGCTCACTTCTTCCAGCTGCTTGTGCCCAATCACAGTTACGTGATGACAGCCAATTTGTTCCTAAGTAGTTTGCTAAGTGTATCCAAGTGGATTCTTTTCTTCTCTTTCTAGAGACCTGACATAAACACAGAAGCAAAAGCTTTTCAAATATTTGGTTTAAGCTTTATAACAACTGTAAAAGAGATCTGAGAGAAGAAGTGAGTACTTGTATCTCTGTCTGACATAATGACACAGCCTTGTGGAGTTCTTCATTGTACAATTTTGGAATTGTTTTTATAAGTAAATCTTAAAACACTCTGTTACCTCGATAAAGTAAAATATAAAAGTTGTATTTACTCTTGTTCACAAACTAGATAATTTATTTGCAAGTGAAATTTCTGTGAAGTTTTGTGGAAACCCAGCTTATGAAGAAATTGATTACTTATTGTTTGTAGAAGTTGCATGTCCAGCTGTATTATAGCGTACATAAAGTTGGCATTCTGGGACAGGCAAACCATGTTATCTGGATGCCTTTAAGAGGAGCCTTTAGGGCATAATTTTACTCATCTTCTAGTTTCACTATACAGAAATATACTGTGTTATGTGTTTCCAGCTGCTGATTTGAATCAGCTACAGCTGGAATGCTGAACTCTAGTGATGTTTAGATTATAAGATGCTTCTGCTGATCTCCATCATGCCAGTTATAATGAGTGTTGAGAACAAAATTACTATATTTATAGACCATTTTTCAGAAAGAAAATGGAGCTGCATGTTCTTCAATATTTTGTGATTAGTATCGCATAATAAAAGTCACTGCATGTGATAAACTAGTTGCAGTTTTAAAATATTTAATGTGTTTAGCAGCATATTAGGAAGTTTGAAAGATGCTTACAATCATTTTAGCTTTTCCATTCCAGTATACCAATTGCTTCTCGTTATCTGGGTTCAGTAATTACTATTTTGCAAATCTGTATTCTATTGGGTTGGAAAGGAAAGATTCTAAGCACAGGAAAATGTTCTGTCATTACCTGGCACTAAATTCTAGAGGGATAGCGTGGGGGGAAAACCAAAATGCTGGAATCTGTGCTCCTTCATCACATTGCCTTTTGAAGTTTCACCAAGTAAAATACAATTTTATAGAATTTCTAGAGTTGCTGCTTTCTATACAGAAAAGTGTGCTTTAAAAGCAACATCGCTTTTTTTCACAGGGCACAGTAAACATACGGCAGCTACTGTTTCGATTTTCTGTTTGTCATTTAGTAACAGAACAGTTGATTATTATTGCCCAGGATATATGGTCACTTCATGGGTTTGCTAGATGCAGTAATAGTAGTAGTAATGTGTTGCCATTTGGGTCTGCGCATTGGCTTATGTAGTTTATGTCTGGCTTGCCTATAGGTTTTATAGTGTGTATGTAGGAGAGACGTTAAGTAAGATGGGTTAGTTTTATTTTGTTTAATAACAAGCTGCTTATTTCTGTGTTGGTTTTTGTTTGTTTGTCTTTTGTTTGGTTGATTTTTACTAACTATGGGCTGAATGTAGATCCACTGAACACAATTGAAGACCTTCATGACCTTGTTAGTCTTGGATTTGAACATCTGCTATTGCTGTCAAGAATTATTACATTGTTCAACAGAGTAGCAGATATACAAAAATAATGTGGTACAGTATGTATCTTTGAGATAGGTTTCTACTTTATAGATTAACAGTCAGATTAGTATTTATGTGTGGAACTGGAGGGGTGTGTTAGTATTTAAGATGTCCTTAAGAAACAGGCAAAATAACTTTAAAGCAACAGAATGTTCTAAAGACAAGGGTGAGATCCTGTATTTAGGAAGGATAAAATAAATATGTAAAACCAAAATGGTCAATAGGTAGGTGTACAACAATATGGAGGGAAGGATGAAGAGTTCATGTGGGCTTGAACACAATGTGACGCTGTCTTGTTAGACCCAAGTGCTATTTTAGAGTGTGCAGCCAAAGAGCTAGATGCAAGGCATCGTAAGTAGTTGTTCCACTTTGTGCTTGCCACTTCATCTGGATATCTTGCCTGATTTTAGTTCAGTGTTGAAAATCCAGGAGAGAAGAGGAACAAACAAACAAACAAAATAAACAAAAGTCAATAAAGAGGAAGTTGGAAAACATGTTAAGAAAGTGGGAGTGTGGCTGTTTAGGCACAGAAGATAAATAAGTCACCTTCAAATTTGCAAGGGGTTACATGGAAGGTATGAGAAGGACTAAGTAATTGGGCTAGTCTCCTACATAAAATAGGTTATATGTCAGGAAAACAATTTGCCATTGTGAGGACAACAATGCACTAAAACAGATTACCTGGTGAGCTTTTGGAGTCCCTGTCACCAAAGGTTTTAACAATATTTTAGGCAATCTGTTAGGAGAGGTCCAAACATAATTCATGCTGCTTCAAACCCAGAGGTTGCAGTAGTTGACCTCTTATTAAACCCTTCCAAATTTTCATTTCTGTCCCATTTTCAATTGCATCTTCAAGAACATATTTTATGTTCTAAGAAGAAACATTAGGACAAAATAATCTGTAGATGCATAATCCCTAGTATATAGCATATATTCAATACATATTTTGTACACATTTAATGTTGTAGTGGCAATAAAAGAAATGAATCAATTCTTTGTCATTACAAAATCACATACTTTTTTTTTTTTAATATATCAATTCCTTCATAGTTTTTCTCTTAAACTCTGGGAGGAAAAATATGTTAAATTCTTATAATCAAAAAGGTTCTTCTTTTTCCGAAGATCAGACAATGAATAAGTGAAATGTGTCTCTTTCTAGAGGGAAATTACCTGATATCATCTTGGGAACTTGTGGATAGAATGACGCGAAGATAGAATACGTAAGAGAAGGTCCCATGTTTAAATTCCATATAATTACATACGCATGACTGCACAGACCTTTAATGGTTATACAAATAGAAAAATTAAGACTTATTTGGGAATATTTGCATTCTGGATATATCAGCAAATGCCACTAACTGATAATTCAGAAATCTCCCTGAGAAGATTTTGCAGAACTTATGTATAAAAACAATGTTCACTATAAGATGCAAAGGTATGTCAATAAAGGCAATCAAATGAGCGGTCAGAAAATCAGAAGTAAACAAATTTAGTCATGAGTCATTTAGGTTGTTTGAACTGTATCTTAATCTAAAAGAACTCACAAGGTCCCATGTTTCTCTGCCGTCTTTTGGCCACACACTTCAAGACTAGACAGAAGTGTCTTCTTGGATGCAGGAGACTCAAAATCCCACTAAGAAATTTAGGTGATTATGGTGGTTTCTTTCTCCTTCAGTGGCTTTTGGAAAATGCTGTTGTTGAAAAGAAGGTGGTGAAGCATGCTACATTAGAGCACATGCTGGTATCTTTGCTTTGAATGAGTCTCCTAGTCTGTGAGAGCCTAATAATCTGCATTATTCTCCAGAGAAAATGATCCTGCTAAGCCTTCTGTCACACACAGGAGCTTTTCCACTCAGAGAATCAGAGTGAGCATTTAGGTGACCTAAATGACCAGCGATAATCCATCAGTTNAAAAAAAAAAAAAAAAAAAAAAAAAAAAAAAAAAAAAAAAAAAAAGTAAGAGAGTAATTGTTGTCATTGTTGTCATCATCATCATCAAGTTAAAAATAAAATTCTCAATTTCAGTAGTTTAAAAATAAGTCCTTCTTAAAACTGGAATTCTGCATCATATGTTGGGGGTCTTGGGAAAGAGAGCTGGGGTTTTTTGTTGGTGTTTGCTGTGTGTGGTTGTGTGCTATTTATTGTTTTGTTCTGTGGTATTTTTTGTTTTGTTTTGTTTTATGCTACGTCTCTGATAGTTTTTAGTATTCCAGCATTGCAAAAGGCTTTAGGACTAGAATAAAAATACATATGAATAAATATGTCAAAACTATAGACTGTTGATGCCTTATTTTTTTTATTGAAGATGAGAGGACCTCCAGATTTGCTGGAACCGTAGGTTACTGTATTCAGGAGAAAATCGATGCAATATGCTTTATGAGTGTGACTTTGATCTTGTTTCTTTTAGTGAAAAGAGCTATTTAGTAATTATAACATTTAGATATTTTACTGGTTTTTCCTCTAGCTGCATTCTTAGTACCTGTAATAGGTGAAATGAGAACAAGGCACTGATCTCCAACTTTTCAATTTTTCTTTTTTCTTTCTTCATATTTTCTGAAATAAAAGGTTAGGTAAGCTGGACATCTGGGGGAAATACTTTTCCCCTTTTTTATTTTTATTGAGCTGTTGAAGTAATTGGAAGGATGTGTTTTGTTTTGTTTTGTTTTTTTCCAAAGACAAAAGAAAAAATCCCCAAATCGAATAATAAATCACCTATAAGAGAAAAATAAAATAAACACTATATCAAATCTGTCTGAAAATGTCCACAAAATTGAACAGCATAGAGACAGCTGAGTGTGGAGAAAATATTGAACAACTTGTAGCCACCATTTGTCAAAGAATGTAATTTAACAGTTGTTGGCATACAAAAAGCAAGAAGTCAGAAAGATATATCACAGAAAAATAAAGCACAATATATTATTGATATTTGAGAGCAAGGGTATATATTAGGGTTTTTGAAATTTGAATCCAAATTTTACGTTCAGGCAATGATTTTTAAAAACATTGATTCAGCAGCATGGTTACAGTGGAAATACTTTTCTGATTTAAAAATTCCCTAAAAACCTTAGTTCTGTGGAAATTAACTGCCATGGTTCAGGACTTGGCACACTTTTCCTCCCCTTTCCTGATCTCTCAGAGTGGACTCCCCTGAGGTCTCTGACCTTGACTTCTTTCTGCTCTGTGATCCCCTCACTCCCCGACCTTCCCCTAGTAGCCAACCCTTTTGTTTTGCACACACTATGATCAGAGGAGCCTTCATAAAATAAAGTATAAATTGATTTTGATAGAACTAAGGATTAATAGAAGAGTTTGGGCTTTTTTGTTTTATCTCTCTATTTTTTTTTTTTTTTTCCCCCCCCTCAGTCTTACCTAGAAACTTGGTAGCTCTGTTGTGCCTTTCAGCCTGACTTTTGGGAATATGGTCTTTCTTTCCTTTGTCTTTCTTTCTTCTCCTTGAATTCCAACAAAGGTCACTGTTCACACTTTTCTGTAGTGTGCTTCCCTATCCAAAATCAATTTCTTAAGAATGACACAGCAGAGTAACTAGATAAAAATGTCCCTGTTAAAGTGTTCTGTTTTTTTAAAAGAAATCTCTGAACATGGGGAAATACCAGAAGTCATTGTCTTATTGTCTTTCCTTTTAATCCATTTCCTGATTGGCTTGTTAATTCAGCCAAAAAAAGTGAGTGCCAGCCAAATACAGTAAATTCCACTTTTCACATTACATTGTACCCATAAATTATTCCTGGCCTGTTCTAATCCATTTTATTTGTATTACGGAAGTTTCAAATCAGTGTACTATAGGTATACTACTTTGAGAAGTGGGTGAGTTGCTGCCTTGAAGGGCTCTCTTTGAGTCAGCAAGCAAGGGAGTCTAGGTGGGGAAAAAGAGAATATATTATGTGAAATGCAGAGAAATCATCCGACTTGCTGAAGGCGTAAAGTAAATGTAGATCCTTTGACTGTAATGTTGTTTGCAGAAACCCATGGGTCTGTTGTCACCAACTTCAGTGGCACAAAAAGCTGAGTTATCCCATTTCTGGTGCTCTAACTGAGAGATCAGCCTCCCTCTGCTAAATTTCAGTCCTGATGATGCTCATTTGAAACATCTATATACGCTTGTCTCCACCTATGACTTTTCACATAGCAATAGGAAGAAAAGGTGGATAAAAATTTTCAAACATGTTGGACACAGATTGAAAATTGTCTTCTCTTTACACAGAGTGACAAGGAGACTAAAGAGGGAAGAGCAAAACATTTTCACCTTTGGAAAAAGAAATACTGACCTCAATGATAATAATGAAAGAGAAATTTTCCCTCATGTTAGGTATTAAAAAGATGGGTTGTTGACAGAAACAGGTCCTGCAAGTTCCTATATATAGGTAGAACTATATTTTGAAAGACTGTTTTCAGCTAATTTGGCTGTTGTGCAGTTTGAACTTTACGAATTGATTTGTAATTGGACCGTGCTGTCAATGGAAAAACTTATAAGTATTGAACATGACATTTTTAAGAAGGTCACTGTCATCTAGTCCTCTATTAGTAGATTTACAGAGAGTTATAATTGGTCTAACAAGCTTAGTAACCTGTCCTACTTCCAGTTATAATGTACAACCTCATTTATATCTTTTCTTTATGTACTACTACATGATAGATAATAATTCTTTAGTGGTCATGCTTCAAAATAAAGCTATCTAGTCATAGAATGGTTGGATTCTTTTAATATCTGTGTATATACGTACCCAAACACATAGATGATATATGATTTACATATGCATATATGTGTATATATATTTATTCTGAACTATTAAAGTACATACATATTTTTTCATATAGGTATGTCTGTATATACATACATATATATATTTTAAATTCTGAATTATGAATATGAGTATAAAGTCTCCTGTTGCTTTTGAGTTACCTCAGGGGGAAGCGTGTTTCCTTCAGACTTTTGTTGAGTTTAAATGATTGCTCTGGCTTGAAGTGATAAAGTGTTCAAGTAGATGTAATTCACAGGGCAGAGGAAGAAGAAGAAACGTAAGAAAATGAACAGGCTGATGAACTTGATGCATTCATTATCAGCTTATATGTGAACTAAGGGGAAAACGGTCACTTATTATAAAATTAGAATGGCACCATTAATTTTGTTTCCTATGCAAGCCATTTTTAGTACATGTGGGATTTACTGGCTGCTTTGCAGATATACATACCTTGTTAAACAGCCTTGTGGAAACAGCTCTGCAGAAGCATTTGCATGTGTTGTACCAACCCAAAGCAGAGTTGTTCTGTGGAGTAATGCTGATTTCAGACACCATGGGACTGCTCTTTTAGTTTTGCTTTCACTGCCAGGAGAATGGTAGCCATGCAGTATGGTGCATCTGGAAGTAGAGGAGGGATCAGTGAAGAAATTAAAAACAACAGAAACAAACCGAAGCAACAGAAAAAAAAAACAAACCACAAAACACTGGAGAATCAACATTACATTTTTGGGTGCATTCACGAAGTTACGATTTTTAATTTTGCAACGATTTCTTCATATATGGCAACTTGGCCATCACTACCATGCTCTCACTTGTCTTAGTAAAGACTGATTGGTGAGACACCAGACCGACCAAAAAAAAAGTCAAAACAACGACAAGAAACAAACAAAAGCACCTAATACCTTTATGTGTGAACAAGAGAAGCCAAGAGAGCAGAGACTTTGGTCTTTCTCCTTTTTTTTTTTTTTTTTCTTTTGTGTCTGTTGGTCACAAATTTAGCTGCCTTTCAATTGTGAATGTAGTTCTGCCTTAGAAGAGGGGCCAGCCAAAGAGGAATTATGTGGGTTTTTTTGTTTTGTTTTTCTGAGGTACCTTTCTTATCATGAATATGCTCTTGAATGAATGCCTTTCAGAGTGCGCTTGAGACTTTAGAGAGTTGTGGGTAGTCTTTTGTGTAATTTGCAAGCTAGCAGAGTGATTCCATTTTCACTTTGGATTCTGACTAATATTGTATATCAGCAACATTAAGCATGAAAGCCACAAAACGGAAAATAATTATTCTGTTGATTTTGGCAGTAGGGTAGATGTTAGAGGAACACTTTAACCTCCTGGTTTTATGTGGTTTTTCTTGATCACCCTGTTGCGCCTTTGGAACTAATAGTGTGAAACTGTGTTTCTTCAGGAGACTCGAGGAAGGCTGTAATGTCTGCACCTTGTCTGCCCTTTTTTTTCTAAGTTTGAAAACTAATCACTGTTTGTTAAACTACTGTCTGCTCTTTTGCTTTGCATGTTCTGTTAGGGTGCAGGAACAATCTGAATATATAGGCTTCAATGAAGAAAAATAATGATCATGTAACACAGATCAGAAGTAATTGGAGTACCTGCAGTTTAAGTGATGTTTGTTTGCATTAGCTTCACAGGAGAATGATGTTTTGAGAAATAGGAGTAAGGGAACGATTTCAGGTACTTCAGAAGGTACTTTTGGCAAAGCAAATTGTGCTGTAAGTTTTAGAATTCACAAATGTGTGGACACATGCTCTCACCTACTTGTGATTGATAGTTCATGATTTTTCTGCGCTCCTTGACATGCTTTTTGAGTGTGTTTTGTGATATATTTTCTGAGTTCTCAACATATCTTCTGACAGAATCATAGATCTGATCTATCTCATAGTACTGCAGTGTCTCAAATAAATTGGTCAAATAATCCTAGAAACGGTATTTCTTAGCTTTGAATCAATAGTGATAAAGTTTCTCTGTATTCTTACTTGCTCAAACTTCTGTCTAATCTATCTTTGTTCTCTTCTTCTGCAATCTTTTCCTTGCTTCCAGTGGCTGCTACAAAGAACAAAGGTAGAGGTGAGTGTCTGCCTGCACTCTTCAATTTGCATTGCATGGTTCTGCAGCCCATGTATTTTCTCACAAGGTTTCAGGTTTCTTTTCTGCTTCTCAAAACCGAGAGAGATATTTTTAGATTTTATGGTATAATAGATTAGTTTTTTACAATTTTGTAATTGCCCCTGAGTGCAGACTATTTTCGTTGTTTATCAAACATCACTATTCATACTATATTTTGTTAATTGTTTTAATTTAGGAAGTTTTTAGGAAAAATATAAAACCAAATACATTGTAGTTAGATTTCTGACTTGCATTGCAGTAATGCAGAGTTATTGTTGGCATTTTAATCAAAACGGGGATATTACATGAAAATGCTCATAAATATGTAAATGTAATTTATGTTTTTACATCTAGACATAGTCATAAATACCTGAACAGAGAACAATGAACGTAAGTGTCTCCTAAGCATTTCCCATCTTCTCACACTAGTATAAAATGATCATCACTGTTTCTGATAGCATGCCAATATACAGAGAGGCATACTTTGATCTCTACAGAGCAGCAAGGTGATTGTCACAAATCAGTGTGACAAAGAAGTAAACCTTTCAGAATTAATCATGTAAGGTCACTTGCACCTTAAACCATTCCCTGAATTTCAACAAAGCAGTGATGTAGCAAATGTAACCTGATTAGTGCATTTTTACTTGCATGTACAAATAAATGTATACATACATGTGTATATATACATATGCATATGTTTATTTATGAATATATTTTTCCATAGAAAATCCCAAAAATACATATTTTACTAGAATTTATCTAATGATTCTGGTATATGAGTTGTTTGATAATTAAACATCAGATTTTAAGGCAGATATTTATGCTTGGTTACATGTAGTTTGGAGGTTAAGAACTCTCATATTCACAGTGTTTGTTAAGTTCATTTATATACAATGTCTAGGTTGAAGCTGTTGAACAATAATAATAATAATGATAATAAAGAAAACACAGCCAGCTGGTGGTGTTTATGTATTACAATAGTCAAATCAATACATAAAATACAGCACAGCTCTTTTTTTTTTAAAGGCTTGCATGGCTTTTTGTAAAAATCTTTTCTCAGAAAGTTTGCATGCATTGGATGCTATGAATGAGGGGAGTGTATAATGTCAAATTTGCATATTTGTCAATGCATGCCATGAAGTTTACTTTACTCTTCCCTGTACTGTCATATACTCACTCAGCTGTGCTGTGTAGCAGTGGTCAAGAGTTCAAGACCTTCATCATCAATGAAAGCAAAACAAAACAAAAACCCAAAAAAGCACACATCCACAGAAGCAAAATTTCAGCACATATAAGAATAATTTCATCAGTATTCAGCAATTACTTCATGTACCCATATATTGCCATTTAAACAGGAACTGCCTTGGAGGCACGGGAATTATAAAATGAGTTAGAATTACTCATGGGCTCAAATCATCTGTGAATATTAACACACCCTTATTTCAGAAGTGCACATGCGTATTGAATAAACAGCTGAAACTATATATAGTAAACTGGGTTTGACGTTGTGATAAGAGCAAATCCCATAATCTGTAGCTGTGCATTATCCTTGGAATTCTCTTGCTCAGTTGCACAGTGCCTTCAAGACATCATCAGCTTTTCCTTTGGTGCTGAACAGCCCTGTGAAGAAGGTACCAAATACCCACAAGGAATTCAATCCTATGATAGTTCTGTCTTTTAACAAAACCATGAGACCCATCTTCTAGTCTCATGTGGTGGAAGACATAAAGTAGCTGATGTCTTACTGCTTTTCACATTGCTCTGTCTAAGCAGTCAAGAGGATCTGTTACTTCTTTTGAAGTATAACACTTAAGCGGCAAGCGCATATCTAATACAGCACTGGAAACAGCAACTCCCAGCTTGAGGGAGTGCTTTGCTGGAGGAGGAGTTTCTCTTTTGGCATTTATTTCCCTGAAATCTAGCACTCTTACATCTATGCTTCTATTTATGGATCTTCATCTTTCCTTTCTGAAAGTCTGGAATTTTTGCTGCCATCTTCAGCAAGGTGAAGTTGACACTCAGGCCTGCCCTGAGATCTGAGGTTTCCAGAGCATGTTAGTAGGTGACATTCTATGGGTTCACCTGTCATACAATCATAGAATCATTTCAGCTGAAAGAGATCCTCAGGATCATCAAGTCCAACCATAACCTAACCTAACTCTAGCGCTAAACCATGTCCCTAAGAGCCTCATCTAAACACCTTTTAAACACCTCCATGGATGGTGACTCCACCACTTCCCTGGGCAGGCTGTTCCAATGCCTGACAACCCTTTCCATGAACAATCCAATCTAAACCACCCCTGGCACAATTTGAGGCCATTTCCTCTCATGCTATCACTTGCTGCTTGGGAGAAGAGACCAACATCCTCCATGCTACAACCTCCTTTCAGGTAGCTGTAGACAGCAATAAGGTCGACCCTCAGCCTCCTTTTCTCCAGGTTATACAACTCCAGTTCCTTCAGCCGTCCCTCATCAGACTTGTGGTCCAGACCCTTTACCAGCTTCATTGCCCTCCCCTGCACTTTCTCCAGCACGTCCATGTCTTTTTTGTGGTGAGGGGCCCAAACTGAACACAGGATTCAAGGTGGGGCCTCACCAGCGCCGAGTACAGTGACACAATTACTTCTCTAGTCCTGTTGACTACACTATTCCTGATACAAGCCAGGATCCTGTTGGCCTTTTTGGCCACCTGGGCACATTGCTGGCTCATATTCAGAGAGCTATCAATCAACACCCCCAGATCTCTCTCTGCCAGGCAGCTTTCCAGCCACTCTTCCTGAGCCTGTGGTGCTGCCTGGAGTTGTTGTGACCTGAGTGCAGGACCTGGCACTTGGCCTTGTTAAACCTCATACAGTTGACCTCAGTCCTTTGATCCAGCCAGTCCAGATCCCTTTGTATGGCCTTCCTACTCTCCAGCAGATCAACACTCCCACTCAATTTGGTGTCATCTGCAAACTTATTTAGGGAGCACTCAATCCCTTCATCCAGATCATTGGAATGATGTTTATGCTTTGTTAACGTGAGAAACTCCTGCTGGTCTCCAGCTTCCCTCCCTCTCCTTGTGGGGTTGTCTATAGGCAGAACATTAGAGCCCTTGTTCTCGAACATTGTGTTCAATGTTCTTTCCTGAAGTATTTTCTCAGGCTTTTTTGAAGGCTGTTTGCATTCAGCGTGTCAAGCAGCTGTTGAACTCTCTAGTTTACTCTTACTTTGTGGTACTTAGAATCAGTTTAGGCTGAAAGATCATCCAATCTGCAGATCATCTGGACTGTGTAAGTAAGGACTACTAAGATCTGGTTGCTCAGAGCCTTACAGACAAATTGAAGTATCTCAAGGATCAGACATACCACAGTTCCAGGTTAGATTTACGCTATCAGTGCTGTCTTTTACCCTGTTTTTCTTATTTCTATTTTATATTTTCCGTTACCTAGAAGAAACTGCATTATTTCTTTTTTTTTTCCTTTTTTTTTTTTNTTTTTTTTTTTTTCTTTTTTTTTTGTGGTCTCCAGAAAGAGTAAATACTTGGATTTTGCATAGAAGGAAGGATCTTGCTTTGGACTGCCTTGGGCAGATACTGCCACAGGACAGTCATGTTCTGGAGAGAACACTTTTGACATTTTCAAGAAGTCTAACTCAGAGGACTGGAAAGAGTAAGAGGTAAAATTAGACATGAAAATAGTTGTTCATAGCAGTGAATTTGATGAAGTAGAAACCAAAGATGCCATCTGAAAGTCTCAGACTGTCTGATTGGAGTTGTTTCAGTGCATTAATATTTTAAGGACTGTTCCTTAATGCACCAAATCAGGTTTGTTCAATTTGAGCTCTTTCTCTATCAAAGCACCAGTTTGAAGACCTCTTGACCTCCTAAGAAGGGCTGTTGTGACATTTTGGTGACAATATTGTTGCAGATATCTTCTGACAGCAGTTAACAATGGTTTTCAGTCTCAGTGGTCTTATCAGAGCTGCTAATGACATGTCAATTTTCAGTCAGCAGGTGAAAGAGAGAGGCCAAGTGTCTTCATTCAAATGTAATTAGTTGAGGAATGGAATTCTGTGCTCCACATTTTTACTTCTCTGATACATTCTGTGTCAGCTGCTGTTGAAAAGTTATTTCTGGAGCTGCCCCGCTAACCTCATGCAGTTAGACACTTGACTTTATCACCTCTCAAAATTTAAATTGGAATTTCTGATAGTTTTTTTTGGTATTGGGAATGGTGTAGAAGAATGTGACAACTTCCTATTGAAGAAAGGAGATTATAAAGGCAGCTGCTCTAGCAGGAGAACGCAAGTCCTCAGAAAAGATCTATTATCTGCCTGTTGAGAATTGCAACATTCCTTCCTGTTCCTAAGATTTCTGAGGCCCTAGGTTAGAAATAGTGAAATTCCCAAGAGTCCCAAGAAGAGACTTTTTGCAGAGGTGAAAATGTAACTGCCATAACATTGCACGATTCATAGTATCCAATCTAAATTAAAATGTGGTGGATTGGTAGATTATTTCTGCCATGCTCATTTCCTCCATTTTAGCTATGTATGAAATTCTATTTTTAACTTTCTCGGGTAGAAATAACATTCATGTAACAGTTCCACTGCTTCTCATAGAAATGTACTACTGTACTACCCACTCAGTCTGTATATAGACAATGCTCTCCAAAACTGTTGTAAAACCTGTACCTCTATGGCTTCTAGAGGTCCTGTTGATGTGGGACACCTTTAAATTTTTTTTCTGACTTGATACTACACTTCTAAGTACTGCAAATGCCTTTATTTCACTTGCCTCAAAAGTTTGATATTAACAGTACTATGTTTTGTAGCCCATTGGCTATCCAGGAGATTTTTTAGGTGTTGACTTGTGTTGCATCTGCGTCCCAAAGAAATTGCCCTTATTTTTCAGCTCGATGGGAAAGAACTTTTTTCTTTCAGTCATATCTTCTACAAATGCAGAGGCATGTTGCTTCTGCTTTACTTTTAAAAGAGGAGACTGGTTTTCTTTCAGAAACATAAGATTTAAATTTAGCTTTAACAATGCTACTTCAAGCAAACATCTCAATTGCTAATATCAATCATCATAGCATTTGATACAATGTCTAAATGCATCTTATTCAAGAGGCAAAGGCCACTCTGGACTTTATTCACTTGATTTATTTTGTTCTCATTATGTCAATGAAATTGGTATCAGCTTATTTGAAGTTTAAGTCTGGAGGGATTGTGTGAAGGATGTACAAAGATACATGCCTGGATAGTTGTGCAATGACTCATGTTATCTTTTAGTTAGGAATCATTTTGCTTCCCGAAACTTCACTAGATCTTCATCAATGGTCGTGTTCAACCCAACCATCTCTTTGATTTTCACACAGCTTATGAAAAACTTTATTGTATGCTCTATGTAAGTATTTGGCATCTTGGTAAATAATAGGTCTAATTTATCCTGTTGTTTTGACTGAAAACCAGACAAACCAGGACAAATTGTTTTCATCAGAATTCCCTGTATGGAAGACCTAGAGTTTAGATCCTTTCTTCAGTACATGCAATTAGCTGAGCATATTTCTCATTCAAGGTAAAATTGTCCTGAAAACAAGCAAGTAACACTGCGGCTGTCCATGTAAAGAATAGGATGAAATAAAGGTACACGAAGGAGACTCAAATATTGCTATTTGTCTTATTTGCATTATCCTCACAAAGTTCTGAGCTATTGCATTATTAACATCAGTCAGGCATTAGCTCTGCTGTCACAGAGTTTTTTTCATTGAGGGATAGATAATTCAGGGTATCATCTGCATAAAAATGACACACTGCAACATTATGGTAAAAAATACAAACTAGTGGAAGTGTATAGATTTTGAAGGTGTGAAGCCAATATAGTGTCTAGGGAAACTCCATAACTCACAGTAGCCTGAAAGTGCATTTATTTATGGTTGCAAGCTTTCACCACTGAGACATGTAGAAATGAAAACCTGTCAGATTCCACCTTTAATACAAGGTCATTACAAAAAACTTGCCAAGGCTGTTGTAGTAGCGTAGTATGATCTGAAGCCTGGTTGAAATTTTTCACATATTGTAGTGCTATTGAAATAAACAAGTTCTTCATTGTAAAATATTCTCCTGATATTTTTATTCAAAATAGAATTTCAGCTTCTAAAGGTAGTATTTTCATATGCCACTTCAAGGTAGTAAAAGCACCTTTGGTATTTGTAAATGATTGTACTTTTGGAGAGCAACAAAGCTAATGAAGCCTTAATAACCATTTCTTTACTGTCTCTACAGTTTTTCTTCCCTTGTAGTTTGGTCACTGCTTCCAGTACATAACCTCTGCAGTCCAGTGCTTTTCTCTGCTGGTTAAGTCATGTCCAATGGCTAAACCTGTGAATCTGAAAGGTCTGGATTTCTTTCCTATATCTGCCACAGTTTTCCTCTGTGATTTTTCATGGCATTTAAGGCCAGAGTTATCTCATATTCAGCAGTTCTGATGGGGAGGAAAGTTATGATGAAGAACTAAATGTGATGCTTGTCTGTGAAGAGTGCACAGAAAAAGAAAAAAAAAAAAGGTTTGAAAATGACCATATTAAGAGTGCAGAGGACTGTGAAAGCATACATGCAGCGTATTGCTCCTCCTTGCATGCTTTTTGCTGCTGGTACTTATACAGTAGCAGGTATTTGAGAAATGAATTTATTTAGGCAAATGTAGTAAGATAATGTTTGGTTTCATTCTTGTGAAGTGCAACACAGTAACAGGAGAGGGAGTCTAGAGAGGATATTCCCTTTTGAGATGGACCCAGTTTTCATCTACTAAAGCATTTTGTCAGTTCTTATTCTCAAACTTTCAGATAGGTGACTCTTCCCTCCACAATGGTTAATGCAAATTCTGATTGCTCTTATTCAATTTGTCTGCCCTCATTTGGTTGTTAAGTATTTGAGACCAGACTGTCGAAAGCAGTGTATTAGGAGGGCTTGCCATACTTGAATAGAAATCTACTGGAAATTGAGTTGCTTTATTTGCTATCTGAATGAATGTGCTGTTGTAAGTCTGGTTGTGGTATTGAGCATTGAACGCTTATGGCTATCTGAAAAGATTTTTTGTAGGCATTGTGTTGCATTTCAGATATGAAAGTATTGTGAACACGTGAGACACAGACACATAATGCTCTGTGCTGGCCCAACGAAGTCTGTTTTCAGACTCCAGCCAAACAAAACACTTTGCTGCAGAGTCCAGACTTTTAACTTAAACACAATCAGAAAGATGTAGTGAGTATCCAAGATATGTTCACCATATTTATACATGCTATGGAATTGCTGGGCAGGATTTCCAAATATCTGGTAGTTGGATGGAGCTGCCTCTCTGTAGCAGGCTGTTGACTTCTCTTAGGCCCAAATATCAAAATTCCTCAACTTCTATTGAGACAAAATATCTGATAGAGAAAGGGAGCTTGATAATAACACCTGAAGACTGGAGAAAATATACAGTTGGTGTATAGGTTACGGCAAACTCATGATCACTGATTTTTACTTCTTTGTTAATAGTTACAGGTGCTTTTTAAATCATAGAGTTTTCTTTCAAGCTTAGCTTTGTTTCATTTTTCATTTTATAACCAAAGGAAGTAGAGAGAGTGCCTTAAAATACAAGGATTTTTTTTCTCAAATGTTCTTTTGAAAACCATAAGACTTTCATTTATTCTCCACATTTGCTCAGTTTTCAAGATTCGCTTCTTAAATCTCTGTGTGAGATCAGATCTTCAGAGAATTTGTTTTACTTGAGTAGACAGTGGTCAGTGAAATACGGTGTTTAAATGGCTGAGGATTCACTATCGTAGCTAACATTTGGTGCTTTATATTAACACTAGCTTGGTTTCTTGGTTTCAGGCATAGGAACAGAAGAAAGGAAGTTAAGACTTTTCTCTGTGTGTTGCCATTGTTCTGTAGAGGATCTCTGGAAGTACTTTGTAAGTGAGTGTTATACTCTGCATTACTCTGGGATTCTTTCAAGGACTTCCTTACATTTTCTATTTTTTTTTTTAGATTATGAACTGCATATAAGGGAAAGGTAGTGATAAACACTTGAGCAGAGTACTATGTAGGGATTTTTGTTCCACAAAGCCTGGCAGATCATTAGAGATGAAGGAGAAAACTATGCAGGGTTCGCTTACCATGTGCCTTAGGTTCTTGATTCTGAATTAACATCCTCACTACTCGCCTGATTGCAGAACATGCAAGTCCTTTTCCATTAAGCTGATAAAGTGAACTTCATCTCTTACAAAAACTAGCTAGAACCATCCTATTGTCTGTATGCAGTTTCTCAACTCAAGTAAAAGAACCAGAACTTTATTTGGCCTATTTCCAATAACTGTAAATTTCAGTAGGAACTTATTATCATTTATGTTTTGAAAACTGGTGCTAGCTTTCAGGAAGCTAAACAGATGAACTGGTGTGTTCCTGTTCTTCAGAGACTACTGTAGCTGAAAGTGTGTCAGCAGTATCCTGGGAAATAGAAAATCTTAAGATTTCTTTCTTTTAGGAGCCTGATTCTATGAAGTCAGGTCCAGAAGCTAAATACTGCAATGATAATGAATACATGTTTCATGGTTTTGTTTGTTTTTTTCTTGTTTGGTTGGTTTTCTTGGGGGTTTTGGTCGGTTGGTTTTTGTTGTGATTTTTTGTTTGCTTGTTTTGGTTTTGTTGGGGGTTTTTGTGTTTTGTTTGTTTGTTTGTTTGTTTGGGGGGGACGAGCACTTTTAATGGCAGTGTTTCTGAAAATGAGAGAAGATTTAGTAATAAAGAAAAAACACTGTAAATGTTAGATCTTTCATTTGGCATATCATTATTCTGTTCATGGGCTCCCTGAAGAGCTAATAACAAACTAGTAGTCCTGATTCCAACCTAACCACCTTCTGCATTTATCATATGGTTTATAAAAGATGATAAAAATCTTTAAGATATTGTAACTTGACAAAAATCCTTCAAGGGGAAATGAGCAAGATAGTTAAGGAGTTCAAAATTAAGTGAAGCTGTCAGAAGGAAGGGAAACACTGCAAAGAGGGCAATGGAAAGGAATTGTGCACGATGGTTCCAAATGCAGTGGGCCTTTGCAGCAGCCAACAGTAGAGGTTCTACCTGAACTTGGCAGGTCCCCATGTGTCTTAAAAGTCACTGTCAGTTTGCCAAATTCTGGCTTTCCTAACCATGCTGGTTTAGATTGTGTAAGCAAAGACAAAACTATAGAATCCTGATTTATAACAGTTCCTATGCATGATACAATACATTCAATTGGTCTCCCACAGGCTCACTTTTCATTTGTTAACTGTTGCTGAGAGTACTGCAAGCCTTTTGTATTGTGAGAGGTGGCTTTTCCATTCATGTGTTTTTTTCTAATAGTTATTGTTATTTTTATATACATAATACATGTTGCATGTGGTGCATCAGGAGAAGTACTTAAAGGATTTATTATAGTTGGATTTAGAAACAATTGTTCATAACCTTAAGTTTCTCAAGGTAGAAATTTTGTGCTTTCATGCCATACTTAGTAGATTCAAGATGTCTATCATGAGAGATCCTTTTGTTTCATAGTTTCCTTCAGAAGTATTTATTTTCACTTTTTTGGGGGAATAGTACTTACTGTATTTTTTGTCACTGATTTCTGGAACTGAAGTGTGTCAGCTAATGCTTCCCAAGTAGCAGCTCAAAAACGAAGGGAGAACATCAATCCCTGCATTGATGTCCATTTACATTTTAGGAATTTACAAGTGTATAAAACTAATGAGCTAATAATTCGACATTCTTTTTAGATAATGTTATGTACAGAAATGAATAGGATGAAAAGGCTTTCTCTCATGATTTGGCTTCTCTTACAGAATTTAATTTTTGTAATGATTATCATAATGGACTGCCCATCCCACTCCAACAATAAATGATCCCCAGGAGGCAGACTGGTAAAATAAACGTTTCTCCAGAGCAGACATAATAAAATTGCTCTATTTTTCATATTTTTCTCTCTCCGGAAGCTCAGGAGAAAAAGTGGGCTATGTAGCACTGTTGAGAGGTTACAAATTTCTGGTTTCAGTGGTACCAGCTAGGAAGCAAGTTCCAGTGTCAGGAAAACACATTCCATTTACTTTCAGACAGCTTCTAGCCCTGCTGATCCCAGTGTTTGCAAGGTGATGTGCTGTACAGTTGTATCCACCTCGCCTGCAAACCAATATAGCATGTCCTTCCCTCCTGCTTTTTTTTGTTTTTTTTCTTCCTTGCTTTTTTCTTCTGATATGTACTGGTAACACAAGAGGCAGTTTTGTAATCTTTTATTATTCCTTCTCTATTCAGCTACCATCTTGATTTGATCTAAATATCTTTCAAAATATATTCAGTCATTTGTGTAGATTAGTGACAACTATTTTAATTACTTTACCTTTTTAAGAATAAATTTTATTTTCTTCAGTGCTTCTCTGAAGAGCAAAGCATTATTTCTCATGACAAATCCTTAAAATAAGATGTCATATTAAAGATTTTGGCTGTAAACTTGTCAGTCTTACCTGAAGAATGTTACATGTTTTCCAAAAGACATGAATTTGATTGACTTTTTGAGTTACAGCGTTCAAGCCCTTTGGCTGCTTTTTAAAAGCAAATTATGCATGGTATTCAGGAACACAGACAGCTATAAGAGATACCGTTGATCATCAAGTCCAGTCCTTTTTCACAGGCATCACATATTACCTCTTCCATATATGCATTCTTCTGTAAATCTATTTTAGGGGGTTGTTTGGTTGTTTTTTGGGTTTTGTTTGATTTGGTATTGTTTTTTCTTTCTCAGCTAGTTTTCTGATTAGGGAAACTGTGAACCTTTCTCTTGTAATTGTCGGGCACACTTCTAATTTCCAGAAGTAGCTCATTCGTGTAACTTTTTCTTACGTTGATATTATCTTTAACTGTAAACTGATCTTCTTCCTCCTTGTTTTCTATCTCCATGAGTAATACATGGATAACTATCATGTCTTCTCTCAGTCTTTGTTTTGATAGACAGACGGATATTTTTCAGTCTCTTCTCTTTCCGTCTAGTCTTGGCTACATTATACTTTTCCAGTGTCTTGTGGTGTGAACTGGCTGCTGTTGATTGAAGTGAGCAGAATGGTCTGCAGTGTTTTGCCTGGGGTTCACCCTGTCTTTTCCATCAAGCCTTCCTACATCTACCAGAAATACTTTTACCCGGCTTGTCGTATGACTGTTTTCTTTGAAGCTGCTTCATATTGGTCATTCATAGTCATCCACTGATAAATTAGAAAATGTGTCTTCTTCCTGCTCGTTTGTTCTCAGCTGATGAGATCCACCGTGTAGGCGAAGTTTCAATTGTTAATCACCAAGTACAAGACTTTTTTCTCATTTCTACTACCGCTATCGTAAAGGTTGTCCAGCACTTTCTGCAAGATGTACTAGCCATCTGCTGTATGAACTATACCTTTAAAGATTTCGTCATTAACTCGTTCATGCTGTCTGTTAATAAAATTATTATTAATATAAAAAATAAAGAGTGAAGAGGAGCCCTTGAAAAAAGTCCAAGCATTAATGACTTCCCTCAAGTCTCTTCTTCTTTTTGGCTCCAGCCTGACACCATCTCCCATAAGCAAGTTCTTCATTTCCCACATTTCCTGTGCTGGTGTCTGCCTAATTTACAAATTGCGTTGATGGGATCTTAATCTGATGCGCTTAAGTAAGGATTAATCTACTAAAGTCTTATTACCTGCCAGAAATCAGATTAGACTTGACTGCTCTATGTTTGTTAACTTTGTATTAATTTGTTGATCTCAGTTGACTCTGCCAGTGTTTCTGGTCCCTTCTTTCACCTCTCCATGGTCATTTCCAGGGAACAAATTCCCTTATCCTTCCTGATCTGCACAAGATGCCTTCATGGTGGTTTTATTAGCTGGGTTTTTTTAGTCAGGACAACAGATATTTAACAAGTGTAATGTTGTATAGTGGTGATAAAAAAAAGCAAGCAGTGAGATTCAAAAAATACAAATTATGTCTAACCTAAATTACAGCTATACTTCATATATAATAATTTCCTGATATGTGGGTTTTTTCATCTTTGTTATTAGTGTATTTTTGTGTTGGCTGTCTTCCATTCACTTTGTAGTTGGCTTATTACTTTATCTGTATACTAAGTACATATGGTAATACTTGTGCTACATGTCCAGCAGTATTGTATTTGGACAAGCTCTGTATCTTTAAAGGACTTGATTGGACATTTCCTGTTTCTTGTACCTTTTTGCATATAATTCCGCAAGTACCTTATGTGTATCTTTCAACTTGCTACATATATTGTAACTTCTATTTCATTATTTTTCACCTGTATGCTTTTTAGTCACACTCTCTAGGTCATCAGTGCATCAGTGATGGCCTTTAAAATCTGTTTGCGTATATATATACTTTTTTTTTTTTTTTTTTTTTTAGGCTTCTTGCTTTAGGAGAATCCTGATCAACACCACTACTGCTTTTAGTGGGTCCCTTCAGCATCCTGTTACTAATATGTCTTTCCAATTGTTAGCACCATATACTTTCCGACAATTATCTCATTGCAGAAAAAATTGTAGTCAGATTGGTTTCTTCAGCATTGTTGACATGCCTGTCTACTTCACAACCAAATCTAGTTCTAAGGAACTAGAATAATTCCAATAAAATCCCATCTACCAGCTTCTTCAAAATTAATTTGTCTCAAACAAAAATATTTTCTGCCATCTCTTCATGCAGTTGATATTAGGACACAGCTGCCTTCATCATTGTTTTTATCTTTCATGAAAAGCTCATGCTCTTGTGGTATTCTAAGCATGATTGCTATTCCATCTTACTTCTCTTCATCCTGTAACAGAAGGCTCTTGTCTACAGTTCCTGCATTTTGCTGTCCATATTCCTTGCATTAACATGCAAATATTTGGCTTGTTTCTTATCTATTTGCTAATTGAATTAGGCTCATCTTTTCAGCAGCATGTCTTATGCATGCGAATAGTCTTCATATCCAGATTTAGGAGTGTTTTTCTCAACTTTATAGACTGCTACAGTGATAAATCTAGATTTAGTGTTGATGTCCTTCCTGCCCTCCTCCCATGTACTAAACCAACATTTGGAGATTACGCAAAATGCCCCAATCCTCTCTCTTAATGTCTTAGACTAAGATGCTTCCTGTTGCGTAGTTCAGCCTAAATAATAGAAAACTGGTTTGAGGCAGTCTGTTTGAGAGTTGTGTTTCCAGTGAAAACATTCAAAATTTTATTTTAATTTTTTCTAGTCCTGAAGGCATTTACTGCTGTTGGTTGTCTTTGTTATATTCTTTGCTTCTTCCCTGTATTTCCATTAGAAATAACACAGAAAGAGTTATGACCTAGATTTCTTCATCTTTGCATGTCATTTTGGTTCTGTTTTCAAGGTGCTTTTTTGGGGATTTTTTGTTTGTTTGGTTTTGTTTTAGTTTTGTTGGGGTTTTTGGGTTTTGGTTTTGTTGTTGGTTTGGTGCTTTCCTCCTTTTGCTTTCATTGTGATTGTTTTATCTGTGTGCTAATTTCTACCAACAGTATGTAAATAGAAAAGTGCTCAAAAAGTAAGCACAGGAAAAACAAGAAAACGATCTGATTATCTGGGGACATGCCGCTGGTTTCTTCTGAAGTAATACAAGAATACTGTCCTGTTAGAAACAAGACCATAGAGTTCGTGTGCTCTTGACATAATTCTCCAGATTTTACAAGCTCTTTTATTGACCAAAAATTGATAGGTCGGCTTTCTGAATTGCTTCTCTGTAAGTGCATGCATTTATGAATTGGCAGCACTTTGCTTTCCCTGTGAATAGGATTTAATCTCTCAGATGAAATGCGAATTAAACAGGAGGTTAATCTGTTCCACAAAGGATCATACTATTGCCAATCTTCATTGTCTGCGAGGTCTCCAAATCTTTTCATATATTAGTCATGTTAATGTGTTAATAATAGTAAGGCCATGACTTTTTTTTTTCCTTAGTTGAGTTGTACATGTCCCATGATTTATATAGATTCTTAAACAGAACATAATTTTGTGGATGAATAGGTGGCCAAACAGGAGTTTGAGCTACAGGTGGTTTCCTAGCACATGGATGACATTCAGTAACCTCTGCAGCCTTGTGCCTTGTCTCATTTTATCCAATATTAACAAGAGGCAAAGCCACATAACTGATGCAGGGAACAGAGTGTTAAGTGACATAGTGGGAAGGAAGTAGCCCATAGCGGTGTTGGGCAAAACCTTCTAGGGAAAACTTTTTTAGTCCTGTCTCCAGCACAGCATAACAGCCTTGCTTCTGCCTCAAGCTCCTGATGCTGGGTATATCCAGCCAGCAGATCATGCCTCGTATGTTACGCAAGGTCCTTGCTCAAAGTCTTTATAGGAAGCTACACAAGGCAGGACGCAGGGCACATAGATGCACAACAGGTTCTGGGTGTGAAGGCTCTGCATTCCAAGGAAGATCTGGAGCACAGGGCTGGGTGCTGGTTGCATGACAGCCATGCAGGAATAGGGCAGACTTAGAAAAAAGGTATGGGTCAGTGCAAGACATGACAGACCAGTTTTATCACAGAGTGAGGGCTGAGTTGGCTGATCAGGGTAAGAAAGTGGAGATGAAGGCAGCACTACTGTAAGAGATTTGTAAGGGAACTGACAGGTGGCAGAGAAAGACTTAGGATTTGGGTTTTTGGGAGACCTGTGGTTTCACGGGCAGGGATGCAGAAGGGTATAACTGTTAGCTATAATAACATTTTGAAAAGTAGTTTTTGTAGCGTGGAATGTTGACTATTACGTGTTAAAATATATTTTCTAAACTTAGGAGAGCTATATCTTTTTCCTTATTGTTTAGTACTGCCAGGAGGGAAATTGAATAACTTTTCAAATACTTTGTTATTACTCAGTAGAAAGTGTTATAAATTGGAAAAGTTGTTTATCTCTGGTATAAGTATTATTACACTACAGCAACATAAACCAAGCTCTATATTTTAAAAGACAGGAGTTTGATTTTAACTATGACAGACTGCATTTAATATGAGTTTGTCAGTGTTTATGTCCGAGGTATGTATTTCCCATTCTCATCTTCAAACTTCATCTAATTCCTTCTGTAATGTGCTGCAGTTCTCTACACTGTGCAGAAAATTTCATTCAAATGAAGTTTTACAGCTTTCTTATGTAGAGAAATGAGGCATCGGGCTTGTACAGATTATATATTTGAAACTTGATCCTGTAAACATTTACTTATGTGCTTAAAGTTAAGCCTGTAATTCTCATGAAGTCAGTGAATCTACCTGTGTATTTAAAGTTGGGGGTAAAGTCGATGTAAATATCTCAAATATCTTAGTTATTGTACCACATCCCTAAGAAATAAATAGCTTCTTTGATTCTCAGCCGACTTTGGTACTAGTACATCTGGCAGTGTCTTTGAGTCATAGGGTTTTTTGCACGTTCCTTCCAGTGTTTCAGAAAATGTCTGTGAATTTATCTGCTCAGAAAAAAAAAAAAGGTGGGAAGCTGGGAAGCCTGAGGGAGATTGATTGTTTCTTTTTTAGATAAAGCCAGGCTGACTTGGGGACAATACAGGATGATTTTGAAACATCTCATCATAATTAGCTTATTGACTTACTGTTGGATTACTAACAGAGACTCAAAAGTAGTTTGAGTGCCTTCAAATTAGCATCAGAATTCACACAAGATTACCTGAATTTACTTGGTAGTTGGGGTAAAAAAGCCTCATGGTCAGAAGATTTGCTTTCCAAATGCAATGAAAGAGCTTATTGCAAAGTTAGTTTAAGTTAGTGGTTCTTTTTGCTTTTTTGTTTGTTTTTCTTAGCTCACCAAAGAAAATCAGCTCATACATTTGGGTGTATCTCAGTACTTGATCAGACAGCAGTAGCAGAATTCATCAAAGTCCTTTCCTCCCTCCAATGACCCTCAAACATTTTCCCTTGTTAGCCCAAGGTTGTGACATCTATTTATTGCAGCAAACACATCTGCCTTATAAAATTACATATTATTGCAGTTTCTTCTCAAAATTGTTTTTATTAGTGAAAATTGCACTCCTTGTCACCTAGCAGGCAGCTTTATAGCCTGGTTGTAAGATAAGCACAATATGCTCTTCCTGAGAAGTCTGCACTTGAATTAAGTACGCAGCTGCTCGCTCACTCCCCTCCTGCAAGTGGGATGGGGAAGCAAATCAAAAGGGGAGAAACTCATGGGTTAAGAACAGTTTAATAGGACAGCAAAGGAAGATAAAATAATATCTGTATCAATATACAAAATAAGTGATGCACAATGCAATTGCTCATGAACACTAGTCGTGTACAGTTGATGCCAAAAGAGTGGAGACCTGGACAGCAGGTCATTCTCAAACGTGATTGTGCTGAACATCTGATCATGGAAAAGAAGAGCACCTTCGTCTCAAACAGCTGCTCCTGGAAGAAGAGAGGCAAGAGCAAGCCAGAAAAGTCTGCACCAGCTATATAATGACTACGATGCAAATGGTAGGGGATTTCTCATTGGCCGGCCTGGATATCAATCTAGGTGTTGTCCTATCATGCTCCATCCCAGCTTCTAAGTGCACCTGCAGCTGGCAAGTTGAAAAAGTCCTTGGTCTCCTTGGCAATGGCCAAAACATAAGTGAGTCCTCATGTTCTTTTCATACCAACTCCGAAACACAGCCTAGCTACTGGAAAGAAAAGATCAACTCTGTCCCAAGGAAAAGTGTAGGAAGTCCAGTGTATTATCACATTATTCGCATGCTAAACCCCAAACGAAAGACTGTACTAGCTACTAAAAAGAAAATATTCTAACTGCTATGAATAAAAGGAACTCTATCCCAGCAAAATCAGCACATCGAGTCAGCTGAAACCCTTGAACTGCTTGGCCAAGGGAGTACTGAAGTCTGACACCTCCTTGACCAAAGAGCTTCCTGCTGCTTTGGAGTGCTTTTCTCTTGAATCTTATTTTACAGTCTCCTTGAAAGGTGAAATAAGAGCTGGGCTTGCTGCAATCAAAGCTGGAAAGAGGTTTTGTTTTTAGCAAAGCAGAGCACTTGAGCACTTCCACAGTACCATGCTTGACATGGGTAATTGAAATTCTATTGTGATCGTTGTATGTGCCAGGCTAATGTCAAAGCATATCTCTTTGAGAGGCTACTGGCTTAATTTCTCTAGCTTCTTGGGTTGAAGTGAAGGTATGGGTTTCTAGAAAGTTAGTAGCTCGGCACCGGAATGTAGAATAGATCAACAGAAGAGAAAAGTTACAAGAAGAGGTGTTTTAAGGACTTCCCTGCATTTTCATTAGCAGGATCATAGTTATACAGAAAACCAGTGCGTGTGACTCTGTGGATCTTGTTCACTTGTTCGTAAGTGCACCATTCTGTGCTGCTGGAAGTCAAGAGGAGGTTGTCTGATCCCCTGACCTGGATTCTGGTCAAAGCCTGTGTGCCAGTGTTTCACTTCTCTACACTGGGGTTGAGGGTTGAAAGTTGTTATAGGAAACAAGGCAAAACAACAGTGTGATGAGAGCAGGGAACCCAAGATAACCCCAAAATAAGTGGGAGGGGCTTTTGAACTAAATGTTAACACAGGTTTTACAAATCAATTAAACTAAACCATATTTCTAGTGCTCAGATCTCCCAGCTTCTGTACTGATTTGAATTTCAGTATTTTCCTGGTTCCCATCCCCTGGCCTCCCGTCATGCCCTAGGGTGCTTTGTTTTGGGGGTTGTTTTGGTGGTTTTTGTTTTGTTGTTTTTGTTTTTTCTTTCTCATTTTCAGTCTTGTTCTGTCAGTTCTGTCATTCAAGTGTTAAGGCCTTGCAGCTATAGAGGTCTGTGTAATGGTATTCACAGGGTTGTTCATGGCTAATTATCTTACAACACATTGTTTCCCTGTTTCTCTCTGCTTTGTTCCATTGAGTGTGTGATGTGAGCTTTTATTAGACATAAATTGTGTATCCTGGGGGAGCATAATAGAAAAACACAAAACGCCAGTCAATCTGTAAAATTTAAAGCCATGCTTAAAATGTGTGGGAGAGAGGTGGGGATTCTTAGAAGAGAAACACTATGCTGGAGGAGTGAGAGGTCTGGGCTGCTATCAGGAGGATGCCAATGAAAGGATAGACAAGGCTTTCTCAACTAGTGTCACTTATGATTAGAATAAGCCATTTAATCTTAAAACCCGTTGAGCTTTGCGTTTCACCCATTGCTGTTCACTTATCTACAGTATGGTAATGTATTCATTATGCTTTGTGTTGCTGTTGAATGCATTGTAATGTGAAGTCAGATTGTAGCACAAAAGTTCACTAAAATACTAGGTTTCTTTTTTTTTTCTAAAACAGTGTGAAATGAAGCAAATTTTTTTCTCATCCTGAACTCCATGAGATGGCCTCAAAAATACACAGATGTTGCCTTGTGTACCTGTAGATTCATTCTTAATTGGAAGAAGAGACTGCCCAGCTGAGAGGGGCTTGGGCAGCTCAAGAAGCCTAGAAAATTGATCTGAAACAGAAGCTGGAGAGAAGCAACACCTCAAATGTATTTTATTTTCCATTGATTTAAATTTTCAATCGAAAGGTAATGATTGCAGTGTTTTCTAGTGGGGATTGACATCTATTTTTCTAAGAATAAAGGGCAAAATGACATTTGGATTCCAGAAGAGATGTCATTTAGCTGTGTCAAAGAAAGTATCAGGGACTCTAATGACCTAGTTTCCTGTTAAATCTCTAGGCCATTGCTGAAGTTAGGAGCAGAGGGAAAATACATTTCATCTTCAAAGACTTCAAGATGAGGTTTATAACTTTCTTAAAGAGGAAAAATTGAAACCTATCTGCTGAAATGAGGCAGATAAAGTTTCAGCCCAAGATGGATATTTTTCCCTGAAGATTTAAAAATTAAACTACCTGCTTTAAACGAGAAGTTTGAAAAAATGCAGTGTGCTAAACCACTGTCTTCGACGTGAAAAGAGAAAGGAAGAAAATTATATATTTTTACTTCCGTGTAGTATAAACATACATATAAATAAATAAATAAAAACATTTGGATTCTGCAAATAGCTCAAGGACTGAACAATACTTTCAGATTTTAGTTGAAATCAGAGCCACTTTGAGTATTTGGGGGGGGCAGGGAATCACATTGTTTAGTAGCACTTTGTCTTTTCCTGCCATACCAGATTAAGATAAGGTGCACATTAAGTATATCTCACTATATTTTTAGTTGAATCTGATAGCTTGCCTACAGAGTTTTATCATACTGTTTTAGGAAATGATAAACCACTCACAGCCATGTGTGGCCTGTCCACACGTGTACCAGGTAAACAGTCAGGCTCATAATGGTTGTATAGTTGGGGGGTTTAGGCTAATCTTTTGTTCCCAGTCTTCTGGAACAAATCCAATGACTACTTCTTTGTCCTTCACATATTTCTCCAGGGCAGGCTGCTGTCACCTTATGTGCTCCAGATTTGAATGCGAAAACCTGCGCTTGTTCTTCTGCTTTGGTTTCAATTCTGCCTTTTAAAAATCCCGCACACACACAACTCATGGAGTTCAGTGAGGCTACCAGAAAAAAATACTGACTTAGGTCTTGAATCAGAAATAGTACAGCTAAGGCATAGCTATGCATCAAAGCAATCAAGGCATATTGATAGAAGTGTAACAAATAGCTTCTGGATGTCACTACCACAGAGGAGGGAAGAGGTGATGTGTTGTGCCTCATTGGGCCATATAGACATTCCACGCATTTTCAGCATTTAAAATTCATCTGAGTCTTGAATATAAATGAACCTGTTCTGAAAACATTCTTGTTTTGGAAGAAGTAAAAGCTTTTTTTTTGAAAATTAACTGTTCATGATGGAGGAAATACTTTAATTGATCTACATTCTGGTTGTTATATTCTCAACTACGATTTCTGTTCATGGAATTTGGTACATGTCTCCAATCAGTACTTCGAATTTTTATGCAGCTGCATCACTTGAAGAAGGGAAACATGATGAGGAGGCGGGGGAGGAAAGAAGAATTAAAAAAAAAGGAAAGGGGGTAGAGAAGACAATAATTTTATCTGACATTTTTCAATATATCCATTTTTGTGTTAGTGACAATTACTCTTCAAAAAACATTGGACCTGAGCGAAAGGAAAAAGGTAATATTTTTGCCTTCTGCTTACTGAATGACTCACAAACACTCGTGTACATGAACCCTAGCACCTTAGAATAGTTGTGGTACTGGAGCTTTCTGCATAATTTACCATAAAAGAACATGAGACATTCAGCAGTCAGTGCTCATTCAGAGATGTTCTGCATTACTAGCAGCACTAGTAAATATGCTTGCTCCATACATAATTTATGGTCTTCAGCAGAGGTAGTTTTATGCTTCGTAATAGGCTAGCTTTGATCCTTTAAAATTTGTTTGTTAAACTTAAAGGTTGGGTACAAAACAAAGATTTTAAAATCGTTCCTGTATTGCTTGATTCAACAGTCTTCATTTTCACATCCCGTTAACAAGGTTGAAATTGATTCTGACCCAGTTTTGGGGAAATGAGCCTTCCTGTAATGGATTTTGTGTGTAAGACTTTTTATTAGCCAATTCCCTCCACACCCAACTTGATGTAGAATGAAAATTGCTTTAGAAACCTTAGTATAGTCTATTCTATACTTCTGCTTAAAGAATTTATTGTTATTTCTTGTGACCTGTAGGAGGAAAATGTAGATAGACTTTGTGTTCTGTGAATCCCTCTTTTAATGCTGTGATGCAGCTAGAGACCATGTACAAATGTAAATGAATGTGTTGGAACTCATCAAAATGTGCTGGCTTTGTTCGGTGGGAGAGCCCCACGTTAAAATAATCCATATTACACAGAAATATGTTCCATCTTTCAAGTTCAGCAAGGTGTCAGGGTAAAAAAAAAAAGTCAGTTTAAAATGTTTCAGAGTCCTGAAACGTAAATGTTTTCATTTATACCTTCTGTTTAGTTTCTGTAGCATTCTTTAGACAACATGTGAATTTAAACATTATAAAATGTAAAAAGCAACATTTTTAAACAATATAAGGATCTAAAATGCATCTCCGAATGAAAATACACAGCGTTCCTCTCTGGTATTTCAAAGACTGAAAAGTTATTTTTTTTCTACAGAGAATGTCATCAGAATTGATGCATTTCTCTGAAATGTTTCAGTGCTGACATACCAGCACTTTCTAATGGAGTTTGTTTGTTCACCTTTCTTGCTGTTGATCCTGTTTTCTCTGTTATATGTCCTTTTTTTTTTTTTAATTCATTTCCATTTATCACTGTACTTCAACCTATTATCATTCTTTGTTTTTAAATGTCTTGTTCACACCCAAGCTATCAGCAAGAAATTTTAGAATTGACTAGTGGTTTACAGTTTTTCAGCAAATCCTAAGATCTTCCCTTTGGAAACTAGGTGTCTTTTTATACATGTCAAGTTAGGCATATTAAAGACCAATTAAAAATTGCTTGTTGCTGTTCAGACATCATGTCATAATCTTTTTCTCTCCAGCTTCTCAATGTTCAGTCATATGCAAGTAGTTTGCCCAAAGCAATCATTTAAATATTCTCTCT
Source organism: Pampusana beccarii (assembly GCA_013399365.1). Classification (NCBI taxonomy): domain Eukaryota; kingdom Metazoa; phylum Chordata; class Aves; order Columbiformes; family Columbidae; genus Pampusana; species Pampusana beccarii. The sequence goes on along the minus strand of VWYH01005381.1, from coordinate 37,231 downwards.
GTCTGCAGTCAAATTCAGTTGCTCCTTTTTTCTGACCACTGTACCAGCCTTCTGCCCACTGTACCAGCCTTCTAAGCTGCATCAGATTCAATTTCTGTAGTGTCATCTGCAAGATGTCATATATCATTTTAGTTCTTCCTTTCTTTTTTTCTGCTGTTATGCTGTATTGTTCTAATATTGGGGGGTCTTATGTAATGTGGTCTCCTAGTGTTGTGGTTTAACCCCAACCAGCAACCAAGGCCCACGCAGCTTCTCACTCAGTCATCCCTAGTAGGATGGGGAGAGAATCAGAAGAGTAATAGTGAGAAAAAACAAGGGATTCATTCACTGCTTCCCATGGGCAGGAAAGCGTTCAACCATCCCCAGGAAAACCAGACTCCATTATGCAGAATGGTTACTTTGGAAGACAAACACCGTAACTCTGAACAGCCCCTCTTCCTTCTCTTTCCCGCAGCTTTATATAGTCATTGTGACATCATGTGCTATGGAATATCCCTTTGGTCAGCTGGGCTCTGCTGTCCCAGCTGTGTCCCCTCCCAACCTTTTGTGCACTGCCTACCTTGCTGCTGGCAGGCCAGTATGAGGAACTGAAAAGTCCTTGACTGCTCGGCAGTAACTGAACCATCAGCGTGTTATTCACATTGTTTTCGTATTCTTATACTAAATCTACAATGCAGCACCGTACCAGCCACTGGGAAGAAAATAAATGCAAGACAGAGAATGGGGAAGAACTAGCTCTTTTGCCATGTCTTTGAGATCTCTAGTCGTTAATCTGTGGATGATCACACACCAGCAAAGCTTCTTCAGGCTTGTTAAATGTGTGATTGCTTAGAGGATCGATACAACTTTTGTGTCTCATCTTTTATAGTGCAACCACACCAGGCAGCTCTATGAGTGCCTGAAAAAATACCTACTACTTTTTACCTCCATTTGGTATTTTAATATTTGTACAGATGAGTTATCTGTAAACATATGAGGGAGAAAAAAAATAAAGTTTACTTGCCTGGATAGCCTTCTTGTCTGCCAGAGCTAGCAAATGTTGTTTGCAGTAGCAAGGAAAGGTGAAGAGTCTTAGCTTCTCATTGTAACTGTTTCATCACAGATCTGAAGATGTTCTGATATCTTTCACTAGATTTCTATGGGGTTTGGGAGGGAGCAAACATTTGATTTAGTTTATCTTTTGCACTAATAAGTGTATTGGCATTTATTCATGTTGCACAATTTTTCCTACTGTGTCCTAGACAGCAAAAAAAGAAATGCCCTACCCCCACACACTTCCAAATAAGACAGTGTAGCTCCATGGTTTTGGAAGGCCAGGCCACACATCTCACTTCAGAGCCAGGAGGAGGCCCAAACAGACACAGTAAGCATGTGCAGGACCCATTCACAGGCAGCATATTGAGCATTTTCCAGAAGCCTTGTGTCGGCTGCATGTCAACGGAGTAGCTACACTGCGTGGGCTCAGAGGCCTTTCTGCAGGCACTGGGTTTGCTGTACATTCTGTTCCAGTCTTTTGAACAGAACTTCCCAGATACAAACAAATGTGAAATTGCTTTGGGGGGCGAGAGGGGTTGCTGGTTTTGTTGATTTTTATTTTTTTCCTTTCTTTCTTCCCTGGGATGTTGTCCTTCTGTATATGAAGCCTGAAGCAATAGTATCTGTAGCAGCAATAGTTAGAGCAGTCAACAGCAAGTGAGTTTTCTGTATCACTGTACCAGTTCTGAAATGTAGACTGGCATTGAGCTTTCATGTTTTTCCTGCTCTTTTAGCAGCAGTTTAATGTCTTCAGTGTGGCTTCTGGAACAAAAGAATCAGAGTGCAGAAGTGGTACAACACACAATTGTTTCTTTCACATTTTCATTTGTATATGAAGAAGAGTTGTTATCTCCTGCTGTCCTGTGACAAGTCTCATGTTGTTTGCTGTTGTGTTTTTCTTTTTTATTGAAGCTCCAGCTCTTGGAATCACTGGGTTATATAATTTTTTCCATATGGCATTGCATAAAAAAGGGGAAATATTTATGCAAATCCCAAATCATAATTTCAATTGCTTGTTTTCTCTTCTTATTTTCATCCTCTCTTAGGGCAGGTTCATTTATTCTAAACAATTTTTCCTTGATGGTGTATTTGGATGGAGCTGTTCTGCCTATTGTAAAGATTAGATGAATAAAAAGCAAGTTCTCTTTATGGGCCAGTGCAGTTCTTGCTGTAAACATAAGCAGGGTCTGGTTTTGTTTTGTTGGTGGTAGTTTTTTTGTGGGTTTTGTTTGTTTATTACTTATCGGTTGTTTGGTTTTGTTTCTGTTTTTTCCCTGCTGCCCCAAAGCAAAGCCATTAAAAGCTGTTTTTACAGAGAACATCTTCTGAGGACCTATATATACTCCCGGAAAGGAGAGTTTCCATGTATGGGGAATGAGATGCGCTAGTTACAGCAAATTTATTATTTCAAAATAATTGCCCAGAAGCAGCATAAATAACATTAGAGTCTTTCAGTGGAACGGACACTGGAACAACGGCTTGTTTGGAGGCTGTAACAGTTGCCTTGTTTTGTTCTACTCAAAACATGGAGCAGAATTCTGTTTAAGTAAAAGCCAAGCAATTATTCTTGGTCTTTTAAAGTTGTAAACTTCCATTGTGAAACCTTATTTTAAACTGTTTCTGTAAGTAAGTTTAGTGTAATATTAAGTAAGAGAACTCTCCGGCTGGGTTTTGAGTTAGCTTTTATAATAATATTGCATTGTTATTCAGTGCATATTTGCTATGTGTATCTGCATAGAAGTTTCTCTTTCATACAGGAAATCACAGGAATGTGATTTGATACCAATGTTCTTTCTCACAAGTAGATATTGGAGAAGTTCTTCCCAGCCCTCAGGACCTCAGATGCAGTGATTCAGCTGTTTGCCAGCCAGCCCAGGGCTGTTGAAACCGAATCATTTCATAGATCCAGTTCAAGGCCTGGCCAGTCTGACAGTGGAAGTGGTAAAGCAGCACACAGGGCAAAGTAAACCTAACTCGACATGGGAAATAGGTATCTAGAGAAAAGCAGGAGAGATCTTCTAGAACAGGGATGTCAAACTCGTTTTCACGGTATAAATCTAGAAGTAGTCACATTTATACAGGCCTAAAATTACATTTGGCCCTTTGAAGGCAACCGTGAGGCTGATGTAGCCCCTGGTGAAAATGAGTTTGACACCCTGATCTAGAATCTGATGTCAATGAAAGAGTAAAGGAGACTTTCTGATCCAAGTGTGTCATACATGGCAAGCATGCTTGACAAAGTGCTTCAGGGCAGAAAGTACAAATTGTAAATGGAAGAATATCTAAGGTGAACATTGTTTAATTATAGATCAAATTAATTGAGAAGATCAAATCCTCTTTTGTGCACTTGATATTTTTAGAAGTGGATTCTTTTACAGTGAGCTACATTTCTCCTGACTTTAGACTCATATTGTCAGTACTGTGTTGATAAATCAGTTTTCATCAGTGGATATTATTCTAGGAGAACTGAAGAATGGAAGTCTCAACGAATGATTTATAAGTGCATGTCATAGGCTGAAATTCTGTGGTGCTCAGGAGAACTCAGGCTTTTTATACAATGTATGATGCTAAAAGGTGTCTTCATTACTATCATTCTTACTGTTCCTTTGGTTCTCAGAGTCGAGCAGGAGGAGCAACATCCAAAAGTGAGTAAAACAGCTCTCATAATTTGAAGAGGTAGAAGCCTATAAGAGCTAGCTTTTCACTAAGGGCTTAGAAAGATACTGTTATGAATTTTACTGTATCTTCTTGAAATGGGGATACATGACTATTGAGCTTAAGGTAGTTTTTAAAAAGCAATATAACAATGTTGAAAAGGATGGTGATCTCTACCCCACAACTGCCTGGCCCAAAGGGCACACTGGTGAAAGAATTTAGTTTACCTGAATCATTTAGTTGATATGATTTTGTGTTTATGGTTCTGTGAAAGAAGCTCAGGAAGATCAGTAAAACTGGTGGTTACACTGCAAATTGGAGTATAGTGTAGAGATAGCTGTGCTTGCTCCAGGTCAGAAGCAGAGAAACAGCATAAATGAGTCATTGTAGGACTTGGTACTGTAGCAGTTAGCTGCTTCCCACAGCTTGTTCTGAAGAGAAAGCACTGATCACTGGACTGCAGACTGAAAAAAAAATATATCTAAGTGTGAAGTGTGACAGATACCTTGAGGCTGAGTATTGACTGAAAAAAGATTTGAATCACGGCTAAAGTCACCTTTTCTGTTGTTTCATGTGCTCTGTGCTCAGACATATAGAAGTTTGTTTACTCTTTTTAAACTTGTATGAGTTTATCACAGGAAATCCCCACACCATCATCAGCTTCCCTTGTCAAACGAAACAATTTTCAAATCTTATTTTATACTTAGCTTATATTCTTAGCTAAGTACTTTCAAACAAAACCAGATATTCTATAATGGCTACAGTCAAAGTCTGTGCCAGCGAACTTAGGCACTTGTTTGTTAGCTTTGTTTGTGTACGTAAATAATCACACGGTCTTGAGAATACAAAAGTCTTGACACTTAAAGGCACTTGGTGTTGGAAATTGGTTCTCCTCTTACCTTCCTCTCAAATAGAGTCTTTCAGGCCAGGATTCCAACTGCTGAGTGCATGAATGCCAAAAAAGAGGTGTTTTGTGCTCTTTCATTTCTTCACCTGAGAAACACACTCTGCTGTCCAGAAAATGTCGAGTTGTCTCAATCTGTGCAACAGATGTTAGTCATTGTGTCTTCTCCCCGCCTCTCCTGCCCTCCCCTCGTATGCAAATGTGGTCTTTGGCATTTATATTTCCCTTGTGGGGAAATATATTTCCCTGATTAGGCTAGTTGTGGTAACTGCTGAGAATAATTTTATATATATCTCTATATCTCTATATCTCTAATGGAGCTGATAAATCAGTTTTGTGAATTTTATCAGATATCCTCCTTTGCCATGTAATGAATTCCTTAGTTAGTGGGAGAATTTTCTTTTTCCAGAGTGTGGGCAAGCCCATACATTTTCAAAAATTAATTTGTAGTATATTTTAAGTCACTTTAATTCACGCTTGTTCTGTTTCCCTTTTCTTCTTATGGCTAAAACCCATCAACACTCAATACTAAAGTAATTACAAGCACTTGGTGGAACCCACTGCAAGAAGAACCACTTAAGTATTGTGTGTGATTGTGCAGCTCACAACCTACCAGGCTGCCAACTGGACAGCTATACAGTAATAAATGCAATTCAGAATTTTATCTTGTCTTTGCATTTCCTAATTCCAGAACAGCATTTTTGTTAGTTTTTCAAATGTTTCATCCTTTAGGGCAATTAAGGAAACAGCACACCTGCGGTTGCCCTATATGTTCCTTTCATGAATGTCTCTGCTTCTTTCTCCATGGGCCACAAAGAGGAGGCTGCTGATCCTCATTTGCTGAATCATTTTCCTTCTTCCTGACTCTCATTGCAACACCACTTAGTGAGCTCAGAGCTTCACTTTTGCATGGGCCTGTGGGTATGGTGCTGACTGAGGTAATAACTGTGTGTGGATACGTCATCTGAGCTACCAACACCCATGCTAGCAAGATTAAAGCTTGTTGCAAAGACACTTGTCATTCAGCAAGGAAACCTTCAACTGCACTGCCCTTTTTTTCCCCAATATATGGTCACTCTACAGCCACTTTTCTTGGTGGGCTATAAAGATAAGTATGTTAGTGCTTCTGCCTCTCAGTCATGAGAAAATAATGTTGTGATTTAATCCTAAAAGAAAAACATATTTATATCAATTAATTATGTAAAATGCAAGAAGTAAGGTATGTTAATGTGACCAGTAAGAGAATTTTTGGCTATCCTGCGCATTTGACAGAAGCAAGTATTTTCTCAACAATGTGCAGAATGGATGTTGTTCTCCCTTTTCTAGAAGAAAATTATTCAAGTCAACATTTTGTCAGATACCAAATAACCTCTAGAATAATTCAGTAAATTATAAAATAAATGACTTCATCTAAAATATTCTTACAGCCAAGCAGGAAATCCAGTCAGCCATTACTGACATGGATTCACTGATCTAGAAAATTACTTTAATGCACATATCAATATACTTGCTGATTTTTTTCAGTGGATTTTTAAAAAACTGTCATTGCAGAGACCCCTTGTGCTTCATATGTTATAAAATTCACTAAAGTTTTTATACATTAAAGCAATAGTACAGGTAGTGTAGCTCTTAGGTTTACCTTTTTAATAAAAATTAATAAAATTTTAAGTTGAACTTAGCTGTAAAAATACGAATGTTTATATGGAGGTGATAAATTAATTGTATTCAAAAGGCAAAAAATCACATTAAACTGTGAATCTCATTCCAGATCCATAAGGAATTCTTTGTGCAAGAGGACATACCAAAATATTATTCTAAGGAAGACAGAAAATTTGTATTGTTGCATTCACATCCCCATTGGTGTGGAGTTGGAATTACTTCCTATTAAAAATGCAATTTTTCTAATTGAAAAGAATCAATCAACAAAGTTCTTCTATTGGCCTATTGACATATAATAGGCTTTTTTGGATAAAAAGAGACAAAGATTTCAGTCCAGGTGACACTGAAGCTAATGTTAACCTTTTACTGCGTCTTGCAGAAATTTAGAAGTCCCTTCTAACTGAGTTCTTTGTTCTGCCATTGGCTTCACACTAGTACACCCATTCTGTTCCTTTTTGTGCTTTTTGAGGAGTAAGAATTGAATTTGCTCATGAGAGAGGATTAACGGATGCCTGTATCTAAAAGTACATCTAATGAATGCATAAAGTGAAGAAATTTGGAAACTGTTTTTCTGCTGTTTCCTTTTGTCATACTAACTCATTATCTTTAAGAATGGTAAGGACAAGAATTTCAGACAAATATGATATTTGGAGTGAAGCTTTTTAGTCATAGACCACTGGAAAAGACAGACCCCATGTTAAATCCTAACAAAAAGAAGGGATCTAAAGGTCAAAACAACAACAAGAACAAAACCACCACCAAACAAACAAAAGACTCTAGAACAAAAGCTTGGAGATTTTGAATAAGAGACTTCCTTCCATCTGCTGTGAAAGCAAGGTCAAGTGATTAAAATAAATGCTTTTCTATGTATCTATTTTTGAGGGCAGCTGGAGAATTCGGGCATTCATTTCCTTTTAATTAATCTATTTTAAATTACATTTTAAAAAATTTAACTTGTTCTTGTACCTAAATACCCTTAACAGTTTCCTTGACACAGTCTGTACACTTTCTTAGGGACACAATGCTAAATGCAACTTGCATTTAGGCATTTTTAAGTTTGTATTGTCAGGGAAAAGAAGTTTAACACATAAATGTATATTTCTAATTTACATCTGTGTATTGATGTGAGTTTTGATAGCACAGCAGGGGAAGTTTAGGGACATGTTTGAAAAAAAAACAGATATAATGTTTGGATACATAAGAAGATTGTGGCATTTGTAAATAACCCTCTTAGAGAGGAATGGAAAAAAAAAATATGATCAGTATACAGCACCATGCTTAATGAAGCCACAGCAGCTTTTTCCTGTCTCTGTTGCTACATGGCACACATCCAGATATCTGCTGTACTAACATTTGCTCCTGGGAGGAGATGAAGAAAAAAGGGTCCATGAGGTTTCCATTGGCCTAGACAACTGAAACATCTGCTAGATTCATGAGCAGCTTGCTGGCCTAAGTCAGCAGGGAGAACTGCTGCAGATCAGCACTGCAATATCAATAGATATCTCGTAGACCACAGGGAGGAAAAAAGAAAGTCAGTAGAGTAAGCAATTTATTTCAAAGTACACTAAAGTCTTGTGTAGTTTTATATAAAGTGATATCTAAATTGCACAAAATTAGAGCCACATCTACAACTGATCTGTGTGCAAGACTCATTAGGGAACAGGCACATGAAAGAAGAGCAGGATGTCATCCTCATCTTCTAATATCTACTAATAGGAGCAAATCACCTAAGCTCCCAGATGAAATTTGACAAAAAGCAGTCACCTGAGGAAATACTTCCTTTATGCAGAAGCTTGCACCAGAAGAAGCCTCCTCTGTTTTTCTGAAATACAAATAGTGTGAAGATGGTTGTTGGAAGGGAATTGGCTGTTCTGTGTCAGGACACGCAACAGAGAAAAAGAGCAAGTCTTGAAGGAACAAGGGTAGAGGACAGAGGAGAATATGCATCCTCATTTGGTGTAAACTGCCTTTCATATCCTTAGTTCAAGCCTGGGTTCTAGACCCTGAATGTGTAGTCTGGCCTAAGTAATTTTGTTCGGAGTTTGGTCCCACTTAGGCTCAAAAGGGCTACAGAAACTGTATCCATTGATCATTCTCAAAACCAAATTCCTGGTGTTATCGTGTTGTGTAAACCAAAGGAGGGAGAAAAAAAAATCAAGTACTAAGTCAGTTTTAAAACTGTTATTTCGTATTGGAACTTTCATTAAACAGAGCTGTGTTTCAGAGATCTCCTCTGTACTAGAAAAACAGTCAAACATCAAAGAAGGTAAATATCGACATGGTGGGTGACAACACCAGTAATGAAACCTTTGTGAATATAAAGATGACAAGTAGAAAACCTTTTATTAATCACTCAGGCTTTTGGTCTGTGAGAATCAGAACTTCTTTCTTCAGGGAATGTTCCCAGTTGGTGGGGATGCATCTGTATATTGATCAACATAAAAGTCATTAAGAGACTGCCTGTTCAGATCAAAACCATATGCAGGCATGATATTTCTCACCTTTAAGACAGTACTGCCTTTTAACAAACCCCCCCCCCCCCGCCCCCAATAGTTTTTAAAGTAAATAAGTTTGCTATCAAAGGGGTTTTATTTGAAAGTGTGTTTAATTTGTCCATATTGTGTTGCATTGACAGAACTCAAGAATCTAACTCCTTGATATTGATCCCCGTTTACCACTATATTTTAATTGGGACTGTTTACAACTGCAGAGTATTTCACTGAAAAACACTGGTAATCAGAACAGATAAGTGTAACATCACAAATAGTATCTCTGGTCAAAATCTGTTTTTTTCTACTTTTGCTTTTTATTAATTTGCCTTGGAGGTTTTCATGTCAGAAGAAGCAAACTGAACAGTGAAAGTGTTCGAAGTCCCGGCAGCAAGTATTTATTTAATCTGCTGGTGCAATGACAGGTGATTGTTACTCAAACTTGTTTCCAAACCAGAGGTAGTGAGATCAGTGTTTAGATACGCTGTTCTGTTCTAATTAAAATATACAGTCTGAAGTAAAAAGAAATTAAATTAGCAGAAAAAGTGGTTTTTTATTGATGATTATGTCACCGTTCTTTGTCCCCACTCCTGTTTGTGTGTATATGTGTAAACATGTGCAAGATACGCATTTACTTTTGTATTTTAACAAGAATAAAAGCTATTGTGTGGCCACATACTAAGGCAAACCTAGAAAAATTTTCATTTTCAGTTTTGCTTATCCGTTTGGTACAGTGAGAAATTCCAGCTTTCATTTAAACACAGAAGGCTTAAAGTGGTGAGCGAGCTATTGACAGGGGTATTTGTAAATAAAGGTAAGCAGTTCAATGATGGTGCATTTTGGGGATTCCTAAATACTCTTTGAGGTTACAAACATTCAAAGAACAGCAGTACTTGGAACTGATTTGTATAGCGGTTTCTTCTTCTGTCTTTTAACAACTCTTTTGGACGAAATTTCAGAAGGTAGTGAGACAAAGCTAAAAGTGGAAGAATTTTAAACCTTGGCTGTGTTATGCTCAGATGAAAAGAGGGATTGAACAGAGAACATAAATAAACAGACAAAAATAATGTCCTTGCTAAATGGGTTACCTACATGTTGTACTTCAAACTCCATTATCTGTTTTAAGGATGAAGGAAGAAGGAAAACTGTGTTTCTGGAGAGATGCAAGAATATTTTCTTTTATAATGACTAAATAGCTGGAAAGCCTGAGAGAACATTTTTTTTTTTCCAATAGATTTGGAATGTTTCAGAGATGGGAAAAAAGAAATGTTGAATATTATGGTGGCAAAATGATGAGAAAAAAAATGAATAGATGTACTGATTTAATTGCATTTTTTCTTGATTGTGTAATTCTCTTTCAGTGTAATGTTTAGTTTAGAAAAAATAAAACCAAAGTATTTTGGCTTTTCTGAACAAAAATGTTTTGCTTTCAACACTTGGGAAAAAAATTATATTTCTAATGTTTTCAGTCCATCTCTACTTTTACTCTAGCCAAAATTATTTTCTCAATTATTTCTGAATTTCTAGTAATTAAAAATCTTCCTCAAACATTACTTTTTTCCAACATTTAGTATTTTCCAAAATATCTTCTCCTAATGCTAAACTTATAAGCTTTCATATATCCTCAAATTATTTCAAGCGGAGATTTAAATAGGATAGAGTTGTGGGAAAGGCTATGATTAGGCTACTGAAGTATCTGTGAGATCAGCACAGGTTCTGCAAACAAATCAGTTGAGCATCTGGCCTGAATGAGGAAATAATACACGCAGCCTGTGGAGAGACGCTGACCTGAGACAATGCTAAGCACTACCAAGTTGTAAGGCAACATAAGTAACATGAGTTTAGCATGCAGAATCCAGCAACGGTTGCAAATGTCTGGTACACAGTTTCACTATGCAGTGACAGCTGTTAACAATTAATAACTTGCACAAATTCATAGTTCACAGAAACAATGAAACATACAGGATAAAAGAGAAAAACTGTGAATCTGACTTAGGAAGTCTATGGAGAGGATTAAATTACTCATTTGGTACATTAGCTGTTGGTTGTCATGTGCTCCNAAAAAAAAAAAAAAAAAAAAAAAAAAAAAAAAAAAAAAGAGTGTTGAAATAGCACCCAAAAGAAACAAATGAAAAAAACAGCCCCAAAGCCTGCATGATCCTGGATGGTCTGAATCTTCGCACTAATCCTAAAGAGTCCAAGTAACAGTGCAGCATTTTTTACAACACTTGCACCAGACTAATACTTCAGTCTAGGTCTGAGTGATTTTATCTTCTGAACATCTCTGAATATGATTGTAGTTTTCTTATTTCTTAGCTGTTTGTCTTTCAACTGTTCTTGTTCCAAGTGGAGAGACAGACATCTGCTCATCTTGGTTATCAATCTTTCAAATGGCATCCCAGAAAGATAAAGTGGTTTTGTGACCTTTTTATAATTAATGTTCTGGACATTCTTGAGATTATGTGCCTGTCGTCTTTCTAGGAATACCTCCCTCAAGACGGATTAGATCCTCACATATATAATTGTTCAGAACTGTGGGTGATAATTTCATGTTCTTCCCTAGCCCACTTATTTAACTGTGACACTGCTTTCTGGATAGAGTGTGCTTGGAAAAGGATTATCAACGTATGGCCATTAACTCTGAGCGTTGCTTCAGGACATCTTTCATAGTATTTACTTTCTAGACACCAGAAATTTTGTTAAAATTCCAGATTCCAGAGGAGACCACAAAAATGATCAGAGGGCTGGAACACCTCTCCCATGTGGACAGGTTGAGGGAGCTGGGGTTGCTCAGCCTGGAGAAGAGAAGGCTCCAGGGAGACCTTATTGTGGCCTTTCAGTAGTTAAAAAGAGCTTCTAAGAAGGATGGGGACAGACTTTTTAGCAGGGCCTGTTGCAATAGGACAAGGGGTAACAGCTTTGAACCGAAAGAGGGGAGATTTAGACTAGATATAAGGAAGACGACTTGTTTTTTTTACAATGCAGGCAGTAAAACGCTGGAGCAAGTTGCCCAGAGAGGTGGTAGATGCCTCCTCCCTGGAAACACTCAAGGCTAAGCTGGACAGGGCTCTGAGCAACCTGATGTAGTTGAAGATGTCCTTGCTCATGGCAGAGGGGTTGGACCAGACGACCTTTGAAGATCCCTTCCAGCCCAAAGTGTTCTATGATTCTGTAGGATACAAGCAGTATAGGCCAAATGGCTACTGTTTTACCTGTATGATGGGTTTTTTTGGGAGAAGGCCTACATTGGGAGAGATAGGACCTTTCCTCTATTCTCTGTAAAAGTCACATTTTTGAGATGGGCTAATATTGCTTAAGTGTCATATCTATTTCTGTTGGAAATATATTTATTAAATTTCTTATCTATATTTATTTTATTACTTACTGTAGAAACATCACCATTAGCTTATGATCTTTCCTTATTTATGTTGACATGCTTTATATTTCCAAATACGAATTTCACTTTGTCTTTAAACCCCCTAAATATTCTTCCATTTCTGGAAAACTCAGAGCCCTATCTTCAGTTCTGTCACTAAGTCACTTTTGTCCTGAACCTGCTTCTAAACAGCAGCACACATTCAAGCAAAGACAAAGGTCTGAGCTATACTACCTGCTTGTGCACCTCCCCAGGACCCTGTGCGGTATGGTTTATAGCCAGTCCTAAAAAGTCTGGTAACTCATGTGTTTATAGCTCTTTAATTTTCTTTTGAGATGACATGTCCAGAACTCGATTTCCTGTGTTGCTCAGATGAGAAGATTGAACAGAAAAGTAATAATTGTAACAGAAAGTACTTTCAGTATCATGAATGGCCAAGTACATAGCTGCTGTGAAGTTGGTAGTTGTCTTTCTCACACTTTTTCTTGTTTATCTTTATGGAATAATTGTACTTCATTATGCAATTTTCTCAAATTTATATCTACAATCTCTTTCACTGAAATATAGTCTGAATCAATTATATCTTTAATTTGCAGCTGTTGTAGAAACACCTGAAACATGGGGAGTGAAGGAATAAGTGCCTCTTCCTTCTCTATTGTTGCTGTTTAATTCTATAGTCTGAAATCAGAGGCTCTACTGTCATGCTCTTGTCCTTTGGGTTATTTTAGTAATTGCTTAAACATTTTAAAAAGCCCAGCAACCTTGAATGCACAGTTTGATGGTAACAGTTATTTGCTGAGTTGTTTCTTCTCTCTCTTCTAAAACTCTGTCATTCTGTAGTAAGTTTCTGCAGTGTTCTCATTAACTCAAATTTTCTCTGCAAGTGGTTTTGTTACTGGAGCATGTAATAGTTACCAGAGCACTCATTTTCTCTTTCTTTGTTTTGTTCTTTTTTAAACAATGTTTCTTCAGTAAGCAAACAATTTACAGGACATTCTCTCTGGGGATCAACTCTTAAAAGTATATAGTGTCCAGATATACAACTAATTATTGCCAGCAAGTTAGGAAAGGCCAATCTACCCAGACGAAAACTGTGTATCAAATTATGCTCAGGCAAATTTCTCTTTAGCATGCAGGTTACCTTGTCATCTTGTCTTTTAGAATGAAGCAAAGCAGGTAATTTGTATCAAGAGTTAAACTTCCTTAATCTGTAGTCAGTGTCTTACAGCACTCTTAAGACTGTTTTTAGAAATGAAATAAAATAAATGAAATAAAATAACAGGGCAAACAACTTCTTCTGTAGTTTTCTTCTTCAAAATTTCCAGGACCCTAACCTTTTATATGGTATCTGTGCTGAAAAAATAGAGAAGGGGGTTCATTCCTAATAAATTTTGAGGGAAAGTCAGGAAACTGATTCAGTATATTTAGATATTTCATCATTCTGGTTTTTGTTTCTAATGTTTTAGTTCCTTTGCTAAGTAAGAAGGCTAAAATTAATGTATTCTTCCTACAGATGCAAGCTGCTGTTTGAAGCAGTAAGTTGCTTGCCTCCTCACCCAAACATTTACTCTGGATTTTTTTTCTTTTAGGGTCTGGTCCTTTTGAAGTCAATATTAAAAAAAATAAGACTGATTTGAAAAATAATTTGCTCAAGACTTATTTTCTTTATTTCCTCTCAAAGAATTTTGCATTTTTAATGGGCTCTGGGTTGGGCTGACATCATTCAATAAAGGTGTCAAATAAAAGGCCAAAGACTGAAAAGGTTAAATCTCTGCTACAGGCTTCCTGTGTGAGAATGAACAGAACTGTAGACTCTACTCTATCCCTTTTGTATACTGATAAACTTTGTTTACCTCAGAGGGATGCTGGGCAGCCAGGCTTGCAGGAGAAAGTAGAGCTGATCTGCCAAAAGATTGTTGAGTACTGTCACCTCTTTTCCAGTCCCTTCTCTCTTTCTGCACCCATTTCTTTTTATGGCTTTCTGATGTACAGTGACATGAGTAGGCAAAGCTTGCTGCACTGGTACAGTGAAACTCTCTTAAAATGTAGCTGTTTCCTTTGAAAACAGACCTCTCCAGAAACAAAGGAGAGGATTATGTTTCCTCGGTGCTTAGAGCCACCAAGCCACATATACGATTAGCCTGGTAAACTGATTACAATAGATAACCTAAGCATCAAATGGAAGTGTTGAACTCATGAAAGAACTTTCATTTTAATTGCAGAAAGAAAAACAAAAACAAAACAACAACAACAACAAAAAAACCCCAGAAACAAAAGCATAAACAAATAAACGTGAGATGAACTCACAAGATGAATGTTTCCAAACTGGACCAAATAATGATAATTATTCTGCATAGTCTTGTCACATACTGAGATAAAAATCAGTTTTAAAATCTGTAAAAGAAATTGAGCCATGATTTCTGGGTGGAAAAAAAAAAAAAGCGCCTTTCTTGGCTGAAAACTTCTTGTAGCTAATGAGATATGAGCCTATCGGTTCTACTGGAAAACAGTATTGGTCCTCTACAAAGCACTGCAAAACCAGCCTGGGATAGAATATACTTAACTATTGCTCCATCTAGTCAAAACAGTTGAAATAAATTCGCTAACAAAGCTTCCTAAAATGAGCAGAGGGACCGTGATAGAGCATGGTCACAGTGATATCTAGATGCTGCCTAGTTTTCACGATGGCTTCATTGCTTATTGTAATTAATCTTTGTGTAACCTTGTAGCATTTTCCAATTAAGTTTTTTGCTTCATCTTCAGATGCAATGCAATTGTAATGTAGGCCATCAGTGCTTTTTATTTTTCATTGTTTATTAGTATACCCCAGAGAGACAGTAAAATTGTTTGACTTGCCTCAAAGTTTGATTATAAAACAGAACGTTATTGTATATGCTGTAGTGGATAGATATGTGACTGATTGACCTGACCTGCCAGTGGAGGGTAGAAGTGTCATTGCCAGCCATTTATTGTGAAGAAAGCAAGCAATATGCATGGGTAGACCTGTCTGTAGAATGGTGATCATCTGCACCACATTCATTATCTCAAGCATACTTGTCAATAACCTCAGTTAATAGTAAAGTAGAAAGTAAATTGCACAGAACTTGCCTAAAAAGCTCTGTTCAGAACAGCACATATTATTTACATATTCTGCAATTTCTAGATGTTTATAAAAATAAAATGTCTCTTTTAATACTTACTAAGTAGCATCTGAGGGGAGGGGATTTCTCTTCGATCCAACTTAAAACTCCTATGAAAGATACAACTTTCACCTCCCTCCTCTGTTCAATCTTACCTTCTTATTCACTCTCTGTTCCCCCTCAGCTTACACTCCCACTGGGTGCATATTTTCAAGAGAGACCTGGCTTTTGCAAGCCGTGTGTCCCATCATCATCATGTAATCCGATATGAGAGTTTTTCTCCGGGTGAATCTCTAAAGCAAGTATCAGTGTCTGCCCTTGGTACAAGTACCAAATTTGGGCGTCTTTTCCATACCTGCAACCTGAAATAAGAAATTAGTAGTGCTATTGTATAATGTACAGCTAAGGTTTCTGGAGTGGCATGTGGTGTCCTGGCTGCCCGTGTTCAAGGAAGAGAAGGGCTGCCGAGTTGTTCCAGGAATAGAGGGGCCATCCAGTGAGAGGCAAATAAAGCATCTTGGTTTGTTCAGCTAGCACAACGCAGACTAAAAGGTGATGTATCTGGGAAACGCTTAATGCACTGGTGGGCAGTGTGGTAAGTGCTTAGAGGTTTCCCACTGGGTGTTGGAATTTAACATATAATTAATTATTATTAAGTCATATGCTATGGTTTTTATTCTTTTCTGCTCAAGCATACTGACCATGTAGGAGCTTTACTGGAATAAAGAACAATTTAGTCCAGTATTGTTTGCTGTTGCTATGAGTGCAGTTTTGTTACCGCTGTCATCGTTTCTGGGTTTCAACAAAGTAAGTATGATGCCAGAATTTTTGTATTTGTGGCAAGGAGGAGTCCAATTCAGGAATTAAAGAGAACAAGTTCGACTTGGATTAATACCTAAAATCTGGAAGGTGTCTTAAAATTCTTGGGAATCCACTGTCTTTTTGATTATACTTCTTTATGGTGTCTAAAATTGGCACATCCAACATAAAAAAAAATTTCCACAAATAGACATTTATACATTTTTAAAATTAACTTGATTAGAAGAGAGCTATGTTTAGATAGGGAGAACAGAAAGGATCTCTAATCATTTGGAGTACAGAAGTGTTCTTTAGTAATATACATATGCACAAACCAGGAGATACATGTGATTTGAACAATATATGCAATGAAGTAATAACATTTTTCATACATAAACTCAAATAAAAGCTTTTATTTTATCACTGTTTCAAGCCTCTCTTCCCCACAAGTACATTTCTCTATCCTGTACCCACAGCAGTATGGGCTGAAATCAGATGAGAAGAAGTGGAAACACATATATAATGAATGAAAAATTATATATATATTTTTATATATATATATATATTTCCTTTTTAATCCAAATCTTTTTACAAGTTGAATAAACATTATTATTCATTTTGTGTGGACTGGTTAGCAAAGCATATATTAAATGGATTGCCTGAGGTCATGTGAGAAGCCAATGGTAGATTTAGGAATGTTTTTCAAATAGTTGCAAAATCTCAGATTTTGAAATCTGATATTTCACTTAATTTCATGGGATTATATCTGACTGCCATCACCACCTTTGAAGGAAATATAGACATTAATTTGTAGCTAAATTTTCTGCCTTAACAGAAAGTTTTATCATGCTCTGGTTTAACACAAAGCTTCATTATGACTTAATTTCTTTTCAGTGTTTTTAAAAATGTATTTATAAATGAATATGTGATGAATTTAATATTTTCATGGCTTCTTAAATTACACTTATATCTGGGAAAAGGTAACCCTTACCTTTAAAATCTTTTTGACTGCTCCAAGACCTTTGATTGAAATAGCATGATGTCTTGAGTAATAACCAAATCTTATTCAAAACCAACCTTACAAGCTTCAAGTGGATCAGAACTGTTTGAATAAATAGGCTGAAAGTATAACAGCAAACAATAACTCACCACTGAACAGCCATTTTTCTGTGCATTTCTCTGCATAGGGAAAAGGAGTTTGTGCTGCACTATTTAGATGGTTTTCAGAGTTGGTTTTTAGAAACACCCTGGGAAACACAATTGTTGCCAGCAGGGTTTGCAGATGCCACAAAAACCGTGGATATATGAAATGATGAAGAGCTCAGGTCACTGGGCTCAGGGAAAGATATATTTCAGTACAGTGAAACATAGGGACGTACGTCTAAGGGCTACAGCAAGAGAACTGGAATGGCGGGTTGTCTTTGGAGCGGTGTCTGAGAAAAAACACTGTCATCATGGTGGACTGCCAGTCAAACTTGAGTCCTCGTCTGACCCTGTGGCCAAGGGGACTCGTTTAGATCTGCAACCGACCATACGAAGTGCTGGTAAAAAAGTGGCCTCACTGTTGTATTTTCTCCTTCTGTCACTGCTACAGTGGAGTTTCCAGGTCTGGGCTTCACACTTCAGAAACAAGATGACAAATTGAAGAGGGCACAGAGAAGAGCCACAGACTAATTAAAGGATTAGAAAAATATGATATCTACAGAAAGCCGTAGGAGCTCAATTTATTTAGATTATCAAAGAGAAGGTTAATGGGTGATATGATCGCAGCCTCTAAGTGTCTATAAAAAAAAGAGAAAATTGATAATAGAGGGCTCTTCAGAGCAGGGAAAAAGGTATAACAAGAGCCAGTGGATGCTAGGTGCTGCAGTGAGACAAATTCAGACGAAGTAAAATCCTGTCTTTTAAACAATGATGAACATTGCTCTCTGAAATAAGTTACCGAAGGTACCACTAGCTTTTCTATTACTAGAATTCCAAAGTCTAGGCAGGATACTTTTGTTAGATGACATTGTCTTGTTCAATATCTGCTCGCAGAGTTAAGGAAGAAATTAAGAAATGGGAGTTTAATAATTATATTAAGAACCATTCATAATAGAGAACGACAGTGGTAGCATCCAGTTGGAGAAATGATGTTGAAAACTGTGTTTCTTTTAACATACTGGCCTCCCTCTGGCAGAGCCTTCAGGCTTCCCTTCTTATTCAGGGATCATCACTAAGCATTTTTGATTTAATGGCACTGCTCATATGGATCAGAACCAACTGGGAGCATGAATGTGGTGGGGGTTTTTTTCAGTGAAAATAATTTTTTCCCAGGCATAATGGTTTTTTCCAAAGCAAGTCCATTGGAGAATGATGTTGTGATTCCAGTTGGTGGCCTCCAGCCATGGGTCACTGTGCTGCAGCGGGAGCCTGCTGTCCTGTCAGCTCAAGGGTGGTACCTAGAAGTGGCTGAGAACACTGTCTGCATCACTGGTGGCCTGGGCTCTTCATCCCGCTGAGTACTTGCATGGGCTGGCAGCTTTTCTGGCATGCTTCCTGGGCACATGCTACCCATCTATTTAACAGGGAAAAAATCTGATCTGTAGTGGCATAAAAACACTTATTTGACACTTATAATGCTGTGTTAAATGCCAAGATGCTGATGCTTTCTATAACGTTCATCTATCTGGTATAGGCTTCTACAGCCTTTTCTAGTCCTTTCAGCCCCGAAGCTCCTACTTCAATAACCCAAGTTAGATGCTGATACAAACAATGAAGTAAATCTCATAAATGTTTCTCTGTCTTGGTTTTCTCATCACTTACTAATAATTTTGGTCTTTATTAAGAGATGTGCAGTGTCCGTTCTTTTGGTCTTCCTTTGTCTATTTTTCTCTGTTCGGCACAGGCTCCCTTCTTTCCACTTGGGCTGGTTTCCAGATTAAATAGCTCCTTTTCTCCATACCTCTTTCTCCACTCCAGGCTTCCTGTGAAGCTCTGTGCGTCTTCTCCAGATCCACATAGCTTCTCTATTGATAAGGGATAGGATGAATATTTTTATTTCCCTTTTATATGCTAGGTTAATTCTTGCTTCCAAAACATCAGGAGGCAGCAGAGTGGCCAGAGAAAAGAAAGGTCTTCTGTCCTCTTTCAGATCATGGCATCCACAGTTTCCATTTAAATGGCTTATCAGAAAAGTTTACCTACTAAAACTCTTCTGGTCAAACAAGTCTGAGACTTGTCAATCATTAGCAAATGATGGACTGCATATACAATGGCACCTTCATGATAAGAACTATAATATCAAAAAGAGAATGTGGCATAATTCTGGGGAGATCTCCCAAGTTGCATTAATAGGGTCCTAAAACATTACAGCAGTTCTATATTAAACTATCTCTCATTCCTAGTCTTTAATGTAAATGACAGCTTTCACTGTGCTAATCTCTGATGCTAGGTTCTGTCTAATGCTTCTTGTATGCAAAATATATTTTAGCCTACATAGCCTCTTATGCACAAGTCATACTTTAGAAGGTTATTTCTTTGGTAAGATGCCTGTAATTTAGTGGAAGTAATAACAGGCTGTGTGCATTTTTGCTGGATTTTTAAAATTCTAATTTAAGCAATAAGCAATTTATGCAATATCTTGAGGTTCCTTGACACATTGGAATTGAAAGAGGAGAAATGGAAGGAAATGACAAATCTTTCTGTTTTCCTTTTTTTTCCTCCATCCTTGTTTATGATTTTTCACTCATCAAGCATTTCTCAACGTGTGGTTTTCAAGAAGCAGGGTTTGATTAATGAAGTGTCAGATACAGAGGATGTCATGAGAATTCTGGCATTTATTGTTTGCAGCATTTAAATTAGCCATGGTGTTTTCAATATTCCTTATTTTTGTATTTACTATATCTGTTATCCTGTTGATAGTAAATAACCTCTTATAGTAAATATCAGTACATAGTCAATTTTGATCTTTAGACATCTACAGAAAGTTGATATTTATACAAAAATTATACCAGTCATTCAAATTTGCATTTTGATGGAAATCCTTTATTTATTTATTTATTTTAAAGCAAGGCAGTAGAGAGTGTTAGATTACCTAAACACTAAGGATTTCAGTGACGTAGATGCTTATGTACCAGGCCTAAGGCCATCAAAATTATTTTACATGGGGAAATGGACAGTTATCAAAACCTGGCTAGAATTCAATTTTTGGGAATATCAGCAGGTCAAATAGGAGTTCAGTTGCTAATCTTTTATTTGGTAATTGCTTACTCTGGTGATCTGAAAACCTGTATACTAGATAATAGACTTCTGTATTATCATGCCTTCCATATAGAAGGTATGCCTCCATTTTACTTAACTGGGAGCAACTCTGGTGAGAGCCACTATAATAACATGTTTCTGTGAAGGGTTTGTGCCAGTTGTGAGATTCAGTATTAGTATGATAAGTGGATATTCTATATATAATTTCCTTGATGTACTTCTGACATGTCTACGAGCTTATACTTTCCTGTAGGACTGTAGAGATTTTCCAGTTCTGGCACATCCCACTTGCGTGTCATAGCATTATGCTTCTTATGCTAGCAGTTCTACCTGCCCTTGAGTCCTTTTTGTATTAATAGAACCTGTATAAAAGGAAGGGAAGAAAGAAGCATATGCTTGATTTAGACTATTGGATTGTCTTTCTTTTGCACTGTATTCTTGAATAAATTAATATATCTCCCAGATAATGATGTATCTTGCTTATTATTGAAGAACTTTTCCCACCCATGTTAAAAATGACTTCCATGTTTTTACTGTGCTCCCTTGTAATGATACTTCTTTGTCAGAATGTGTTGTGCTGGTTGACAAGGAGTGTGCTATTGTCACAATACATAAACACTTTAACTATGCCATTGAAAATGCATGTGATTCAAGAACCTGGGTGATACTGCTCCTGTATTGTGTAGAGGTATTTGGAAGTCTTCCCAGTGACTTTTTAGCAAGCACTTAATGTGATTCATAATGCTCTGGAATAGAATCACAGATGTGAAAGAGACCTACTACATCATCAATTCCCCTTTCATATGAGACCAGGTTATATTCCCTCAACAGAGGATGCATCGAGTATTAGATTCACACTACATTTGCTCTCCAACAACTTTCCAAACCTGGCAGGAAGACATTGTCCTGAGACTTCTTTAAAAAGCATGAAAAGCAACAGGGAGACAAGGCTGCCATGTCCCTCTATTTTAAAAATCCTATGCGGATTTTTATGTTACGCTTTCAGTGATGTTTTCAACAGCCATTTAATTATATTATCTGTACTGAGACATATCTATACATATGTAGCACGTGAGCCCTACGCAGAGGCATATCCAGGATGTATGGTTATATCTGAGGAGATTAAATTGCAAAGTATTTCTTTGGAACTAATTAGTATGACTTACAGGGTTGGAGGAGGGGGAAGGGAAAGAGGGGGAAGTGCCCACTTCTTGATTAATCTATCTGTTTCTTGGATACAGAGAATATATTGTGAATATATATTTCTTTCAATTTATTGTATTACCTTTCTTTGGTCAGAACAGCTCACACTGAATTCCAGCTCTGTCATTTGTGGGAAATCGCTGCAATAAATTCAGTTCTACAACTTAAATTCTCTCTTTTTTTTCTCTTATTCTCTTCCCTTCTCCATCCCTCCCTTCCCTCCTCAGGCAGCCAAGGGCAGTTTCCACTTACACAGAACGTCACAGTTGTTGAAGGAGGAACAGCAAATTTGACCTGCAGGGTCGATCAAAATGATAACACCTCCCTCCAGTGGTCAAATCCAGCTCAACAAACACTGTACTTCGATGACAAGAAAGGTAAATCGTTTCCTGAACTCATGGTTCTGCATAATTTTTTTCTACAAAAAAAATGTTTATAAACATTTCCGTTTAATATTTTCATGTGAAAATATTTGCCAGCAATATATGTTTTCAGCTATAATTACTATATAATATTTTTTGGAGGGGGTTCACTGAAGTATATAAAATGTTGCATATAAAATTGTATGTTGTTATTAAAGGAAAGTAATAATATTTGAAATTCTTATGGCAAGATAATTTGGAAAACATTATTGCAAAATATCTTGGAAAAGCGTTTATGGGTGGTGAGAGGATGAGAGAGGAACAAGTAGTCCGTTAACCTTGTGACTGGCTTTTGTTATTGTGTGTATACATATAAACATATATATATGTATATAATTCCACTATTCGCTTTAGTTGTACTGCAGTTTTGTTGTTAGTGCAATACACAGTTGCTGTGGTAGGTGTTCTTAACAGCTAATAAAAATGATTTGTTTTAGCGCCCTGATTTTTCCAATTATATCATGCACAGATTTTTTCATTTTAGTTAAAAAATACAGGAAAATACAAGAAAATGTCCACCCCTTACAAAAAGAAGGGCTTTATCACTGCAGTAAGATATATTTCTAATACCGTTATCTTAATCTGAAAAGAAAAAACATTACATTTTACATAATAGAATGTTAACATAAGACTATGTTAATTCTTTTAAAGAAATTAAAGCTGAATTTGTGAGGAATAAAATCACCATTTGTCTTCAAAAATGCAAAAGTTTTGGTGTTGATTTCAATGATACAGAGGTCCAACAGTATTTTATACTTAATTCTACTACTTAAATTTATTCTGAAAGGTGCTACATACTCTAGAATGTATTTTAACAAGTGCAGTTATTCCTCTGCTTAAAATTAAAGAAGTGCTGTCCAAATGCTTTGCTGAATGATTACGAGACTTTAAAACACCTTTTAGGACTGAAAGTGCTTTGTGGATCTATGCACTTCAATAAAAGTAGAGTCTAAAAGCTGTCATTTATACCTGCAGAAGCTGCAATCAAAATATAGCTTTTTTTGCTATTAATATAATAGCTGAATAGAATCTCTTTATGGTGTTGAAGTGGTTCCTTTCTCTTTTATCTAATTTCCTGTAGCGTGTAATCATTTGATTTGCAATTTCTTTGAAATCATAAGTACCTTTTCAATGTAGGATTGAAGATGAGAGGTTTATAAGGTGCAAACTTTTGAGCTGTAGGTCTGGTCCTGTAACCATTACTCATATGGACCCCTTTATTTTAGCTGTAATTGATAGTGATTTGGGATGGGTAAATAATGTCTGCAAAACTAAAAGCAGAGAAAACTTGTCTGTTGATAGAGCCCATCAGTATTCACAAAATCTATATCTTATATAAAATAAGTGACATTTTAAAGGATGCTGAGAAGGACGTGGGAGGACTGCAAATAGATTAATTTGAACTTTGTAGCCATTTTGGTGCGAATTGAATTTCCTGTGTACTTTAGCTAAATCTGTACTTTTCCAATGAATAATTGAAGTTTGTATTACTTTTTAATATAATGAATTGAAGCAACAGAATTTAAATGGCATGCAGCATAGTAAGTACTTAGAAGCAATTTATATTCCCCACAGGAAATATGAGGAACTGAAGTGTGTGAGTTTAAAGGACCACACTCTTTATCGAACTTTTAGCTTGTCCCAAGACTTTGAGGGATGCTTGGTGATTCATTTTATGGAGGGATTGCTATGCATCTATTAGACAGGAAAATGTCTTAATGTTGTCAAGAAAAACTTTAGGTCCTTCAGTGTTTCTTACACTGGCAAAGACTTGCATTCTGTGTGACATTTCCAGACTTGAGTATGCTGAGGGGAACGAGCAGTGCATAGAAGTCCTACATGGAAAACATTCTGCTATTTCTGAAAATGAAGCTACAGCTTTCATTGGCAATTTTTCTTTGTATGTATATGTATGTGTTCTTGTAAGTAAGAAAGATATTTTCTTTACATGCTTTTGATGCTTGCATTATTGAGCAAAAATGGAGAAAGGTATTTATAGCTTTGATATCCTGGTGGTCCTGGTGGTTTTCTCAGTAAATGATGGCAAACATAGCTGTTAAGGCTTCCTCTTTTTTTTTTTTTTTTTTTTTTTTTTTTTTTTTNTTTTTTTCTTTTTTTTGTTTTGTTTTGGTTTTGGGTTTTGTTTGTTTGTTTGTTTTTTGGTTTGGTTTGGTTTTGGGTTTTGGTTTTGGTTTTCCTTTCTGTTTGCACTTCTCTCAGACAGGCATACAATTTGGCTATAACAAGCAGCTTTCTACTAGATCCAGTCATTACATTTAATTTATTGAGAGCAGTGTCTCAGCCAGAGTCTTTTCAAACCTCTCTCTTAATGTTAACCAAAACCAACCTTCAGATCTTACTTATCCCTTCAACACAATGAAAATGGGTATTTAATAGCTCAAACCCTGAAAATTCATGAAAACTGTAAATGTTTGGTCTTGTGGATTTGGTTTCACTGATGACCTGTCTCCTTCAGCATGCTGTCTCCCCGTTGTCCCTTCTGGTACTTCTTTTTTTTTTCTATCTTGTAGGTTCAAGGACATTGTGTATCAATTTGATTTTTAACTCTGCCTATTCATTTGAAGCATAAAATCTTTACCTGACAGTTAAAAAAATATATATATATATAGTCTAGTTGCATAAATGTATAAATGGTCTCAAATTATAAAAGGCTTAACAACCTCACCAAGACACGCCTCAGTTTTCCACCCCCCCAGACAGAATTTTAAAGATTGCATCTTCCTGGGAAATATGAATTCACAACTTACCCTGAGCAAGCTCAGGTTCTTTGGAAACAAACGCAAATTGCATGCTGCACATGAAATGAGTTTTTTCCTGCACAATTTTCAATTAAAATGAATAATTACCATAGAAACCTCCGTATCACTTTATGCACACAAGTTCCTATAATTATATAGCTGCCTTTGGAAGAAGCACAACGTGCAACAATGTAGAACTGGCAGATATGATTTTAAATGAATATAGGTTATTTTATTTTATCTTCGCTAGTGGTACTTCTTAAGGATTTTGAATGGACAATTAATACAGACAGACATAAATATGAATGCAGGTGTATAACAAAAAGGCTGTAGCATGGAAAGAGAGATGGTTGATAATGAGAAGAGTGAAAAGAACCTTCATTCAACTTGCTACAGCAGCCATCTTCTCGTACTACCTTTTGGTAGGGAACATAGATACACATGGAGAAGGATATTGAGTTATAAAGGAGATGTGTGCAACTGAATGATGGCTGTTGATGTCAAAGGTCTTTAATCTCATCAATATAAAAATGTGCAATCAGACTATGAAAAGGAACAAAAATGGTACCTGGTGTATAGATACCTAACAGTTTTGCTTAATCAGGCAAGTGCAAGTGTAAAACACCTGCTCTTCACCTTAACATGGAAGTTTGCAGGTCTGTTGACAGCAAAACAAGTGCTGTGTTGATGTTGATCATGATGTTTGCGAAAGACACACCAGATTTTGAGAAGACATGCCTGATGCTAATCATAGATAGGTACATGTCCCTCGTGCTTTCATCAGGTAGAAGCACCTTCATGTCTTACTAAAAAATTAGAAAGCATATTCCAATCTCAGCAGCAGAATCTGTTTCTTCAGATGACCTTTGATTTTTCACATGTAAGAGTACTCATGATTTGTCTAACTATCATCTTGAAAGCTTTCAAAGATACTGGTGTACTAGGCAAGGGCTATGAGAGGGCACGGCATTTGCAAAGCTCTTGAGAGCTTCCCTGATAGGCACAATGCCTCAGGTGAGCTTGTGGAAACATGTTTGCATATTACACCTGCCCATAAGTTTCTGCATTTTCTCCCTCTCGGGAGTGGCACTATTACATTAGAACTTGTGGGTAAGTTTAGAGACAGGTTGCATCTCTAACAAAAATGTTGTGCCTTTTGGTATACTGAGCTGTACTATCAACTCAATGAAAACAACTCCAAGCCTTTTTCTTTCTCAATATAAAGATATTTAGACGGAGACTCTGAAATTCACAGTACACAAGGAACAGGGTTTTAATTACAGTGTCACATATGCCAGTTCAGGAGGAGTCATTAGTGCAGAGAACTTTAATTCTTACTGTAGCACTGTCAAAACTAAATAGTGATAGACTTGACATACAAAAGTCTGGGCCTTTCAGGCATGAAAATCCTGTATCTCTGATGATATAGACATACAACTCCTTCCTAGTTAGCTCTATTTACCCTTTGATTTGTTTTGTTGAAGCCAGACTCTGGATATTGAATATAAGTATAAACCCATCTTACACCTTTCTGTGATGATTCAGCCTCAGATTCTAATCTACATGAACAAGCAGAGGTAATTGTGAGTTACAAAAGTCATTTGAGAATGTGTCTGACTGGGGGGAAATGGTGAACTTCCTTCCTGTAGGACATTTAATGATTCCAGTAAGCAGTGGAAATTAAGAGATAGGTATACACGTAGATAAACAAGCCTCAGACAGAAGGAATGTGCTTGTACAAAATGGAAGTCAGAGAAGCAAATAGTGTTTCTTTTTGCAATAGAAGGTAGGAAATACATGATTTAGATCAGTTATGCAGACAGGGCGGCAGACAGGATGTATTGTTGGGAGGGCTGAGAGCATTAACATTTAAGTAATGTGAAATGGAGTAGCAATGATGAATGGACTTATGTCTCCACCTTCACACACTCTGTTTCCTGTTGCAAAATTGAGAGGAGATGGTATCAGACTATAGATGATGACCAAGCTTAACTCCATCCTAGGGTACACATATAAATTAGAGATTCACTGTTATTTAGAGATTAGTAGACTCTTTCAATGTGATAATACCTTGTTGTAAACCTACGACATAACATGGAAAGAAATGGCAAAAATGCAAGAAAACTGTACAGACAAGTATTGAAGCATGACTTTACAGCTGGAAAAGTTGGGGTATACAAGGGATAGTTTTATTTTGTTCCCTGAGCTGAATAGCAATTGCTTGTAAATGCCTTATAACATTTGAGAGGTTTTTAGCATTTAAAGAAAAAATGTAGGAGGTAGAAATCTGGTTTTCACAGAGAGCTCTCCATGAAGATCTTTTAGAACAGTTCTTCCAAGAACTGCATTTAAGCTTAATGTTTTATGCCAGTCAGATCTGTTGATTTCACAACTATGCTACATGACTACCAATAGCTGTCTGGCCAGGTCTTATCTTTCCTTGCAGCCCATGGTATGACATAATAGGGATAGATAACCTGAGTTAAGTCTTTCAGCTGCAATTTTGTTTCTTACTTATGGGTTCTCACACTCAGTCACTCCCACGCGGTGGGGTGGAGGAAAAAAATTGGAAGGGAAAAACCAAAAAAACCGCATGGATCAAGGCTAAGACAGTTCAATAAATGAAGGAAAAACAACAACAACAACAAAAACCCAACCAACCAACCAACAAACCAAAGCAACAACAACATCGACCACCAAACAAACAAACGAAAACAAGTGATGCAAAGGAAATCACTCTCCCCCTCCCACCAGCAGACCGATGCCCAGCCAGTCCCTGAGCAATCTCTACTTTGGGAGAACAACCCCCAAGTTTTATGGCTGAGCACAGTTTCATATGGTATGGAATATCCTTTTGGTCAGTTGGGTCAGTTGTCCCGCATGTCTCCCCTCCCAGCCTCTTGCCCACCCCCAGCCCACTTGCTGGGGGTGCGAGTCAGAAACAGCGAAGGCCTTGGCAATGTGCAAAGCACCACTCAGCAATAGCCAATGCATTGGCATGTTATTCACACTGTTTTGGTCATGAATCCAAAACACAGCGCCATACGGGCTGCTATGAAGAAAATTAATTCCATCCCAACGAGACCCAGTACATCCTACTTCTGAGCCATGGGTAGGAAACAAGCTTAAGTGATTTTGGATAGCAGTTCCTTAGTGCTTGGAGGATGAAAAGAAGGTGTCTTAGAGCTTTTGAGATCAAGAAATGTCTCACTTGACCCTTAAAAAAGAAGCTTTAAAAAACAGGTTGCCACTTTTGAAAGCCAGAATGCTTGTGTTCATGCATCTTAAAAAAGATAACATGATAAAAGAGAGCAGGAGTCTGTTAAAATATCTTGACAGTTATTGTCTGTATGAATACGAAAATTACATTTTAAAAATGTATTACAGTGCATTAGAATATTATTTCATTGCAATAAATTAGTAGAACTACTCCCACTTACAGCATTTATTTTTCATTTCTTAGCAGTATTAAGGGAGTAAATGAGCATATTGTAGATATGGTTAGAAAGTGTAGGAGTTTGCATTATATTGTGCTGAAGTGTGGGTATGTGCAGAAATTAAGTTTGCCAGCACTCAAGCTAAATGGAGAATGAAGCTGATACATTGGAATATGATGAAGTGGAACAGTAGTTGTGATGACACTGCTAAGATTACTCTGTTATGAAGTTTCATGCTACTCAGGCTGATGGCTATTTTTGTTTTAAATGACAAAGAATCTTCTAAGGAGTGAGAAATCTTCGAGGGGTGATTGGAAGGAGGTTAAAAAGAAAAGTGGAAAAAAAAAATTCATGTACCTGACCTCTCTGTGCTCGTTGTTTCTGTGGATGAGCAAAACTTCCTGGAGTTTCAGAAGAAAATGGACCTATTACATTTAATTCTGAACCTGTTGTTTTCTTTCAGAGAACTCTTAGAGCAAATGATAGCAAGGAGCAATTTGAGAGCAGAGAAGGGCAATTGGAAGAATATGCTCACAATGATAGGCGGTAGATCCAGCAGCTGTAGAGCTCAACGCTGTACATCACAAGGAACATAAAGGCAGGCAGAAAAAGGCATTTTGTTTTTAATCAGGAACACAGTGAACTTTGTTCCTTAGGGAAAGTGAAGGTTATCTTTTCGAACAAACTGGGTTACAGGCAAGAGTGCTGATTGTTATATCGCATATCACAACATACTCAGTACAGTAGAGTCATAGGGATAAGAGAATTACCAGATAGACCAGAACCTGAATGCTTTGTCATACAAGTGGTTGTTAGATCCAAGAAAATGTAAGTTTGCCAAAAATAGCTGGTATTTGCAGGGCTGGTGAAAATTATGCTTCAAAAGGAAAACAACGGCAGTGGAAAAAGTTGAAGTGCAAATATTTAGAAATGACATATCAGACTATAAAGAAATAGACAATGCTTTAGAATAAAAGCGTATTTTTTTCATAATTAAAAGGGAAAAACAATCCTGGAATATTCAGATATTCCTAGGACAGAAAGATGTGATATATTGCACACAAAAATAAGAAAAAATCCACAAGTATAGTCATGGCTGTGCATCTGGATGACAAAACTCTGACATGAAACCATGACAATATCTGCGTGGCACAGTGCAGTGTCATGAATAGACATCTGAGATGGCACTTAAGCTAGCTAAGATTTTGCTGGCATGTCTGTCCATCTTCCACACAGTTTCTTCAAGCAAATTAGGTCATCTGAAAAGAAGAACTTTTTTAGTGTGGCTTATAAACTTGCATGTAGCTTAACGCATTTAAAATCTAAGTTTCCACAACACACTGACTAATGATACTGGAAACAATCAGTCAAAAGCTGACTTGGAAACAGAAACTGAAATGGAATGCAACATAATCACAGCCGCCCTAGACTAACAGCAGGTGGTACAGTCACTGCCATTCCAGCTGCTTTTAGAAGGGTTAATGTAGAGTTTAACTATCAGTCAACAAATTATGAAGGAATAAAAACACAGCAGGTCAAGGAGAAATGTAGTCCAGAAGAGTGACTCAACAACATATTTTTAGAGAATTACGAAACTGGATGGAAAACAACTCCAACGGATATGACTAAATGACAGTGACTACTCTGTAAGAAAATAGGAAATGGATAGGAAAAGCCTTTTCTGTGAGCGTGATACAGAATTCCTAGTCTGGATTAACTAGACCTGAGCAAATTAATTCCAAGCCTGGCCCAGAAGCAGGTTTAATAACATAGTTGTACCTGTGGACTTCAGCCCTCTACCTTCTGAAATAACAGTTACTCTAAGAAGATGGAGGCTTGCCAGGTTGTGTGGGCACTTCCACATTGCTCAGTCAAATATGGCACAGAAGTCTCAAAGCTACCTGTGATCCAAGATGGGAAGTCCCCACAATGTTTCATTAGCAGGGCTGAAGAGTTTTTTGGCCAGGCGAGATAAATTCTCTCTGAGTTAGCGCTAACTGGCATCCAGTGAGTGTGAATGTCTCTGCAGCATGCTTCCCTTTGCTTCTATTTTCACACTTAGCAAGGGTGAAGATAGCTTGGGTCTTTTTTCACTGGTAGCACAGATTTGTTTTTCTTTAATCTAAAAATGGAGAAGATGCTACTAAAGACTGACTTTCAGCTGCACTGTATACCACAGAAAGACTTAATAGTAAAAGACTGTACTTCTTAATGTTTAAAGACTGTAGTAAAGCAGAATACCATTTTTCTTTTGAATGGTCGTCCTAACCCTTGTTGACTGACACTATGCGATGTAGAGGAACGAAATGGGAAATCCTAATTTTGCTTAGGATCAAGAGCTACTTGTAAAAAAAATATATATATTATAATATACTACTGAAAAAAAAATGTAAGAGATGCATACTAAATCTATCTGATTTTTTAATACCTCCTGTACAACAGTCAGACCTTATCATGTGTACATAAATTCCACTACATCACCAAAACTACTATACCATATTTAAATTTCCATTGGCAGCGGGAAACAAATTAAGGACAAATTTTACCAGATCTAACATCAGGTGTTATAAAGCCAATCCAAAACCTAGATGATTAGTTTATAGGAGGATTTTAATATATTTGAAGATTTAAATAAAGTCAGTAAATGCACGCTTTCCTGTGCCTGGACCTAAACATACTATTATTTTCTATTTTTGAGGTGGAAGCGGAGGATCTACCATTATTAGAAGTGCTCATCGCTCCCTTTCTGGTAAAAAAAAATTGTTTAGGCAGCTTTCCTTCATGATTGTTTCAGCACAGAAAGTGTAACAAATCATCATGTCCTGGATCTTTAAGGATCTGTGTGCAGAAAAGTAATTGCTGATGAGCTGCTGATATGGGGTGAAAATCCTCAATAACTCAGTGAGAGTCTGTGTGATGTTCTGCTGTGAGCCAAAGAAAATAACTTTAAATTGAACAGAAACGAGAACTGAATCAACCTGAATGAGATTACTTTCAGAGGTATGTACTCTGGGTAAAGGGAGCTTGAGGAAATAAAAAAACCAAAGGGCAATTGTGTAAATGGAAAAAGGAAGAAGCAAACAATCAAACAAACAAAACCACAAATGAGTAGTGCACAGAGAGTTCAAGGCATGTTAACAGCTGTCTAAAAAAAAAAATTAAAAATTAAATACTTAAAAAACCACACCTGTAACAGCTAATCTACGGTAACTGGCTGATAATTGTTGTTACATACACATTGATTTTCTAATATTAATAAGTTTTCATAATGCTGCTTAAAGAATACAAAATAATTACATGACTGGGAAGAAAAATAAAGATTCTGAAGTTTAAAGTAGAACTAAGATGTAAGCACTTTTTTTTTTTTTTTTTTTTTTTTTTTTTATGTGGCAGCTGTAGTAAGACTGGGGCTGCATCCCGAATACCTTCCAGGTCAGTGAGATATGGACAAACTGTTGGACAAACATTGTCTTTTCCTTGCTTGAAACTCAGCTTTTGAAGTAAAGACCCATTGATCAGTCTGATCAAACATTTAAAATGTAGCCTTTCAAAAACTGTTCTTATTTTATTTCTATCTGTAGCTTTATTGTCTGGTAGCAGCCTGAGAATAATACCATGCAACTACACTGACAGCTCAATGTATGTTAAATGAGAGCAAAATCAACTTAAATAGAATTTCTCGTTATCTAAAATAATGTTTAGAGGAAAAAAATAATGCCTTCTTACTAGGTCAATCTTCCCATCCAGAGTATCTGGTCATGGTTCAGTTTACACCAGTGAACAAAAGCTTGGTTTGTAAAATGTACATCACAGTGTACAATCTTAGCATGTTTGTATTTATTTTACTTCATACAGGGCACAATTTCCGTTCTGACATTCTTCAGATCTTTTAGTCGATTTTGCAGCCTAAATATGAAGTGTGTTTCATCTGTATTTTTTCCCATATTGAATGAAATTATCATGTGTCAGTGCAAATCCCATCATTTCCCTTTTAATACCATGGTTATGCTGTTTACTAACACAGGGGGAAAAAAAAGACAAAGTGCCTGTCTGAATTGAACCATGCTAATGAATATGCCAAACTTGATCGGACTTGAATGAATCTATATGTAATATGGGCAGGTATTACGTAGAACTAGTGCTTAGAATACTTGTAAATAATACAAATAAGCGCAGACAAGACTTAAAATCTGTCTTATGCAAAGGAAGAAAAAATTCCAATGACTTGCAAGGCAATTCATACCATGTGTTTGTGGAGATAGGATATTAAGATCCTTTTTACCTTAATTGCAGATAGAACAAGTTGTATTAGCCACTCAAACACTAAAAAATGAACAATTGCACTGTTTGTACTGGAATCAAACAGGTTGGTTTTTGCTTGCTGTTTGAGCAATTGAGTGTTTCACAAACTTAAAAATTGGTATTATATTAAAATATATATGTATAATTCAATCTCTTAATTGTCTGAGGTTGCTAAGGAGAATCACAGAGCAGTCACATTCCATTTCTTTTAACAGCATGACAGAAAGATTTGTACACAATTAATGCAATGATTATCTGAAAATGAAGGATAGGGTCTGAGGAGTAAAGAGTTGCCTCTGTTGAGTTGAACCATGGGGAATTTCTTCAAGATTTACAGTTGTATTGGCTCATTGCTTAATCAGAGGGCAGAAAGATGTTCTCAGTATGTATTCCTTTCTATAATGAAAGAGGTGATTAACCCATGCCAAACGCTATCGTAAAAGACTTCTTTCTCCAGCTACCTAGCAAAATTTTATTTCATCCCTATTTTGGTACTCTACAGACGCACAGTATGTTATGGTAATGTATTTGATAAAAGACATTTTTGATCATTATAAATTTTTTAAGAATAAATGTTTACCATAGTCACATCTTGTGAGAAAAACAGAAGAATCATGAAGATAGCGTAAGGACTGAAGGCTGAGCTCTTGGCAAGTCTAGTAGCAACACTTTAAATGCTCCTGACTCCAGTTGTCTATCCTGCCCCACTGGCAGATGTTAGTTAAAGGCATTGTGAGAGCAACAGCAGAAGGGAATTTGCTCTTTGCCCGTATAGGAAAATTTGCAGCTGGTTTCCTTGTGATTCTGTTCCTTTATTCTGACTCTGTTATGGGAGTGGTAATTGCTAGTGCTGGGAATAGAGTTCAAGGCTGTTTCTTAAACCACCACTGCTAATTCCATCAAAGCTCTTATGCCAAACTCTTAGACTGCTACGGAATAACTCTCCTCTGCAATCCTCTGGTCTGCCTGGGGAGCTCTCCTGACAGTTCTGATCCACTGGAAAAGTAGAAATGTCAACTTAAAAAGTCAGACTTGTATCTGCATTAGTCAGAGCTTTCTTAGCAACTGACTCACACATATGGAATTTTCTCCCTGTGCAGATAAGCCAAGATTGGGAATGGGTATTTTTTCAGACCTGTTGAAGGCTTCAGTTTCCCCTTACTAACATTAAAAAAAAGGAAGTGCCTATAATTTTCTTTCTTGCAATGCATGGTGCTTTGATGCTGCCTGGTCAACTTTTTTGTATTTCATATCACTGTCTTCCTGCAGATGAACTTCTGTTATCGTGAGGCTGGGGGTGAGCTGTGGAAGGGAGGGCTTATTCTTTCTTTCTTTGTCACGGGGTCCGATTTCATACTGAAATTCTTCTTGTACTCAACTGGAAGGATCATCTTAGAGCAGAGGCAAGAAGGAGCCTTGAAATTGTACAGCCTGCTGTTCCTCTGAGTCAAGAAGCTGAGCACAGTCTGTGGTGTTCTCCTTGGCATATCTGTGTCAGCCTCTATTCACTAGTTCTTAGTAAAGTGTTTGGGAAACTTCATGGGTTTCAGCTCTTTGTATTTGCCAAGGATCCTCCCTTTGTGTTTTGCAGGTATATTTGTTGTTCACCGGTTGTAGTACAAATTATGTTACAGAAAAAATATCAAGGCTTTATGTGAATGATACATGCCTAATCTTTCACCCAGGGGAGGAAAAGTATCAGAATTAATATCTGTAAAAGGCCATGAAAAGGAAACATCTTTCACAGTGAAGAACAAAAGATGTTTGGGAAAATGTACCAGATTATCGTACCCTCACCTTCTGTAACAGGCAGCCT
This sequence comes from Pampusana beccarii, assembly GCA_013399365.1. Taxonomy (NCBI): domain Eukaryota; kingdom Metazoa; phylum Chordata; class Aves; order Columbiformes; family Columbidae; genus Pampusana; species Pampusana beccarii. The sequence continues at coordinate 2,994 of VWYH01005381.1, read as the reverse complement.
TAGTCAGCAAGACATCTTGCCTTTGTTTGTCTTTCAAGCATAGCTGTGTATTCATGATCTGCAAGCTTTTTTACTGAAGCTGTTGAGCATTAATAAGGAAATCTCTGTTTCTTTATTAAAGGTATCCTACTTCAGAACTCAACTGGACTGAGATCCAAACTTACTATTTTGAAGGAAATATCACTGTTTGATATTCTTGTTTTCAAAATGCAACATCAAGTATCAAACTTGAATTTTTAATATTTTTTAAGTTGCCCGACATAAACAAAAAACCTTTTTTAAAAATTCCTTTTAAATAAAACATTTATTTTGGTTCAGCTTTCTATATATGAAATGGAAACTTCTTTCAACGTGAAAATAATCTGTTTCCATCGTATCATTAAAATTATGTTTTCTTTTAAAATACGAGGTTAAAAATGAGGAATTACTACATCAATTAATTAGCTTATTTTTCGATGCATAATATGCTTTTGTCAATGTTGTTTTTTACCAGTTTTGTTTAGAATGTAGCAGCCCATCTGCAGAGATTACCAATGAAGCATCATTCATTTTTCAGCTCTATTCACTGCCTTTGAATTAAACCCAAAATTTAATTTAGGTTTTAGTTTTATCCCCTCACTTCACACACTCATGACAGGTGTGGTGCATTGGAGCAGTGGAAAGGTCTGCTTCAAGAATCAGGTTCGTAAGTTTAAGAACTGGCCTAAAGCTCTGGATCTCTGTGCCTTGGGAAATAGGAGCGAGACTTGAACCATGGCACCACAGAGCAAAATGCCACCAGAACAACCCCTTTGCTAGACCAGCTCTTCCTTGTGAGTGTTACTTTACTGTCAGAGCAACATCCAGTTCTGACGGAAGGGAGACAAAGCTGCTGGGTTTGAGGGCTGGGAGCTCAGTTCCCTGCTCCATCACAGATCCTGTGGGGGGCCTGGGCACACCTGTGCATCCCCATCTGTAGATAGTGAAGGGACAGAATTGCAAGGTGATGTGTTGCTAAATAGCATTACTTTGCATTGTGCAAAGATCTGACAGTACTGTAGCTGGATCATTTCAGATATGTTTTGTGTCATTTTCTGATGGGATTCGTTCCTATTAGAAACAGAAGCAGAAAACATGGCTGCTGCCTCTTGACTGGGGCATCTTAAGGTTTTTCTGCTTATTTTCAGAAAGAAAGCAGCACCAACAGGGACAAATAAAGTTACAGTTAAGAAGTCCTTTAGCCATTTCTTTCCTTGCCAGTTAAAAATTAGGACCTTGGTCACATCTGTACTCTAAAACAGGAGGGAAGAAAGTTTTCGTTTTGATGCCCTACTCTTTTATTGAACTCTCCTAGCCTCTGAGGAAATTAAAACTATGATATAAAATCCGTTGTGGCTTTGTGTAAAATAGCTCACTTTTGTAATGTTAGACTTTCAAAATCCAGATCAGTTTGAGTATCGAAGTTACCAAGAAGGCACATACTTTCAGGCATTTATAGATTAAAGTGTGCTAGGCAGAAAGATGTATTTTACGCAGTGTTGCAAACTGCATTCTTGCTTCATTACTCACATTATTCTCCATTTGACTGTATTCTAGTTAAGGTGATGTAAGAAGAGTTCATTCTAAGCATATTTCTTTCTGTTCTGTCTCTGCTACTTGAGCTGGAGTTCATCACCACAAGATGATGCAGTGCCACATCAACACACAATGCTGAGGCTCCCAATGACAGTCATAAATGCTTTCCTATCATGTTATGTTCAAACCACTTCTTTTGAGAGCCTATAGAGGAATTCAGAAAAGCTAATGCAACTCAGGTCAGCTCGTGCTATTTCCCAGATTTTTAAGCCTGGATGAGCTTGGATTCATCCTCCAGATCGATGTGTCCTAAAGTATATATCATTTCTTTTTCAAAAATGAGAGGATTTACTGTCCAAAAAATGTCAGCCTTGCTGCTGAAGAATTTAAAAGGTGCAGTTCATCTGTGCTTAACAAAATGCACTGGCAATGATGTTGTCAATTTGTAATGAAGTAAGTTAAGGGGTCCGCGTACAATCTATCAGTGTATTGCAGCTTCCCGAGAGGATGGTTTTCACAGTGGTCAGTAAGAAACACATTTTGCTGAAAAAAATTGCACCCCTATTAATAAAGATATCCCTTTCAGATTATGGCAATCTTCCACTTTCTCCTAAGACAGTCAAATAGGCTACATCTATGTTTATGTTCTCAAACATTGGAGAGAGTAGCAAAGGAAGAGAGCAAATGGCGGTGATATGAAAATGTCTATATTCATTTTATGTGCTTGATAACAATTTTTAAGAAAGATATTCAGGCAGTCATATTTTGTAGCAAGTTCCTATTTCTTCTTCTAACTACCAACAACAAACAGATTTTTTTTATGTCAAACTGATCAATGCACAATAGGTCAGAATCATATTTCAAGATGTATTAGAGGTGATAAGGATTAATTTCTTATTTTAAAACATGGAAATTACTCTCCTTTTCTGAGAGCAGTATGTCAGCCAAACACCCCTCCCATTACCACCATTTGCCTTATGATAAAAAGGGCCTTGCGTCTCACTATACAGGCATGACATGGACGAGACCTGCTAGTAAAGATTTAATAGGCCTAGAATAGAGGGTAATAAGAATTGAATTAGTGTAATTTATGTGGTACTGGCAACAATACGATCTGAGAATCTTCAAAGGTTTTCCCTTCTGCAGTGGTTCTAAATGAGCACGTATTTTCAAGTCACATTCCTGCAATGTGTGTATGTCAGTGTGGTTTTTTCAGACTTGTTCTGGAATTTGGTGAGTGTATGTATTTGATCTGAAGCGTTGGAAGGAAAATCGTTTTTAGCTAGTATTCCTAATGAATGATAGCATATATGATTGTGCCGTTCAGTTAACTTGAATTCTTTTCTTCCAAATGGCCCCTTATTAATAATTGAATCTGTTGTCCAGTTCCAGCCTATTTGAAAGAATGTATGAGTATCAAATATATATAAATATATATAT
>VWYH01005379.1:0-10208 GCA_013399365.1 Pampusana beccarii | reverse complement strand
AGCAAGGTGGGGTAGCAGGGGGATGTTTCCGGCCTGCAGCGAAAGAGGTGTAGGTGATGCCACAGCATAGGACAGGCTGTTGGGGAGGTGATCAAGGGATGTAAAAAGGCTGAAAGCTCCCAACAGACATGACCTCCTTCTCCCCTTAGCGATGGCTATTGTCTAGACCTCTGATGCCTGTGAGGAGTCATCTTGCCCTTACAGCACAAGGGCCTCATGGCCTCCTTGTCCCCAGCCAGGAACCTGGGAGGTGTCAGACCATAGTCCTGCCCTTGGCCTTGCGCAGCCCCACATCACAGTGTCCCAGGAAGGGCCCTAGGCAACGTGTGAGGGACAGGATCTGCCTTCCCAGGGGCTGGGGCTCAGGGCTTGGCACTTTAGTAATGGGGTCGGGGCTTTACCTTTGATTAATGAAGCATCCAGGTTACTCAGCATCAGAGCCACCTTTACCTAGCTTTTATTGACCGTCATGACTGCCTCCAGTTTTCTACCCCACATCACACTGTCCCAGGAAAGGCCCTGGGCAACATGTGAGGGACAGACTCTCCCTTCCCGGGAGGTGGGGATCAGGGGTTGTACCTTTGGTTAATGAGCTCAGGGCTTGGACCTCAGCAGCAGCAAGCGATGAGCACAGCAGTGACTGCAGAGCAACAGTGGGAGATTTAAACGCGGTGAACCAACGTGCACAGCAGCAGCTACAGTAAGAGCTGAGGCTGGTCATGGAGTGCGGAGGTGAGAGGGAGACCCTGGACCTGCGGTCCTGCTTACAGAATTGCTGTGAGGGCAGCTGATCTTGAGAGAGGGGCTGACCCAACTGGAAGAGGTGTTTCCAGGAGCAATCAGGGGAAGATTCAAGCACTCTCCTAGGGAGCGCAGGCAACCAGGTCCAGCAAACAGGGTTGAAGCAGTTAGTGCAGCAGTTTGTGCAGGCAGTTTAAGCAGGCAGGGAAGCTCAAGTGATTTATCTCACTTGGTTGTTGTCAGCCTCACAGAAGGAGACGGCTACAGCATCCACTCGAGGCAAAGGTAAATCCTTTGCACTCAACAGGAAGGAAGTGGCAACTCAGACAGAGCTGCCGTGGGAACATGCAGACATCCAGACCTCAGGCTGCAGAGAGTGCCAGAGCTTGTCACCGGTATGAGGTGGCAGTAAAGAGAACAGCTGTGTGAAGTGTGAGCAGGTGGATGACCTGCCCAGCCTTGTAGGAAATAGACAGGTGGAATCAAGCTCTGGCCTCCTGAGGGCAGGTAAGACCACCAGCAAGAAACAAAGATCAATAGATTACTGTCTACACCCCTTTCCTGACCGGAGAAGGCAGGTCAAGGGAAAGGGATGAGTGGAAGCAAGTCCACACTCGGGGTGGCAGAAGAAACACCTCCCTACCCACCCCACCTTCCTAGGTGCCTCTGTCCAACAAGCATAAGTCTCAGGATGTGGAATGCAGTGACTTGAGGGAGAAGGGGAAAAACCAGCAAGTTCCTGCCTGGCATAGAAGGTGGAGGGTCCCTGCTGTGACTACCCCACCCTCCCAGGTTCCCTTTCACAACAGGTACGAGGCCTTGCAAGTGGAACCAAACAACAACGTTGAGGGAGGCAGTTCCACTAAGTAGGAAGCGCTGCAGAGGATAAGTCACCCTGCACCCTCCATCAAAACAGCTCCCACAGGGAAAAAGGCAGGTTGTGGTTGCAGGAGTCTCACTTCTAAAGGGAACAGAAGGCCCTAGAGGCAGCCCTGACCCACTTCTTAGGGAAGTCTGCTGCCTCACTGGGGCCAGGGTTAAAGATGTAAAAAGGAAACTTCTTGCCCTGGTTAGGCCCTCAGACCATTATCTCCTAATACTTTTTCAGGTAGGCAGTGATGAAACTGAAAACGGACAACTAAAGATCGAGAGAGACTTCAGGGCCTTGGGATGACTGGTGAAGGGATCAAGAGCACAAGTAATGTTCCTGTTTGTTCCCACAGCTGCAGGGTATGATGAGAGATGATACAGGAAGACCCAGCAGATCAATACCTGGCTGAGGGACTGGTGTCACCAGCAGAATTTTGGTTCTTTTGATTATGGGTTGGCATACATGGCACCTGACATGCTAGCAACAAACACGACATATCTGTCTCAAAAGGGGAAAAGGATCCTGGGTCAGGACTTAGCAGGACTCATTGAGAGGGCTTTAAACTAGATGTGAAGGGGAAGAGGGAGGAAAACAGGTGTGACAGGGACTAACCAGAGGGTGACATGCCAGCATTTGAGGGCAGCACTAGCAAGGCCCTTTGTTTTGCCGTCCCAGTGGTGGTAGGGGATGGAGAGCCATGCAGCAAGAGAAACACAAAGGTTATTGAAGTGTAAGATACCGTGGAAGCACATGACAATGGCCACAAAGGAATTAGGGCTTCTCACCAGAAAAAGGTGGCAGAATCAATGGCCCAGCTGAAGTGCATCTATACAAATGCACACAGCATGGACAACAGACAGGAGGAGCTGGCAGCCCTTGTGAGGCAGGAAAACTACGATATAATTGCCTTCACAGAAACATGGTGGGATGACTCTCGTAACTGGAGTGCTGCATTAGCTGGCTATAAACTCTTTAGAAGGAATAGGCAAGAAAGGAAAGGAGCTGTGGTAGCCCTGTATGTTAGGGAGTGTTTTGGTTGTCTGGAACTTGATGAGAGTGATGATAGGGTTGAGTGTCTATGGGTGAAAATCAAGGGGAAGGGCAACAAGGCGGACATCCTTGTGGGAATCAGTTACAGGGCACCCAACCAGGATGAAGAAGCAGATTAAATATTTTTCAGGCAGCTGGGAGAAGTCTCACGATTGCTAGCCCTTGTTCTTGTGGGGAACTTCAATCTACCAGATGTCTACTGGAAATACAACACAACAGAGAGGAAGCAGTCTAGGAGGCTCCTGGAGTCTCCTGGATTGTATGGAAGACAACTTCCTGATACAGCTTCTCAGTGAGCTTACTAGGGAAGCAGCCCCACTGCATCTGTTTTTTTAAAATGAGGAGGACTTGTGGGCAATGTCTTGGTTGGAGGTCACCTTGGGAACAGTGATTATGACATGACTGTGTTTTCTATCCTTGGGGACATTAGAAGGGTGGTCAGCAGAACTGCTACTTGGGACTTTCAAAGGGCAGACTTTGATCTGTTGACGAGGCTGGTTGGCAGAGTCCCTTGGGAGGCAGTCCTGAAGGACAAAGCAGTCCAGGAAGGCTGGTCTCTCTTCAAGAAGGTAATCTTAGAGGTGCCGGAGAGGGCCGTCCCTGTGTGCCGGAAGGTGAGCCAGTGGGATAGAAGGCCAGCCTGGCTGAATAGAGAGCTGTGGCTGGAGCTTAGGAATAAAAAAAGAATTTATAAATTTGGGAAAGAGAGGCAGGCTATTCAACAACAATACAAGAATGCTGTGAGGTTATGCAATGAGAAAATCAGAAGGACCAAAGACCAACTAGAGCTCAGCCTGGCACTGCTGTGAAAGGAAACAAGAAATGTTTCTATAAATATATCAGCAACAAGAGGAGGGCTGTGGAGAATCTTCATCCCTTGATGGATGCTGAGGGAAACGTAGTGACAGAAGATGAGGTACTAAATGCCTTCTTCGCCTCAGTCTTTAATAGTCGGACAAGTTTTGCTCCAGGTACCCGGCTCCCTGAGCCAGACAACAGGGATGGGGAGCAGTATGAGGCCTCAATAATCCAAGGGGAAATGGTTAGTGACCTGCTACACCACTTGGACACCCACAAGTCTATGGGGCCAGATGGGATACACCCTAAGATGCTGAAGGAGCTGGCAGAGGGGATCACTAAGCCACTTACTATTATCAATAAGCAATCTTGGCTAACTGGGCAGGTCCCAGTTGACTGGAAGCTGGCTAACATGATGCCCATCTACAAGAAGGGCCGGAAGGACGATCCTGGTAACTACAGACCTGTCTATCCTTGGTGCCAGAGAAGGTCATGGAACAGATGGTCTTCTAATTAAACATAGAATCACAGAATCATTTCGGTTGGAGGAGACCCTCAGGATCATCGAGTCCAACCATGACCTAACCTAACTCTAGCACTAAACCGTGTCCCTAAGAAACTCATCTAAATTCCTTTTAAACACCTGCAGGGATGGTGACTCCACCACTTCCCTGGGCAGCCTGTTCCACACCCAGAGGTACTCAGCCTTAGAGACATTCTTAGGTTGCTTTTCCCGATCTGCCATCTCTGCCTCTAGTTTTCTGCTCTAACTAGAACTTGGGGACATTTTCTCAGTTGTGTCCCTCAGTGGGACCCATTAACATTACAAGAGACTTTGAAGTTTGAATCTGACTTTGACTTCTTGAAGGTTTCTTTAACTTCCATACAGAGTCTGAGGTTCATGGACTCAGAACCAAACCCACCAGAGGGGTCATTAAAATATTTTGGGCTGCTCCTGTGCTGCTGAGCTGGGCTGGGCTCCTGGCACAGAGGGAGCTCCTGGCAAGCAGCAGCACTGCAGAGAGACAGCTCTGCCCAGGAGCAGCTCCTCTGCAAAGCGCAGCAGGGCTGAGGGCTCTACCTGGGGATCTCAGGGAGACGAATAAGGCAGTGAGAGATTAAAAGTGGTCAGGACTGGAAGGATGACTGAGAGCTCACTGGAGAAGAAATCTTCACAGTCCTTGACATGGTAAGTCTCTGAGTGCAGGTCAATGCAGGTGTGGTTCCTGGAGGCATCTCCTAATACTGGCACAGTCACAGCTTGTGGGATCTGTAAGGAGGGGGCTCTTGTCTGGCAATTTTCAACAACTGTGAAGTCAGAGTAGAGTCAGGTTGTCCAGGGCTGTCCTTCAGAGCAGGGTCCCTGCACCCCAGGGCTGTGTGCCAGGGCAGGGACTCTGCTGCCTGCCAGGGTCGGCACTCAGCCTGCCTGGGAGATCCCCACGGTGCTGTGGGGAGAAGCTGTGGCTGGAAGGTGCGACCCTTGGCAGAGCAGAGTCCTGCTGCTAAGAGGGTGCTGCACGGATCAGGGCTGCTCACAGCTCAGGATCACTAGAAGACATTCCCAGGGGATGTTTAAAGAACAATAACAAGGAGGGGGCTACATGCAAGGGAGGGATTCTGTTCTTTCAGTCTTCGACTCCGAGTTTTCTGGATGGGCAATGGGATGTAGAAATAAACGCGTCATTCAGGGGAGGCACTGAAATTCCAGATCCATTTCTTTTACAGGTGGATAAACCTGGGAGTATCAGAAATCAACACGCTGTGGTTTACAGACAGCATAAGCATCACTTTCTAGCCTCATCAGGGCTGGTCTGATGTTCCCATCAGAGCCGGCCCACACAGAGCTGCCCCTGGGCAGTGCCCGGCTGCTGGGAGGGGTCTGCAGGGCAGAGCTGAGCACACAGCAGGTGGGATGGGGTCTGTGACACTGACAGGAGGAGATCTGGGGACAGAGACACAGCTGCAGGCAGGGACAGCTCCAGGCAGCAGAGCAGGGGGTGTTCAGGAGCTCTTTTGGTCCTTCTCTGTAGATGTCTGCTGGGTGTTGTCTTCTGGGCAATGATCGGACTGTCCCTTTAGCACATCACATCTTCAGGAGCCCTGACTCTGCTCTGCCCGTCCGGCTGGGCTTGTGAGCTGCCCCCAGAAAGACCCAGCTCTGCTGTAGGATCCCAGGAGTGCTAAGCCTTTCCTTGGGGGTCAGTACTCTCCTCTCAGACTCCTTTGCTTCTCTCTCTGAGGGGTTGTGAATGGCTCTCTCCATTACATCTCCACCTCTGGTCTGGCACAGAGAAGAGTTGGTAGATGTACCCTTTCAAACCGTGCTCCCTCAGTCCCATATGAGTCAGGTTTTTTGATTTTTTTTTTTTTTTTGAATAGTTACTGTGTGAGGTCATCTTCAAGGAAACTGAAAACACAGGGCAAATGAGTAAAAGATTGATGGACACTCCTACTGTCTTGATGCTGCACTGAGCCACAGAAAGCTGAGCACTTCTGCGTCTCCTCTCACATTTTCAGTCACAAAAATGAGGATTTCTACCCCTATAAATAACCCACTCACCAGATCTAGTGATGGAAAACGCGAAGCACAGACAAAAATCTTTTAAAGCCCTGCTAAGTCTCTCATCTGAAGCCCATGGTCTGGAGAGTCATGAGTACAGATAATGAACTTTTCTATTAAAGCTAGATTACATCTGACTTGCACTGTGAGTGTCAGAGCTGTCACAAACCAGCTCCCATGTCCCCACTGCAGCACAGCAAAGCTGGCTGCTTGGCAGCACATGGCCAGAGGTCCTGCTTCTCACAACACACTCAGCCAGCACAGACCAGAGAAAGGAAATGCATTTCAACTGGGGGTGATTTCTATGACAAATGGAGTGGCTTTGCTCAGAGGAGCCTGTCCTAATTTTAAGTTNCCTGGGCAACGGCCTCATCATCACCACCACAGCCTGTGACCAGCACCTCCACACCCCCATGTACTTCTTCCTCCTCAACCTCTCCCTCCTCGACCTGGGATCCATCTCCACTATTGTCCCTAAATCCATGTCCAATTCCCTCTGGGACACCAGGGCCATCTCCTATGCAGGATGTGCTGCCCAGCTTTTTCTGTTTGTCTTTTTCATTTCAGCAGAGTATTTTCTTCTCACCATCATGTCCTACGACCGCTACGTTGCCATTTGCAAACCCCTGCACTACGGGACTCTCCTGGGCAGCAGAGCTTGTGTCCACATGGCAGCAGCTGCCTGGGGCAGTGGTTTTCTCAATGCTGTCCTGAACGCAGCCAACACTTTTTTGCTACATCTCTGCAAGGGCAATGTTGTGGACCAGTTTTTCTGTGAAATCCCCCAGATCCTCAAGCTCTCCTGCTCAGATGCCTATCTCAGGGAAGCTGGGCTTATTTTGGTTGGTGCCTCTCTATTCTTTGTGTGCTTTGTTTTCATCGTGCTATCCTACGTGCAGATCTTCAGGGCTGTGCTGAGGATCCCCTCTGAGCAGGGACGGCACAAAGCCTTTTCCACGTGCCTCCCTCACCTGGCTGTGGTCTCCCTGTTTATCAGCACTGCAGCAGCTTCCTACCTGAAGCCTCCTTCCATCTCCTCCCCATTCCTGGGTCTGGTGGTGGCTGTTCTGTACTCAGTGGTGCCTCCAGCAGTGAACCCCCTCATCTACAGTATGAAGAACAAGGAGTTCAAGGATGCCCTGTGCAAACTATTTGAATAGAAGCTAATTCAGATTACTAAGGTTCCCATTAATCCATTAGGACCCCCACTGCATCACAGAAATAGCCAAGACTAACTTCTCCTCATACATCTCTTGGTGCATTTTTTTGGTTTTTTGTACATATGGAGATAGGCTCCCTGTTTAGATAAAGTCTCTAAGTATGCCAGCAGAAAATTATCTGTCTCAGGTCCCATCTTTTCACATCTCCTCTGGAGCTTGGGGAGCAGCCCCAGGATGCAGGAGGGGTTCAGGAGGCAAATGTCCAGCTGCCCCCTGGAGGAGCAGCCCCAATGGCCCTTGTGCTGCCCCTAGCTGCTTCAGTGGTTGCTCCATCTTTGCTGCCTGTGAGTCACGGCTGCTGCTTCCTTGGAGCTATGGCCAAGCACAGCAGCAGAGAGTGGCCTTTTCAGTGCTTGTCCCTCCTCACACCCACACTGTCCTGCTGTGCCCTTGTATTTGTCCTGCCTCTAAGGTCTTCCGTAACCTGTAACAGTCTTGTTGTCCCTACAGTGGCATCCCTTTGGCTGCATGCAGGAGCAGGCCATGTGAACCACTTTATCAGAGCTGGTCTCCATACAAGTACTACTGTAACTGAAAGGGCTCCTGAGGGCAGGGCCAGAAGTCTGGATGCCTCTTCCAGAGCTGATGTCAGGAACACACCCAAGTAGCTGCTTCACTGCTTGCTCCAAAGGACTTTTTCTGGTTTTTTTTTGTTTGTTTGTTTGTTTTTTTGTTTTTTTTTTCCCCCCCCCTGCTGTTCTTTATGGATTCCCTTTGTCAATCTCAAGAGTTCCAGGGTGATGTGTTAGGGACCAGTATCTCCCTTCGTGGTTGCAGGAGTCCAGTTAGACAGCAACTGGTCTTTGACTTCTCTGCCTAATGCTGTCCCACCTGCAGTGGGACTGATGCCAGATGCCATCCTGGAGAGGAATCAGGAGCTGCCAGTAGAGCTCACAGGATCTCCAGGGGCAACATGTGAATCTGATTGACAGAGAGTGGTACCTCATAAAATGATGGGGATCGTCTGTGGTGCAGATCTCCTCAAGTTGAAATGAGAGTCCTGGATTTCCACTGGTTTCCATGTCCTTGTGCCATGTCCAGCCTCCAGCCGTGAGGCTGTGGGGGAGACTGAGACCCGTCTGTGCCCCCAGCAGCTGCTGTGCCATTCAGAGGGTCTGGGGCTGTGCGGTGAGTGCCCAGACCTCTGCAGCCCCCTGCACTGGGCACGGCTGTGGGGCCAGCCCAGACTAGGCTGCTCTTCTAGGCTGGACTGGAGAGAAAGCAGGGGCTGTGGGGAGAGCTGGGGAGGGGCTGGGCTGAGCTGGAAAGTGCCCAGGAGAGGACACCCCCAGTGCTGGCTGAGCTGTGTGACCGTGCTGGGGGAGGAGGACACTCTCCGGTGGTGTGAGGTGAAGAGCCAGGACGCGCAGGGGCAGGAGAGAGGAGGCCGGTCTGTGCTCTTGGTGGCATGGACAGACTGGCAAGGTGCCCCAGAACATTTGTCTCTCCCATCACTATTTCCAGCACTGGGCACTCACCCCAGCTGATGGGTGAGGTTTGCTCTCTGTCCATCTGCTTCCTCCTGCAGGTTTTGGTGCCTGTGTGAGGGAACAGCCAGCCCTGCCCGGCCTCTCTTCTTGCCCAGAGCTTGGCAGAGCCAGAGCAGAGCTGTCTGCAGACCCTGCATGGGACACAGCTGGGGCTGGGCTGGGACCTCATCGCAGTCTGCACCTTCCTCTGGTGACCAGCTATAGGACATAAGGAAATTGAATGAAGTTTCATCATGGCAAGTACAGACAGGACATTAGGAAAAGGTTCTTTTCTGAGAGGAGGATCGTCACTACAGCAAGCTCGTCAGGTAAATGGTCATGGCTCCAAGCCTGTCAGAGTTCATGTAGCGTCTGAATTAAGCTCTTAATCATATATTTCAGTGTTAGGTAGTCCTGTGAGGAGCAGAGAGGTGGACTCAATGTTCCCTATGGGTCTCTTCCAACTTGAGATATTTTATGCTTCTATGATTTTCAAGCTCAAGAACTGTCCATCCCAGAACTGCTCACATGCGTGTGTTTGTCTTTTTCTGAGGTGGCTGTGGAGATGCAGGAATCCATGGTCAACGTCTGGATAGAATGCAAAACTAAGACCTGCTCTGGGAAGGACTTAAACCTTATGTGTGTCATCTGGATATATATATTCACTGACAAAGACAACCATACAGAGAGACATGGTGAAGCTGGGGAGGCGAGGAGCAACAGTCTCATACAGTGATGGACCCCAGGGGACTGCTTTTCCTACCTGTCCACACCTCCTTAGGAGAGCTGCTGTATCTCAGTTGCTCAGTCAGCAAAAAATAATGAGCACAGAGGTGGCTACAGAGCAACTGCAGGAGGTTTAAGCACAGTGAGCTGATGTGCACAGCAGCAGCTACAGAAAGAGCTGATGCTGGGCGCAGATTGAGGGGATGATGAGAAGATCCTGGAGCTGCTATCTGCTGAAAGAGTTGCCGTGAAAGTGGCTGATAGCGCAAGAGGGACTGAGATGCAAGGGGTGTTGCCAGGAGCATCTGGGGAAGATTTAAACACCCTCCTAGGGAGCACAGGTGACCACGACTAGAGCAAACAGGGCCACCAAAGAGGGGTGAAGCAGCGCAGCAGTTTCCACAGGCAGGCAGTGCAAGCAGGCAGGGCAAGGAAGCTTGGCAAGCTCAAGTGATTTACCCCACTTGGTTGTTGTCAGCCTCACAGAAGGAGCCGACTATGACATCCACTCGGGGCAAAGGTAAATCCTCTGCACTCAATAGGAAGGAAATGGCAACTCAGACAGAGCTGCCATGGGAACATGCAGACATCCAGACCTCAGGCTGCAGAGAGTGCCAGAGCCTTTCACTGGTATGGAGTAAAGAAAAGAGCTGTGTAATGTAAAGAAAACAGTAAAGAGAACAGCTGTGTGAAGTGTGAGCAGGTGGATGACCCGCCCAGCCTGGTAGGAAATAGACGGGTGGAATAAAGCTCTGGCCTCCTGAGGGCAG